>VRYO01002734.1:40046641-40064306 GCA_009812075.1 Sialia sialis | reverse complement strand
CTTATAATCTGGTGTGCCTTATAGTTGTGAAATTACTGTACTCATTTCAGTTCTTCTAAGGTTTTTCTGCATAACTGTCTTCATCTGGTGGTACAGATAGACATTTAATGCTGTGGTAAAAGTAGTTCTGTAGGCACTGCTATTTTCTGTTTTATATTAAAATACTAATGCAGTTGAAAGGAAGCATATATTTTGTAATTCCAGATGACATGTTGTGTGGGTTGGAATGATTTATTAAAAACCATCTATTTTTAAAAAGATAAATTTCCTAAATCTTTTGCCTTTTCTGAATTGATCCAGATTGCCTTTTCTTTCTACCTCAACCATCTATTGTAGTTTAGACTCTGTGGAGTCCCAGCACACTTGTATTTTCTAAGGAGACACAGAATTTTTCTCTTTGCATGAATTTTTAATATATTTTTTTCCTTAAAGAGCAACTCTACAAATGTGTCATCTCTTCTGAAATACATCCTCCCTCTGTTTCATTTCATCTTCTATTGTTTTCATGCAACCTGGGGACATTCCTTATTGTCCTTCGGTCAGGCACTATTTGTTGTATGTGTCCCTAAGAGTGTCAGTAGCTGAGGTGCCACTTTCTTTAGGGTCTTCTTCACTTGAATGGACACTTACACAGGTTTCTTACTGTCCTCTACTGTTGTTGAAAGTGTGGTTTCCCCTTTTGAACAGACTGAAATATCCTCCCATTCTTATGAACAGATGGTTTCCCTGCCCAAGAATAAAAACATGTTAGTAATATTGGTTGTTACGTATTTTTGAGTATTTTTACCTTGAGAGTTCTGCAGGTTGTTCTGGGGGTTGGTTTTGTTTGTTTTTAAAGATGTTTTGCATGAACAGTTTGAAATCAATAAAAGCAGTGGAATTGGATATGGTATTTATGAATAATATATTCATGTTTTCTCTCTTTTAAGTTTGTACTGTTCCTGTGAATAGTATTTAACAATTACTAAAATGTAATAGAAGTGCCTCATCATAAAAGCATCCTTATGTAAATACTTTCAGTTTTCATTGTGAAGTATAAAACGTTTGAAATCTAACCTTTCCTAAAGTGAGCCAGACCTTACATTTTCTTCTTTGTTTTCAAACAGCCCTGAAAAACCAGAAAGTGTGAAAATAGAAGTGGAAAATTCACCTGTTGTGAGATATGTGGATGCAGAAACATCTTTATAGAATGGAACCAATGGGAATTGCGTATATTTGTGTGTGTACATATATCACTGTAGGATGTTATACCATGGAAGTGTGATTTCCAGTTTAAGGAGCAACATATATTTAATTTCTGCCATTGTTTAGGGCACTGTAGATAGGCTTGCATAATGTGAAGATTTTCCCAGCAAATAAGATGAGTGGTAATCACACTTCAGCTATTTATTTTATTGGAAATTCTATTTTCATTTTTAAATAGGAAGACTGTAATGAATGCTTATTATTTTCAATAATCAACATGTGCATAAAAGTTACATCAGCTTTTGCTGATGATTACTGGTCCACATTGCTTAAAATTTTGCAATACCTCTGTTTATAATGTGTGCTACAGAAGTTTTGTTTTCCATGCAGGCAATTAGTGCTTGTTTTTGCAGGGTATACTTTTTTTGTGGTTTCATAGAACAAATGTTAATGTGCTGTTGACAAGAACTACTGTGTTTTATGTCTCCACTCCATGCTAGTGTTTTCTGGACTCTGTCTCTCCTACTCTACAGAAGTGGCCTAGAGCCCTAAGTCAGGTGGTTAGTTAAGCCTTAAAATATATCCAAATACCCTGGTGTGCTGCTTTCTTTGTTTGTTTGAATTCTCTTGAGTTTTCATTATTGTCCAGTAGCAGTATGAGTGCAGTAATGGTAGTTACAGTCCCAAGTCAGTATTTGCCATTCTGGACACTCCATGTTTACACAATATGAATTGGATTTACAGGCAGCAATTGGTATATAGGACATTATAAGTACTTACCACATCACTACTCTTGAATTCTTTTCTTCCTGTTTTTCCTTACATGTTTTCCCATAGATTTTCAGCATCTGATTTAGTCTTCTCTAAGATTTTAGAGTATTTCATATCTTCATCAAATATATTTCTCGGTTAATAAATTTTTTAATTTACTGTGTATTTGAATTAATTAGTTGTAGCTCAATTCTGGAATAGGTTTATGATCAGTATTATTTTATGAATTACTAATGGCTTGTGGTATTTGTATGTACAGTTCTGATCTTCTCTGTTGTAAAGGGCATATATGATAGCACACCAACTTATTTTTAAACACTTTATTTATTTTAATTAGTATAAATTTCTATCATGTAAGATGAATTGAAAAAATAAATATTCATTTATTAAAGTAAATGGGATTTTTGGGGACTCGACTGATAAAGATGCAGTCAGTGCATTTATTGTACTTACATTTTCAAGTTCTAGTGTTTAGCATTATAATATTTGAAATAATGAGAATTTTATATATAAATGAAAATCTTGATCACTTACCTGCACAGTTTCCCTTCTTAATAGTTTTTGCCTTATACCTTGGGGTTTTTTTGGCTTTAATTTCCAACATTATCTCTTTACATTCTGAATTGCCACTAGCCCTTCCCGGATGCATTACAGTGGCTTTGATTAGAATCCATGCTCATTTAATACTAGAAGATGCTCTTTGCTTAATTCTGCTTTTGGCAGAGTTGGGAGTTTTACCATGGACCAAGTGATAAAATTCTCAACAATTGCAAGGGGAGCTGATTATGGAGGAGGGCAGACTTTTTCTGAAGATACCACCTGAGGTGGAATTTTGGTGCTCTTCAGCCAAGTGTCACCTGTAGAGGAGGTAATTGTATATTAAAAAATGAACCAATCAGTGAGAATAAATGGAAACATTTTAAAATAGTATTTATGTTACATGGATTGTTACTGTTCCCTTTAAATGTAATGCAATTATTGAAAATTTTTTTCTTTCCTTTTTTCATTTAAGTGAATTTCGAGAAGACAGTTTAAAGAAAGGAAATCATAGTGTACAGCAGTATGAGTAATGGTATCCAGAATGTCATAACAGGCTCAGGTCAGTGGCAAAGCAAGAGAGGTCTGCATTACCAGTTAACAATACTGTGTAATGACCTGCATTCTTAGATAATAGTGTAGCTTGTGCCTTAGTTTGACTTCATGCTCTTTCAGAAAATAACCCATGGTTTCCCTCTGATAAAACTGAGACAACAACAAAAGTACAGCAGATGGTTTCTCAACACATTCTACATTATTTAAAAAAAAAACCCCACACAACACCATCTGCATGTCAGCAGCTCACTACTAAGTACCTCTTGCTCTGAATCAAAGAGGGAAGAGATAATTTGGACATTTTATGTAGCATTATCCACAATACAGTACTTCTGTCCTCTCTAGTATTTTATGCTTCATGTTCACAGTCCTGCAACAGTTTCCAAAGACTCAAAAAATTACTAGAAGCCTCTTGGATTGCTAACTCTTTAATGCTGGAAATCAGGGTTCCATGGTGCTGCACACCTTGTATTTTGCTTCTACTTCAGAAGGGTTACGTTTTGGTCAATATTACAGGAAGTGGGTATATTTTGAGTAAAAGTTGAAAGGCAACAAAACCAAAGCCCCACAAGTCTAATCACAGTATTTATTTAATTGTATAGATATTTTAATCAGTGCCAGAAATACCATGACTTGGCAACTAGTTTACAGTGACCTTTAGTTCCAGTGTTCTTGGGCAATAGTTTTACTTGCACTTTCTTCTCATATGAACAGGAGAAGATCTGATATTAAGTGCATATATCCCTGTTGCTCATGTATGGTTAAGTGATTCACTGCTCATTGTACACCTTCTCTGCTTTAAAATCACACATAGTGTTAAAATAAGACAGCTAAGGATGTAGTTTATTGTATGTAGATATATGGTTTGCCTTAATGGATGCAAAGGAGCAGTGATAATTGCTGTGCACTGATTTTTTTTTTTCTTCATAGGGCTTAAGCCCTGTAAAAACTACGCCAATGGATTTCCATTCCAACAGTTAGAGGAAAATAAACAACCCTGCACTTTTTATAGATGCCTTGGTTTCCTGGAATGGAGCTTAGTGCTACTGTGTACCTGGCTGCAGAGCCACCTCAGGAAGTCCCTTTTTTTTGTTTTCTTCTTTTTTTTTTTTCTTCTTTTTCCATTTTTTTTTTTTTTTCTAATTTATTTATAAATATGAATGTTTACATGAAATGTAGGTCTTAATTTTGACCACTCCATTTAAATTATCATCTAAAATGTATCACTTAAAATGCAGTTTTGTATTTAAATTATATTCTAGAAAACCATTCTTACTATTTTCATGTGTTTTACAGTGACACATTTTTCCTTCTGTTTACATATGCCCAAGTTAACAACAATTTCCTCCTAGATTAATTTTGCAGCTATTACATAATATTTTATACAATTGTTCCGTGAAATGTTCCAAATTGCCAAGTTTGTCATCATAAAACCTGTCAGGGTAGAACTTGGTGCCGTAATGGTTTTGGGATCTTTTTCAACCAAGTATCTTGGCCATTTTTTTCTTCATTTAATAAAACTTCTCCCATAAGTTATCATTTGCTTCACCTGCATCTCTGTCTTTATACGGTCACTTCCTAATTCATGCCCTTTGCAAAGGCAGGTTCAACAGGCTGTAAAATATTTCTGTATCAAGTGGGTGTCACATTGCAGAGCCTGCACCGCTCTAAAGGGTTTGTCTTGTACATAGGTTCTGTAAATCAGAAAGTAAATGGTTCGTGACTCCCAGTTCACAAAAGTAATCTGTCAGGCGAGCACCACAGCGAGCTTAGTTTTCTTTTTGCTTTCTTCTGATTAGTAATGTTTTAATTACTCATCTAGGACAAAATTATCAAGTACAGTGAAACGTGGGAAATATTTTGTTTATACCAACAGTAATTTATTTTATGGCAAGTTTTAAGACTATAGATGCACACAGCTTTGAGTCAGCATAAGTGTAGTGCTATAAATAAAGCAAATTGCTCAGTACATTTGTCAATTTTATTTTATAATGTTTTTAGTGAAAACTTATAGGACTTTGTAGTTGGCATTGAACTTTATCTAAAGACACTTTCATATTGAATTTAGTATCTGTTGACATTTATTTGGAATAATGAATGAGTTTGAAAATCGATACTTTTCTAAATGATTTTATTGGAAAGACACAACGTTTCTAGTATTTTCCTTTCTATTGTTGCTGATGCTCCTTTGCAAAGGTGTCTTCCAGGTTCAGCTTTTGCAGCTGAACTGCAGTTTTGATTTTAATATTCTTTATTTGAAATGTGATTGCATACTGTATGGTTCGAATTTTTTATGACTGCTTTTCTAATTACAGTGATGTTTTTCTTACTTTATAAACAAATCCAAAGCAAATGAAAACATTATTCCAACTGTAGAATCAATATTCAGTTTATACAGAAAACACAACTCTGAGACTTGTCTTTAATGTGAAAGATTCAGCCTTTGTGTTGTTTTAATTAATGCTAGAATAAAATTATCTTTTGTAACGTTTCAGAAAGTTGGTAAAAGCAATAAACAATCTCCTGGACTCCATTCAGGCCACTTCTGTTTTCATTGCCCTGGGCCAGGGCCCGGGGGTGCTGGGGCGGGCCCTGCCGGGCGGGCCCGGGCGGGGCGTCCCCGTGCCCATGGCAACGGCGCCGGGCGGAAGCGGTGCCAGGGAATCCCGGCACTGCGCAGCACGGCGGTTCGCGATTGGCCGACGGATCAAGAAGAGGCAGCGCTATTGGTCGGGGTCCCCGTCCCAGCGGAGCGAGCGTCTCCGTAGCCGTGCGGCGGGGCGGAGGCGATCGCGCTGCGGAGTGAGTGGGGCGGGGAAGCCGCTGAGGCACCGCGGGCAGCGGGAGGGAGAGGAGGGAACGCACAGAAACGCCGGGCAAGGGACGGGCGAGTCCTGACGAGGGCCGGCAAGGATGGGGAAAGCGATGAAAAGTCCCCATCCTCCTCCCGTTCCACTGAATGACGTGCTTGCACAGCCCTGCACCTTCACCAGCTCTGGGCTTTCGGAAGGCATTGAACAATCTCGTGATTCCCGGAGGCTCTAAGTAATAGCGGTATAATTCCCTAGAAAACTGTGCTTGGTGTTGGGAGCAGAGAGGGTGAGCTACGTCTTTTTCTCGAGTTCATGCTGAACAGAGCTCACTAGACCTCAGAAATCCCCTATTTTTTGTTAATTTTGTTCGTTTTGTTTTTCTTACATATGTGAACTGCTGTTTAACAAGGTGGATTTAGGCAAACTCTACAGAGGAAAGTTACGCTCTGGAAATTAGGCAAGAGACTGACATCTGGTGGACCCAGCAATCTGAGAATAGGCCTGGCCATTTACAGAATTGAGGTGGTACAGAGAGAAAACAAAACAAACAACCCTAAAACAGCAGGAGCTTGAATGTTTTCATTTGTCAGGAAAACAGGAAGAACCTTGCCCTTGTTGACCTTTAGAGAATCTCCAAAGAAGTTATTAAAAAAAGATTGAGGCATGTATATGCATGTTGAAGTTTTTGTGTGCACATAGATTTCTGTATTGATTCAATTAATAAAATGAAAGAAATATTATTCTGTGTGGGTTCTTCAATTTCTTAAACTCAGGCTATCACTGGTGACTACCATGAGTATCATACCCTTTGAGAATGAGAGGGGAAGGCAGGCAGAATTCCCTTTTTTCAATCAGAGTGGATAAGGGAAAGTACCTTTTAGGAATTTTTCATCACTTTTGATGCTTCCTTTGCCATAATTTTGACCACATTTGAAATCCAGTTCTTTTTTGGCAATATATTTCTAATTGCTCTTTAAAGGAGTGAATTTTCACCTGACCTTCATCTGACCGAGCTTATAGTATTAGATGGGGTATTAGATACATTCCTATCCAGCAACAGCATCAAAAGTCTTATTAAAGCCAGAATATCTACTGCTTCTTTATCCACCTTAAGCCTGTTATCCTGTGTATGATTAGTCAGTGGAATTTGGACACCGGAGTGCTTAAGAAAGGAGTTTAAGGGAAAATCAAGGAACTAGTTGGCTTACACTCTATCCATACCCAGTAGTTATTGCTACTGAAGATTGAGACATCTTTTTGTTGAAGACACCATTACACTATAGTCAATGGCGGTAGATTTATCTTCCAACACTTCTTTGTGGTTTTGTTTGTTTTGGGTCTTGTTTTTACCTTTTGAAGCTTATGTGCTTATGTCATCTGGGACAAATACTAGACTGGGCCACAGATCAGTTCTGGGGTAATTCCTTTGTCTCCTGTTTCTCATCATGTGGATTATTTCATTTCTGACAGGGCTCTTGGAGCATTTCTTGTCCTGTCCTGCATTCCAGTGCTGTCAGAATGCATCTCTCTTCCTATGTAATTGAATCAACAAAGCTAATTAAATGTAATTACCCCCAATTAAAATGAATGCATTACTATTGCTCTGATTTCATTGTCTTAAATGGAATTAAATTAGACTGTGCGGTAAAGACATTTTTGTTTTAATGTGTCTCTGTTCTATAAGAGTTGTCTGATTTCAGTTTTTATCTGGCACAACTAAGTGAGTGTCATTTGGTATGTTTCTTACATATTCCTCATGGCTAGTGTCATAGCAGGGGGATAATTATGAGGACAGTGAATAGCCTGGCTCCATGGAAATTTCTGCTGGCACAAGTAAAGAAGAAACATGGGATGGGAACTTACTTGGTGACTTCAAGAAAGTCAAATAACTGTGAGAATAGGTAAGGGAATGTTGATGTTTCTTTTCTCTCAGGTTTCTGGCTGATAGAAGGAAAATTAGGTTGTTTCTGTTTGTCTACCCCTCACTCAGGACATGGTACTAAATACCTACCTGATTTAATGACTGGGTACTGATGGAAGGGGCTTTTTGCTCTTTTCCTTTGATTTACACCTGTGAATTCCTGCCCTGGCAGCAGAGACGCTCATCAGGTCACTGTAACAGTGAGCTAAATTGGTAGGAAAGGAACAATACAAAGGGAAGTGCTTTTTTTCTGTGTGTCTGGCTCTCTAAACTGGCTCAGGTTTGGGTCAGATCAGCTGAAGAAGTAGAGAAGAATTGCAGGCCGAAGGGGAAGGGAAGGAATGGGAAAACCATTTCACTGGCAGCTGGCTGTTAATTAGTTTAGTCTCTGCAATAAGGTGGAAAGCATAACACTCTAAGCTGCATGGATAAGTCCTCCTTTCTGCGTGTTGTCGCTGCCCTTGTACAGTAGAAGTGCTTTGACAAGAACAAGTTAATCGGGGCTAAAGTAGGAGAGATTATTTGTAACCTGAATCAGGTTCCCCGATGCAGTGAGCTGTGTATCTGAGACAATGCTGAGCTGACAGACTGAAGAGGTCAGTGCAGGGTCAGTTTGTGGCCACAGCTGGCCGTTTTCTTGAAGGGCTCCCTGACCTTTGCTGACTTGTTGGCCTCTAGGAAACAGAGAGGTAACCTCAGGGTGAGTCCTCAGAGCTGGGTGAGAGCTGTATCCCTGAGTGACCAGTGTCTCTTCATTCTCAGTGAATGGAATTTGGCTTGAAACATCAAGTTCAAAATAGTCTTGAAATATCAGGTTCAATTTTGCACAGGGACTTCTGGATCTGTAATGGCAACAAACTTTCAAAACATTTGTCATCTGCTACTCTGTTTTTCACCCTTATCAAGGCAGAGGAAACAGCAAAAGAACTGGAATGGCCACTCTAAAGCAAGGTTGGTAGACAGTTATAAAATGTTCTAAATAATCACAAAGACCTGGCAGTTCTGGATTGAAATCTAACCATACTGGAAATCCTGTTGTTTGCAGTTTAGAGATTTAACCCGAGAATTTCAAGGGATGCTGAAAATTTTAACTCTTGTTTGCTCATGGACACATTATTTCTGTGTGGTTTGGTTGTTTTTTAATTGGTTGAAATCTGTTCTTTGTGCGCAAATACTCATGGTCAAGTAGACAATTTGGGAGTTTCACAGTATTTCCTACTGTGCAAATGTGAGATGCTTATTGCATAGTGTCATGCCTCAGTAACATCCCAAAAGGACAGGGTGTTGGGGAGATGATATAAGAGTATCACTGAAATAGTACATGGAAATTCTTACTCCTTATTCTTAATGTGCTTAGAGATGTACATGGCTTCTCCTAATTTTCAATGCTCTTGAAGCAAACAAAACAAATGCTTTGAGCAAACTGCCTTTGGTTTAGTCTGAACTCAGTAGTTTTGTCTGCTGAGTGATAGAACAAATCCTGTTTATATTCATTCCCTGGTAACTGGAGCCACAGAAATGTTCTGAGGTGTTTTTTAATAACCTTCTTGAGCAGATGCATGGAAGAGAGCAGAGAAGTTTCTTGTGGATCCAGATCAATTCCATGTGATAGGATACAGGCTTGTTCAAAAGACTAGACATGGATGAACTGGGCTTACAGGCCACTTCCGAGAGGGATTTAATACAGTGCACGAGTTCATGCTGTCAACAGTTGCATTTTGGGTAGTTCTGTGATGTGAGATTGTGTAACTGGAAAAATTACTCTGATGTTCATTTGGGAAGGAGCAGCTTCTGGTACTTTACAATGCTATTGTTTTATGACCAGTTTTCTTCTTCTTTGTCTTTATGAAGAAGAGAAATAAAAACCAGTAGCAGAGGAATGCTACTCTGCACAGCAAGAAAAGGAGGCCGTCAGGTTTGATACAGAAAATTCTGTGAAAGACACACCAAAGAGAACATCCAAACAGTCCATGTTTAGTGAACAGTAAAATAGGTAGAAAGGATCAGACAGTGGTCTTATATCCTTGGTTTTTAAATTGGAAGTGCTCTACCAATATGCTACAGCTGCATGTAATTCTCTAGGATAATTATGCAGCCCCAGCCTGTGCCTCACCATTTTTTTTTCCCCACTCAGACAAGGATCTGCATTAGTTTCTTTTGTTGCAGCAAGATATTCCTCTTGAATATCCTCTTTCTATGTATATGTGTTTCTAGGGCTTTAGAAGATTTTTAGTGAACAGGTGGTGTGTACTGTTCAAGTGACTAGCTGAGGGCTTTTGTGGAAAGTCAGACCTACATACTGTATGTTTGTCTCCAGGGGTTTAATGTGTGGTAATGGCCCTGATGAGGCCATGCCATACAGATCTGCTCATCTGTGGAAAGAAGTGTCCCCCACTGCAAGGAAAGCAGGTAGGTTTGATATTCAGACGGCTAGATTCTAAACTGCTGAAAATTTCTGTTGTTCTTTGGCAGACTGTGTGATCATAGATTAATAGAATGGTTTGGGTTGGAAGAGACCTTAAGATCATCGAGTTCCAAGTCTCTGTCGTTGCAGAGGCACCTGTCACTATATACGGGGGTGACCACGGCCCCATCCAGCCTGACCTTGGACACTTCCAGGGATGTCCACATCTTCTCTGTTCCAGTTGTTCCAGTACCTCATCACCCTTACAGTAAAGAATTTCCTTCGGATATCTAATCTAAACCTGACTTATTTTAGTGTAAAGTCATCATCCCCTTGTCCTAACACCACATACCCATGTCAAAAGTCCCTCTCCAACTCTTTTGTTGACCCTTTTAGGTAGTGGCCTGCTGCTCAATATCTCCCTTGGAACCTTCTCTTCTCCAGGCTGAGTAGCCCCACCTCTCTCTCTCTCAGCACAGGGGAGGTGCTCCAGCCCTCTGATCCTCTTTGTAGCCCTCTGGACTCACTCCAACAGGTCCTGTTGTTCTTCTGGTGGGGGCCCCAGACCTTCATGTAGTAGTCCAGGTGGGGGTCTCAGGAGAGTCAAGTAGAGGGGGAGAATCACCTCTCTGAACTCACTGTATGTATCTCATTTTTCTGTCAGATACCTCCTTTTTCTATCCTTAATTTGACTTGTTTATTTGGATGATATAACTGTTAAATTCTCTGTTGTCTGGACAACAGCTTGTTGCTGACAACCTTAATGTTAGATTGTAAGCACTGCTGTAACATAACCAGCCAATTCACAGAGAGAAATAATGGCAAGAAGGTACAAGAAGAGGAAAAATCCTAATTAGAAAAATACATGAAAGAGCAAGACTGTATTGCCTACACATGTGTTGGAAAACCAAGGTTTCTCTCCGTTAGGTTAATAGCTTCCTTATTAATATCTGGAATTTCAAAGGATATCCTGATATTATGCCCAAGGCTTCATGCTGAGAAAATAGCAAGGCTCTTTTCTTTTTCTAGAAGCAGTATGGTTGGTTCCATAAGTAAACATATGTTCCTTTTGCTGCAGTGATACAATTCTTTGTATCTACTTTGTTTTTAAGGAAAGGAGTTTTTTACCCTGTAATGATAATAGTGATACACAATGCCTGATCAGGACAAAAAGTTGAAGAGCACAGAAAAAGCAGTAGGAAAAAAAGCCTCCTGGGATCTCTATGAGGTATATTATCTGATGTTTTTCTTTGAACTTCAGCAGGACTGGTGTGGAATTTACACTGGCTGCCAAAGCAGAATGCTTCAATTTGAAATGCAGTATAAACATGACAACTGTTACTCTGGTCACAAAGTTTATTTACACCTTTGTTGATTTAAGGCATTCTGGCAAAGCTGTAAATTCTTCTGTACACAACATGTGGACACCAGGCAATGCTAGAAAATTTTATTTTCTGTCAGTAACATTGTTGCTTGTTGACCTTCTTTACACTTATGGAAATACTTTTATGTAGCTATTAACACACACTAATGTGGTTTTTTTTTCCCTAGGGATTATTCTGCTCTGAAATGGCTTCAGTCTCTTAAGTGTTCAGTCAAGGAACCAACAGGTATTTTTCAATAACTGTTATTAAATATGCTTTAGAATTATAATTAATGGTGATTATGGTTTCTGGCATATGCTTAGAACATTGTGTTCTATAATGACTAAAACATGTTAGCAAAATCTTGAGTAGTGGATGTCTGTCCTCTTGTCTTTTTTTTTTCTTTTTTTCTTGGCAACATTAGACCTTCTGTGTGGGACAAATCACATTTATAGTGGGTAAAAGAATGAAATGGATTCTCTTCCCATTCTACTATATAATATTTTTTTATTTACCAGTAAAAATATTGCTTTATTTTGTATCTTGAGCAGGTTTTATCTAGCTATTGTTGCATATATTAAAGTAGCCTAGCAGATTTTTTTTCCTCTGTGCCCTTTCCCAATAAAGGTGAGCTTAAAGATGTGTGAGTAACAGCATGGGGGAGAGCGGTAAAGAATATAAAATAAGATCAGCATTTTAACCATAAACAATTTGTCCTTGAAGAATTACACTTCAGCCAAAAATATCCAGGGCTTAAATACCAACTTACAGGAGAAAGTCATATCTTCTTCACTTCAACTCACTTAGTGAAACTTGTATTTGCCATTTGAAGCAAAGAAAACCAACACATGATGATGGGTGTGAATCTTTGGAATCACAGTACACTTTCTCCCTTTCAGTTCTGTAAAAGGATATGACAAAACGACTAAAGGATTCATCCATGTGCGGTAGGAGTTCTGCACTTTCTACCTGGTTAGAGGCCTGGAATTGCTTCTGAGCAGAAAGCTGAAGCATGTGAATTGTACACCAGAAAAGAATGTGAAGGCTATGCAATTGTGGAATTGGGACAGGTGAGAAGCATAGATAATGAGCATGGGTTGCAGATTTGCTATCATAAATTTTAAAAGACACCATTCTTCACCTTTTACTGACCCCTCGGTATTTGTTTTCCAGTCTCGCTTTGCATCAGTTTTGTTTTGCAGAGGGGATGTGTGTATTCTATAATGGCAAGTCCAAAGTTCAAGTCAGAATTTGAGAAAAGGCGCTTTTGCTTGATAATATTCTCAGAAAACTTAAAACCCAGTGTTGGCCTCATGACTACTATCCCTTCCCTCCTTAGCTTCCAGCTATATGTATTGAGTGGCCAGACTACTGCGGCAAGAACTTGGCAAAATGTCAAAAGCAGTGCACAAAAGTCCGAGTTCAGGGGCAAGAATCAACAGAAGCTATTAAGCTTGAAAAATTTAGGTAAAAATATTTAAAAACTGATGATGACACTCTTGTATCTCAGAACATCTTTATGTATCTAAGAGTATCGCCTTGTTGAGGTGTTGAAGGCATTTATATTTTTACATGTCTGTTACTTGTACTTTTCATGTTAATCCAGTATTCAAAATGAGAATTACATAATTTTAACATTTTAAACTTTTTATGTTCCTGCCTTTGTACGTTTCAGACTTTCCCATCAGCAGAGTATACTGGTGAGAGTTAATAAACTCATTTTAAATAGTGATAGTTTCTTTATTTGGAAAAGTTATACCATTCTGATAGTCCCAAATTATGCATGAGACAGACTGTCAATGTCTGGCAATCTGAAATAGTGTTATTCTGTGGTAACTGCTGGTAGACATTTCTTAGTTTTTGTTGCTAATATTAAGTTGTAGTAGTGTAAAACTGTCTTGTGGAAAGTTAATTTGCAATTCACCATTTTTCTTTCTTTCTTTCTTTCTCATGACTGCGACCTACAAGAATGAGAGAAATTTTAGCACACATACCAAGCATCAGCTGTTTCAAGATATCTTTAGAAGTTTAGTTAAGGACAGTATACGAAACACATTCATAACCAAGGAGGAGGGCCACTCTTTCTTGTCTTCTGTGAAGAAGCATGATGCATGGATAATATCCCATATTGTTACAAGAATATACCCTTCTGTAGAAATTACCAGCAGTGCTTCATAATCTCAGTTTTATACAACCACTTGTGTATTGGTTTTGAGGAGCAGTGCTCAGGTTAGTGGGAGAGAAGAATGAAGGACTGGGTTCTGGTATGACAAAACTTGGATGACCAAAATTCTAACTGCTATGTTTTTTTGATCGTTTATCTATATGTGGTGTCTGTAATCTGCGATCTGCTTTTCTAATTTATTTTACTGATTCTATTTGTATTTGATGGACTGCTCCCTTTATAGTGATAGGCTAGTGGCTTCCATAAGGTTCAGATGAGTTGATGCAACTTGTTTGTATTTACTTGCATTTCTCCGTGTAACAGGGTTGGAAAGGATAATTCATTTTCTTATGCTGCTCTCATTTATGTGAGGAAAAAGTAAAAAAAAATTAAAAAATAGAGGGGCAGAGAAAGATATTTTCAGGGGAAAAAATGCATTTTCAGGATTTTTTTACTATACTCCTTTGCAGTGTATTGTATTTTCCTTTTAAAACCCAAAATGCATTTTCTAAAAAACCCTTAAATAGTTTAAAAAAAATCTTAGAGCATTGAAAGGTATTAATATATAACTTCTAGAATTTACAGAGGACTCTAAAAACACCACATAGTTTGCTTAGGCCTTCATTCAGAACTAAAGAGGGGAGTAGGGATCTCTTCTTTGATTATCTATTTGACAATGAGTTTAAAACAGATAATTTAAGTGATATTTAAATCTAGTATCTCTTTTTCACAACTGAACTTAGTACTCACCAGTGGGAGGTCAGTGGCTTGGCTTCATTAGCCAAAAATCTAAGAATAGCTTATACCATGATTTCCCAAGTTCTCTTTATACATTGTGACATACTTGGCTTATATTATGGTTTTCTTTGGTGGTTCTTTGTGATAGTGATGTGGGAAAACAAGCCTCTTCTATTAAGAATGAGAGCACCCAGGCAAGGTTGATGAAACAAGTGTAAAGTAGTAGATATGTAGATAAACTGGATTCTACCCTGGTGTGTGTAGTAATGTGTATTGTAAATGTAACTGCAGTAGAAGAGGCTCTCAAATGTTAACCAAGCTCAGGGAATGACTGTCCATCATTGTAATATCTTCAGGCCACTTTAAAACCTGACCTACAAATTTTGCATGCAGGTGTATGGTTGCTGTTTTCTTACTGTGAAAGTCTTGTGCTGTTCTAGAGTGGCCAATTATGGAATCATATTGAAAAATGGTATTGCTTTGGGCAGAATATTGGCATAAAGGGCTGAGAGTTTGTTAGTGTCTATTTGTAAAACATTTATTTTTATGGAAGTATTTTTAGCTGTTGGCGTAATTCCCAACTGCAAATGATGAAATGGGAAGAGAACTGCCATGACCCATATACTTCTTCTGTTTCCAAGAAACCTATCCAAACAAATTTTGTCCTCTCAGTTAAGACAACAACAGAAAAACACATGGCAAAGATGTCTAATTTTAGGTTTATTTTTAAATAGGGAAATGGGGATATATACTTTCAACAGGCAGTGGAAATAGTGATTCCATTACTGGTATTTTATGCAGGATTACTGCCCCTGGACACTTTCTGCAAATCTGATTTGTATTTTCTACCATGTCTTATGCTGGAGAATCATATGGAGAAATAAAAAGGAGGTAGTTCTATTTGGAAGTGCAATCCTATTTCAAGAACATTTAAACTAAATAAGAATTTATTCCCAGCATAATAGAGTTGGAGTTTTTAAAAGCCAGGATAGATTATGATACTTCAAAAGAATGTTTTAAATATAGCTATTTTTACTTCTATAATACTCATATATTTTTGTATATTTTATGCACTGAAGTTTGCTGTGGGGTTTCTCACTTACTTTGTCCTTCTGGGTCTTGACCCAAACACTAAAAGTTTATATCAAAGTATGGTTAATTTGTTCTTAGAGATAAAGACATATTTCCAGCATCAGTTCAGTGATAATAAGTGGTAGCTGGTAATGCTCATATAATGAAATAAATTTAATTATAGTTGCTACTTTGTTTGAATATAAATTGTATTAAAAGTTCTACGGTATGTTATGTTGAACAGTTGTTGTAGCTCACTAATCATCTAGTCAATTGACCCTGAATCAAACTTTTTTATATAAGTATTTAAACACTTCTTTATTGAATTTGGTTTATATTTTGAATATTTCACTTATAGGCAGTGGATTATTGAAGCTCCATCCATCCATTTTCTTAGAGTTTTAATCTGCCTGAGATTATTAATCTGCTGCCAGGTCAGTGTGTCAAAATATTGTTTCTTTCTTGGATAAGGGGACGCAAGGAAGTGTCATGCATATGACTTGTGTTGGTGCTTGAGTGTAAAAATGTTTGTTCTTACGAATGCACACTGACATGTATGTATCTATATTTCTATATGTGAGGATGGAAATTGCAAATAAACAGATTTCAAGAGTGATTTTACACCATTACTGCATAACTTGCTCAGTTTCTGGTGATTCTTATGTTGTATCTATTGTTTCTGACCCTAACAAAGAAACTGTAAATCTCCATAACAGTTGGTCATTGCTCTGAGCCCTAGACTTGGTATTTGACTTTATCATGCAGATATGTAGAACTCCCATAATGTAGTTAGTGAAGGAAAGTTCCTGTTTAAGACCTTTGAAGTTTCACCTCTTGTATTTTTATTTATCTGCTTATTTTAAGTAATTCTGATTTTTTTTTTTTTTTTTTTTTTTTAATTTTCCTGTAGGAAATGCTACACAGCCTGGGTGGAATTGAAAGTCTCTCTCAGATAGATTTTCTCATAGTACCTTTGTCCATTATGTTGCATGTCAGTTTATTGTGATTAGAATTATATATACTATAAAATGCAACGTACATATATTCTTGGTTTATGGAAAAAAGTGAATCTCTTCCTCTGTTTTCACATAAGCAGTTGGTGTGGGGTTTTTCACTTGTTTTCAAGACAGCTGTCCTATAATCTAGCTGCATTCATCTAGAACTTGTTAGGAGACCTAAGAAATGCCTTCTGAAGTGGGAAAAGAATCAGAAAAGTCAAAACAATTGGTTCAGTCAAAATAAACTGTAGACTTTTAAAAGGAGATGAGCAAAGTCACCCTGCACTGTAACAAATCACTTTGCAAAGGAAAAAGCGTGCTGATAAAATAAATGTTTTTTTTTAATGTTGAAACAGGTTTAGACGTTGGGGCTACTGCTACTAGTGCATTACAGAATATTTTTTCATGAAACAGCTGCACCACCTACAGGCTCTACCTGTGCAGAACAGTCTAGGGATTTTGGTATCCTTTATTTTTCCTTCCCTACTTGCAATAGATGGAAACAATAGCAAATCATTATCTTAATTACAGAGAAGAGCAGCATAATGTACACAAGTTGGTCAATGTGACATGTAAGTACAGTAGCTGATATCAGAAATGAGAAGGCTACTCACAACTTTTTGTGTGAGGCTTAAAATGTTTTAAATACTTGAGCTGGTCATAAAGTTATATACTACTATATTCACTGTAGGCATCATCACACAAGTAAAAGCTAAAATTTATGCAGAAAAGAGCAACTTGTTTCTCTACAGAAGTAATATTTCTTTAAGAAATTAGTATTTCATTATGCATTGAAATAAAAGAGTTAAATAAGCTAGTTATGGTTCAAAGAACTTACACAGTGTTTTGCTCTATTATCTGACTGGTGGAATAAAAATATTAGTTTTAGAAAGTGAGAAGGAGTCAATTTATGTGTCTTCCTTTGTTCTATGGACATTTTCCAAAAGCTTGCTGATGTTAAAAATTAAAGAGAATGGGTTATAGCAAGTGGAACATATAAAGTTGCTGATTTTGTTAAATTAGCTACTTAATGAATAACACGTTTTTCAGATTTGACCTAGGTGGGAGACTAAATTCCTTACCTTGTCAGGTTTGTAAGATAATCTCTGTGTTTTACAGATGAATTAGTATTATAGAAATCATT
>VRYO01002734.1:39839651-40035032 GCA_009812075.1 Sialia sialis | reverse complement strand
GGGGCTGCGCAAGGGTGGGCCGGCCCCTGCAGCTGGGAAGCCGGGCTGTGTGGGGCCGGGCCGGAGCGCCCCGCCCCCTCTGCCATGTGGAGTTAAAAAAACAAACAAAAAAACCCAAAAAGCAACAAAAAAAACCCCCACGGCTTATATTCGGGTGCGGCTTATATATGGACAAATCCCGTGGTCTTCCCAGCTACCCGGAAGTGCG
This sequence comes from Sialia sialis, assembly GCA_009812075.1. Taxonomy (NCBI): domain Eukaryota; kingdom Metazoa; phylum Chordata; class Aves; order Passeriformes; family Turdidae; genus Sialia; species Sialia sialis. The sequence continues at coordinate 40,034,824 of VRYO01002734.1, read as the reverse complement.
GCTTATATTCAGGTGCGGTTTATAATCGTGAAACTACTGTATATGAAGATAGAAGCTGATGTACATAAAGTTCTCTGTAACTATGACAAATTTAGGGTAAAAAAATTGAGTAATCTCTTATTTTCTCTCCCTGTTAGAACTTGAGGCATTTCACACTGCATTTTTCAGAAAATTGCTTTTTTACAAAGCCACTGATTATCTTTACTTTTTTCGGCAATGGAGAAGAAAGCAGGTCTCATGTCTTTAGCTATCTGCAAATGGAAAGAGATGATCAAGATTTCAGTGTGCCTCAGCACATGCTGTAGCTATTGTCACCAACTTTATTTTTTGCACTTGTTTTTCCCCTTAAATGTTCTTGTGGACTTCTAAAATACAGGAGGAACTTAATATATTTTTATTCCCTTTGTTATCCGGTTAATAAGCTAATCTGTCATTTAAATACAAAGTTTGACAGTGTGTAAGGCATCAAGGGGAATCCTTGTTGTTTATCAGACTTTTCCACATGTATTAAAAATCTCTCATTAATTGAAGTGCTTTTTCTGCTGTAGTGTTATGCTTTCAAAGCCTTGAGATTTCTCTTCAGTGTGGAAAGAAATCAACATATTTTTGAAAGGTATGTTAACCATGGGTTTTGTAAAACTCTTTCAGAATAGCTTTCAAAAGTCCAATTAGAAAAAAATATTTTTTAAATGTAATTTGTTTTGTAATGGGCAATTTCTGTCCTGTCCACAGGTGCAGATAGTCATCCCTGCATTGCATCAGTGCCAGTCTACAAGATTATGTGTTCAGTGATGGGACTTGTTGTGTGCATGCCAGACAACCTAGCTCTGTGTGGGCTCCTTCTCCCCCCATGAATCAACCTTTTATATATGTTGGGGACAGATTTAACACTGCTGGCAATAAAACACACTTTTACCCTGAAGATTAGCAGGTGCAATCTGCAGCCCTCGATAGTAGCAATTAACTGGAAGCAGTTAAATTTTTTCTCTGAGCCCTCTACTCCTTCACCATGGTCTGACACTGCATCGAGCTGTTTTAATGAAGAGTGTTACTAAAAGGTGTGGATCAATATGGACAAAATGTTTTCCATCAATTACACGTTTTTACTTGTAGGATGACCCTTTCACCAGGTTTGCTGCAAAGGCCATGTGAAATCTTACAGTGTGATTTGTGGCATTAGAATACTAGTCAGAGTGTCTAGGAGGTCTGCCTGTCAGTACTGTTGCTGTATGGTTTTATTATGTATCATAAATGACTAAAATTATATAGATAACTTTTCTGTTATTTTTAAAGCGTTGATTTTGTAGTGAAAGTACCTCAGTTTATAATTAATTTTCATGACTGGTGACAAATTTTTTAAGAATCTGGACAACTAACTGTATTTGATTTTTCCAAATACTTAATCTGCACTTCTACTTATTCCAGAAGTTTAAAAAGAAACAAAACTTCAATCAAGCATTTAACTAATCAGTTGTTGCCTCTTATCTGTTGGCTTTTGCTTTTCTCAGTCCTTTTCATATTTTAGACTAGGATTCTTGAAAAAAAATTCTAAGATGTGTGTCATGATTCTTTGTAGACAAATGTTAATGCTATCACTTAGTGCATTACAAGAAGAAATTCAGATGCAGTGGTGAAAAGCATAAAAGAAAGTACTGTAAGAAAAAGGTAAAATTACTGGGGATTCAGAAGGTGCACTAACTTTAAAGATTCATACTTGTTTGGAGAATTGGCATTTATCTTAATACCCAACTAATGGGGGCTGAAGTCTGACATTTAAAAGGGGCTTTAACTCCTATGGTATATTGTGTTAGAGGCTTAATATCTTAATTCAGAACCTCCTAAATTTTTCACTAATGTATTAAGTTTTAATAATAAACACTGAAAAGTATCTGCTGTAGATTAATAGCTCCTGTGTACATTGTTTCTAAAATACACAAAAAATGTTGTACCTTTCGAGACTTTTCCCTACTGACTTGTTTGAAATCTTCATTGATATTGGACATTATGTGCATGATAGCAGAGTTTATGAAGAGTTGGTATCAAAGCTAAATTCATTAAAGGTAAGTGAAAGTGTTAAACCTTCACAGTTTTAAGAAGTAGTATTCTTGCACATTCCTAGAACAAGAAAGCTATAAAGTATTTATTTATTTGTCATTTAATTTATGACTAGGAGGATGTATTGAAGCAAATTGCTGAAAGTACTGAGAACATGAATCAGAAGAAGGAAGGAGGAAATGATGCAGTTTTAGAGCACCTTGGCAGTGAAGCTTTTGGAAGTGTATATAAGCTGAGCTTTTCTTTTGCTATTATTTTACAGATTTGAGGGAATGCTTCATGAAGAGGCTCTAATACCTGTTCTAGGCACAACTATCCCTCGAATTGCAATTGAGAAATGTAGGTGCAAAAAGGCTTTTGTGAATCTGAGTTTGTTTTTAGTGTTTGCTATGACTTTGCTTGCTCCATGTTGTACTCTTTAGATTGACCAGTTTATCTCTTAGGTTTCCTACCTTACTTTCTCTTAATTCCTTTCTACCAACAGCCTTTTTCTATTGCAAAGGCTAATAAATCTATGTAAAACCACAAAAATTCTAGCATATTTCATCTGAAAAGTAATAATAATAATAAAAAAATAATAATGTTTTTTCAAACACCATGCAAATTCAGAAGTGTACTGGTAACCTGTACTGTTGGATTGTAGTTCTTTTACTAATTCCATCAGACACAAAAAAAACCAATCTATGATAAATTCTGTGAGAAAAGTTTGGACTCTGATAATTAATATGGTAGCCATAATACCATTCTTCCTATCCCCATCCTGTATTTATTGTACAATGGTTTTACCTTGTGTATAGGTTAGGAAACATAACGGACAATATCTTCTGGCAATGAAAGAACTCAATTTACACAATTCAGCATTTGGAAATGGCAAAAAAAGAGACATTAGTGTAAAAAATATTGTCTCTGAATTAACCATCATCCAAGATCAGGTGTGTCTCATGAACTCTAGTTTGATATGTCAACATTCTGAATTATTAACTGTGAGTTCTCAGATGGAAAGCTGCCTGGTGGAAAAGGACATGGGCATGTTGGTTGGCAATGTGCCCAAGAATGCCCATGACATCCTGGCCTGTATCGGCAATAGTGTGGCCAGCAGGACCAGGACAGTGACTGTCCCCCTGTACTTGGCATTGGTGAGGCAGCACCTTGAATCCTCTGTTCAGTTCTGGGTCTCTCACTACAAGTGGGCATTGAGATGTTTGAGCTTGTCCAGAGAAGGGGATTGGGGGTGGTGGAGGGTCTGGAGCACAAGTCCTATGAGGAGTGGTTGAGGGAGCTAGGGTGTTTAGTGAGGACTAGAACTCTGTTTTCCTCCTGATTAACGTTTCTCTACATTTGGGATAACAGTGAAGATACACTGGAGTTCCTTAACAAGTTTGTGGAATCTTTTAATATCCTTCCTTAAATACTGTGCCATCAGTTTAACTATGCTAAGCATCTACATTTCTTTCCTCATTATTGCTTTATCATCCAAATGTTGTACAGTATTTTGGAACCTTCTTGCAAAGTGAGATTAAATGTGGAAAATTACCACAGTGTACATAATGAAGAAATAGAAATGTATAATAAAACCACTTGCAGGTGGGCAGAGCATGTCGAATTTGAGCAATAATCTTTCTTCCAGAGCTGCTACAAGTTCAAATATGTCTATATTCCTTTAAAATTGAAAAAAATTATGAGAAATAGTATTTGTATTTGTTTATCTATCAGTAAAACTACATGCAATATAGACATGTAGCAAGCATCACTATTCTCCTCTGAAGATCCAAAGTTTACAATTGAAATTCTAAATAGGGAGATTTCCAGCCATATTGTTTTCATTTTCTTTTCTATGAAGAGTTATCTTTATATACACCTGCCTGCTGAGTGATTATCAGGCAGTGATTTCCTCACTGTGATATAAATTGAGGAAAAAATCAAAAAAGAGTAGAACTAGATTAAGGTGTGTGTGTCTGTACAAATAAAATTTTTAAAGAGTAGAAAATATTAGCTTTTAAAATACATTTGAACCCCAAATACTCTATTTTAAAATGGTTTCTGTATAAATATAATGTTCTATTAATCTCTTTTATGAGATGACAGATTGTACACAGTCACGGAGCTCATAGAGGGGGTGCCATTGGGAGAACACTTTCACTCTTTGAAGGAAAAACAACAGAAGACAGAATATGGCATGTACAGTAATTTCACATTCATAAGCTGCACCTGGTTGTAAGCCACACTTCTGGATAGCTGGGAAGACCACGGAATTCGTCCATAAATAAGCCACACCAGGTTATCAGCCGCACTTTTTTTTTTTTTTAAAGCGTGGATCCATGTGTGACAAAGTAACGAGTTAGTAACAGAACCGTGTGATTGCGGGGTTTGGTGTCAGGTGCTCAATTTGCAAACTGTTTTCACAGACCGGCAAAGTGTTTAAACGCAGCCCCAGGCACCCTCCCTGTGCCATGGGCCCCAGCACTTCCGCCCCCGGCGCTGGCTGCCGCACCTCCCCACCTGCTTGGCCGCGGCTGCCCCTCCCGCGCGAAGGCGGTGAAGCCGAGCTGGCTGTGCGAAGCCAGCAGCGGCTCGCCACCCGCTCGCCAGTGGCTCTGCCTCGCCGCCCACCTGGCAGCCGCTCCGCGGCAGCTCCCTCCCCGGCTGCCTCACACTTCCAGGTTGGCGTTTCACCAGAATTTGTCCATAAATAAGCTGCACCTGATGATTAGCCGCACTTCCAGAATCAGCTCGATTTTTCAGTGAAATAGGTGCAGCTTATCAGTGTGAATTTACGTATTTATCCAAGCAAGGGCCTCCATTCTTTTTTGCCAACATATAATTAGTAGCACCATGTTTTTAGGCTAATAAATGACAAACTAATGCTTATTGTATCAGTCACTAATATATAGCTGTGAATATAACGTGCCTTTATTTGGGTTGTAATTAAGAATCTTTGTAAGGTTCTTTCTGATTGTTTTTAAGCTTTGTTTAGCTCTTCATTATTTGCATAAAGAGAAAATAATTGTTCATCAAGATCTCACTCCGAACAATGTCATATTGGGGGAGAAAGAAAAAATTACAATTAGTAAGTAGAACTGCTTTGCTTGAAGGCAATTTCTCAAGATGTAACTGAGAAGCACTTCCTTGCAGAAATCTGAGGTTTCAGATTCCTGGGCATTAGTTATCATACTTGGAAGCTAGTAAATTATACTGTTGTGTGAAATCATTGAATCACAGAATGGATTGGGGGCCTTTCTCTAGATTAGAGTATTATCAGAGTCTTATCCATCTTGACCTTAAACACTCCTAGGGGTGGGTGACCTGGTCCAGTACCTCACCACTCTGACAATAAAGAAATTTTTTCCCTAGTATCTTATCTAACCCTACTCTTTTCCAGTTTGAAACAATTCCCCCTTCTCCAGCCACTATGTACTGTTGTTAAAAGTCCCTCTCCATCTTTTTCAGAGGTTCCCTTCAGGTACTGGAAAGCCACTATGAGGTCACCCTGAAGACTTTTCTTTTCCAGGCAGAATAATCCAAATTCTCTCAGCCTCTCCTAACGGCAAAGGTGCTCCATCCCTCTGATCATCTTGTTGGTCTTCCTCTGGACTCACTCCAACAGGTTAATGTCCTTCCTGTGCTGAGACCCCAGAGCTGGATGTGGCACTCCAGGTGGAGTCTCACCAGAGGGAAGCAGAGGGGCAGAATCCCTTTCCTCACCCTGCTGACCATGCTGCTTTGGATGATACCCAGGACATGTTTGGCTTTCTGGACTGGGAGTGCTCATGGCTGGGTTATGTCCAGCCTTTCACCCACCAGCACCCCCAAGCCCTTCTCTCCAAGGCTGCTCTCCATCTGTTCATTCCCAACCTCTGTTGATTCTGACCCAGGTGCAGCATCTTCCTCTTGGTCTTGTTAAACTGCCTGAGATTCCCACGGGCCCATTTCTTGAGCTTGTCCAGGTCCCTCTGGATGTCATCTAGGTGTGCCATCTGCATCACTCAGCTTGGTGTCATCTGCAATTTGTTTAGACTGATCCCTCATCTATGTAATTAATGTATATATTAAATAACTCTGGTCCCAATATGGACTCCTGAGGGCCACTACTTGTCACTGGTGTCCATTGGGATTTTGAGCCATTGACCACTCCCCTCTGGATGCAATCATCCAACCATTTTCTTATCCATCTAGCAGTCCACTCATGAATTACTGTTGTGGGGAACCATGTCAAAGGCTTTTCAGAAGTCTCAAAAAATGACATCTGCAGCCCTTCCATTGTCTACTGATGTAGTCACTCCTTCATAGAAGGTCACTAGGCTTGTCAGGAAAGATTTGCCCTTGTTGAAGCCATGCTGACTGTCTCAAATGACCTCCTTGTCCTACATGAGCTTTGGCATAGCTTCTAGGAGGATCTGTTCCATGACCTTCCCTGGCACAGAAGTAAAATAATTGCTAATGCAGATTTTGTGTCATCAGCCATGGCTGTATCTTTTGCAGCTGTGGATGGCAAATATGATGGAGGAGATGATTTAGCCTTAAAATATTTAAACTATAGTTATTCTTCAAGGCCCGTTTTTATTTAGCAAGAATATTAAAACAAAGAGATTATAGAACAAGTGCTAATGGACATACAAAGTATAACATCTGTCTAGTCTATTCTATTGCAATTCTGCCATGAAATTGTTTAATATCCTTCAATTGTTCCCAAATCAGCTGCAGTGAGGTGCTATTTGTATAAGTCTGTAGTCGTGACTATTCTTGATGCATACTTCTTTAACCAGTGTGGAGGAAGGAACTCAGGCAGATTCTGGGACAGACTTTGGAAGCGGTATGTGTGTGAACAGTACAAAGCATGGCATAGTTTTAGTCTTTGAGTGAATTAATGCAACGTGGTGCACACATGACAAGCCTTCCAGGCAATTCAGATCCTGTAGTTTTTGAAGTTCTCTAAGAACTACTGCATATCTTCATGACACAGAAGAAAATAAACAATTTGAGTGCTGCAGAATAATTGTGAGAAGTCTTTACGCAAAATTAAATTTCTCTTCTTTAAATATAACTGGAACGTGTAGGCATGTGCATACACTCATCCATGAAATGCTCAGCAATAAATACTTAGCAACTATTGTTTAATAGTAAATATTTTAATGTCATGATGTACATATTTAAATTAATTTCTTAGTGAATTGTATGTGCTAAACCCCCCTTGGATTCTTAGTAATGATGCAGTTTTGGAAGAATGTGATTTAATGGTGCATTTACCCTTGAGTGATAAAAATAAATATCCAAAATACGATTTTAAAGTATCATATAATTGTATTTTATATCAATGTACTGCCACTGAGGGGCACTCTTGTCTCAACCACCTTTCCTTATCTTTATTCCATTCTAAATATGGAGAAGTCTAAATGTTCTTTCAAGGATAATCTCAAAATTGCCCTTGAAAAGCATTTATGTTTCTGTCAAAGAATTACAGAGTTCAGGAAAATTGGAAGTACAGAAACTTATTTGGATCACTTCTTCAGCAATTAGTTCAAAACTATTCCAGTATTTAAACAAACACTCACTTCATTTAGTTCTACAACTAGTGCAAGTGTAGTACCTTTTGAATTTTTGAGGAGAGCTGAAGAATTTTATCTATTATTTCTGAATTTTATTAAACGTTGTTTTTTTTTATACCCTCAATGAAATTTACTTTCATTTACTTTCTCTCTGATGCTAGTTAATATGTACTATATAGATGCATGCTGTATTATTGTTCCTAACTCATACAGTCCATGTACTAAAGACTGGAGCATTTGTGATCCTAATGATTATACCTCACAATAGTTGAGAATAAATGTACTGTCCATTTAGTACATTTCAAGTGTTCTTGGTGAAAGTTTGTCCTGATTTTGTTTGGAATAGAGTTAATTCTCTTTCCTGTAACTGGTACAGTGCTGTGTTTTGAAATTAGTATGACAGCAACGTTGATAACACAAGTGAGGTTTTAGTTGTTGCTGAGGAGTGTATACTCTAAATCAAGGAATTTTCTGTTTTCCATGCTCTGCCAGCGAGGAGCTGCACAACAAACCAAACTGAGGGCAAGGAGTACATCCAGAATGGCTGACTTGAACTAACCCAGGGGATATTCCTTACCATGGAATGCCATCCCCAGTATATAAACTGGAGCAAGTTGGCCAGGAGTTGCCAGTGGCTGCTCATGGACTGACTGGTGGTAAGCAACTGCAGTGAGCATCATTTATTTTTTTTTAGTTTTTTTTCTGCCCCACCTTTTTAAAATTACAATTGCTATTAATATTATAACAAATTATAATAGTGTAATACTGAAATACTTAAATATTGTAGAATTTTATTTTGTTTCAGTCATCAAACTGTTCTTACATTGACCCATGAGTTTTATTTTCTTTTTGTGGTGATTCTCTTTCTCAGTGGGGAAGGTGAGAAATTGAGTGTGTGATGCTTAGTTGCTGGCTGGGGTTAAACTATGACAAAGTTATAACAAAATGGCACATGAATGTAAAGCGTATGCTAAAATGCTGAAATCTCTGAATTGCATTTATCCTGTCAGCTTTTATAAAAGGAGAAGGTCTGCTTTAAGATCTACTAAAAACTGTACTTCTGTGTTTACAAGCTGCACATGCATACTAAATAGAGATAATTCAATTTTCTGGAGTCTTTCATATCTGAAAATGGACCCAAACTGTCTTTCACCTAACTAGAGTACTGTTCCAGTGGACTACCTGTGAGGAAGTGTTGTGTGACTGTGTAAGTGGGATATGGCGGACATTATTTTGATTTATAAAAGAATCTCATAATACTGCTCTATATTCTTTTCCTCAGTCAGTCCTTCTGGAAATAGTAACTCTTGTTAATCGCTTGTTATGAGAATCTGCAGGCTGACAGTATAACAAAGGCAGATCATTCATCTGTAACTAGTGTTAATCAAAAATATTGTCTTTAGAGAGATGCCTTAGTTTCAGACTCTTATGGAATATTTTGATTAAAAAAAACTAGTAAAATGATCAATACACTGGAGAAAGATCTAGTAGAGATTCAGACTTTAATTCTTCAACAGCCACACCAATGTACTGCTTTCAGAAAATTTCTGAACTCACAGATAAGCATTTCATACCATGTATATGATAATGGGACCACTCACATTCCAAATCCCTTGAAGATCTCTGATACAGTTTCTGCTTTTATTTTGGTGGAAAAGGATAGGAGTGCATAGACACACCATGGGAGATACTGCCACCTTGCTGTCAGAGCAGAAAAAAAGAAACTTGTTAAAGACTTATGCTTGATTATCCTGAATTCATGGAGAAATGTTCTACAGGTGGCCCTTGTAGAACAATTCCAGCAGAACTTGGTAGGCAGGGACCTGTGGTGAAAGAAAACAAGAATTCATACAAAGAAATCTGCAGCTGGCCTAGCACAATGCATGATTAAATTTGAGGGACCTCTTCTAGGGATGGTCTCTGAATGTCATGTGTATAGGTCTCACTGAAAAAGAAATACCTGAGATAAAACCTCACACTCTGGTGAGACCTTACCTGAAATACTGTGTTCAGCTCTGGGGTTCTCAGCACAAGAAGGACATGGGCCTTTTGGAGTCAGTCCAGAGGAAGGTTGTGAAGAGGATTAGAGGAGTGAAGCACCTCTGCTATGTGGAAAGGCTGAAAAAGTTGGCATTGTTCAGCCTGGAGAAGAAAAAGCACTGGAAAGACCTTAGAGCACCTTTCTGTACACAAAGGGGACTGTAAGAGAGCTGAAGAAGGACTTTTTACAAGAGCCTGTAGTGGCAGGAGGGTAAGGGGGTATGTAGGGTACCTGTAGGGGATATGGCTTCTAACTAAAAAAGAGTAGACTTAGATTAAATATGAGGAGGAAATTCTTTACTGGGGGGGAGTGGGGGGGGTGGGTTATAAGGCTCTGGAACAGGTTGCCCAGAGAAGTTTTGGATGCCTCATTCCTAGAAGTATTTAGGTTAAGTTAGACAGGTCTCTGAGCAACCTGGTTTAGTGAAGGGTGTCCCTGACCATGGCAGGGAGTTTGGAGCTTGGTAATCTTAACATCCTTTCCTACCCAAACCATTCTACAATATCAGTATGAAGAATTTTTGAATATTCACAGTCACACTATGTTTTCTTTTTCTTAAGTAATGTGTGTGGTTAGATAATTTCTTTATTCAGATCTTTCTTTATTGTTTTGTTTTTAAACTTATGCAATACACAAATGAAAATTCTAAGCCCAGGAGGTGCTGCATTCTAATGTGAAGATTGTACTACTTGTTTTGTATATCCTAGGACATCTTTTACACAAATCAATTAATCTTGAATTGTCCTAAACTTCTTCAGGCTCTTTAAAGTTGTGTGTTGCAAATGTAAGCAGACATTTGCAATCTGATCCGAGCCAGGCTTTTTCTTACTTTAGAGAGCTTTAAGAATGTTGTTTTGTAGTCTTGAACTGTCCACCCTACTCATTTTCTATTTAATTTCTGACATAAATTCCATAAGAAGGGGTCCATAACTACCATCTCTTATGCTGTACAGCATTTAATCATAATTGATTGAGCTACCAATGCTATGAAAATATAAATATTAATCATGCCAACCTGCAATTTCTCATTCGAAATTAACAGAAAAATATTACCAAAACTGTACATCTCTGGTCAATTTGAAAATCTGATGTGTTGTTCCAGACACACACAAAAAAGGTGGAATTCATCCAGGTGCATCCTGGATGGAAGTTGTTTTGTTACAGTGTTTTAGAGATTGATTGAACCAATATTATCTGTGACTTTCCTTTTAATCTGCCCAGCCTTTTTATATAAGTTGGGAAGTTACAGTTCTAAATTGAAAATGTGTATCTGCTTTATTGCAGCTATATTTTACTGCAGCTGTATTTTGTTTCTAGCACAGTGTATTTCTGTCTAAAGCTCCATAGCTGCCTCTGTTTGTAGGACAAAACAGAGGAGTCTGTAGATCATCACTTTTCCTCAGTGTCATTTAGTTGCAGCAAGGTTTAGACCTTGATGGTCAGAGGGCTGTGTGGAATCACTTGGACACCTTTCAGAGCTGATATCAAGGAGAATTGTGAAGGGTACCATACTCTTTCAGGAAGCATGTTCTGTTTAATGTTTAATACACATGATAAAATAGCAGCTGGAAGATCTGTATGGGTCTGAACCTAGGATTATACAGTAGCAGAATGCTAGTTTTGAGACAGCTCAGCTGTTGGATAAATTTCTAATCATAGCAAGCAGACATGGAGTGTCAGAATGGCTAACTGAATGTCACTTGGAAAGTTCAAAGAGTTGCTGGGTGCTGGAAGAAAGCTACCTGTTAGTTTTGTAATTCAGAATATTCACTAGTTGAGTATATTGTATAAAACACCTATTGGCTCTGGATTCTCTTCCATGCCCAGAGAAGCAGTGTCTATGAGATAAAGTGGATATAACCAATGTCTGTTTTGTGTTAGTCACAGCTCAGATTCACTTGAATCAGTGCTATTTTTTAGCAAACTACATGGCTCATTTAACTAATATTCATAATCAGAATTGCTACCCTTCACACTGAAGTTCAAGGAAGTCCTTGTAGTACTTTATTTTTAAAGTTATTTTCATCATAGGCTGAGTGGAATCTTCTACTTTTTTAATATTCACACTGGAAATCAAACATTGTGGAAATCATTGGTGAATTAATAGCATGATCACATCTCTCCACAAATCTCAGCTCTAGATGTGGATCAGTGCTTAGGCTCCTAGTACTGAAGTAACAAGCTTCACAAAACTGGCAGTAGATTGTTTACAAAGCATTAATAAAAGCACACAGAAAGGAGAATGATAAAATAGCTAATAGGTTTATTTGAGAATGAGGAGAAGTTAATTCTGTCTGCATTCTATTGATGGGGAGAAGTAGAATAAGTATGTACTATTGTTGATTAAATTACAAATTCTCTTGATTTTAACATAAGTTTTTATCGAAAATAAAATTAAAGTTCGAATTTTGTACTCCAAATCACTGTAACTCAGTGAGTTGCTAAAAAACCTGCTTGATTACAATTGCAACTTGCTGAAGAGAAGCAAAGGGTTTTTTCTCATGCTGAACCCTTCAGGGTAGAAGAAGAAACTGTTCAGTGGGTACAGAGTGAAAATCTTATGTAAGCAGGTCTGAAGTTCGTATATGGGGTGAATTTGATACCCTTTTAAGATTCTTAATTTCTGTGCTTTTGGTCTTTGTGTATGTATTTGATTTTAGGAGAAGTTAATGGCATTTTCAAATAGGGTTCAGATATAAATTAAGGCAACAGACTTGCAAATATGAAGTCTGTATGTATGTGGATGATTTTTGTCTTGTTTATACCACAGAAGATAAATTTAGGTGAGAACTTTGGGAAATGAAACAGCTAATGAAAATTCAGATTCTCTTAATAAAAAGAGTAAAAAACAATTGCAGGTATCTAAAATCTCATTTTAAGAGACTGGTAAGATTTAGAAAGTTTCTGTAATTTGGCTATCATGAAAGCTGCAGAGACCATTCAGTAGGAGGTTAAGACACTAGCCAAGTCAGCCTACTTCTATTTTCATAGTTCTGTCTTTCCTTAATGCCCTTTTCCACAGATTGTTAATCTTTTTTGAAAATCACCTTGTTTCATTATCACTTTTTCTGCAAATCTAAACATAGTGTAAACAAATGAAAAAAATGAAGGAGGGTGATCAGAATCTAAAGGACTATGACTACATCATATTGTTTTAATTTATCATCCTGTTTGAGGATTTTCTTGTATGGTTGTTTGACTATTTTTAAACAAATTAAAAAAATTAAAATAATATAAATAATAAAAATAAAATAATAATAATAATAAATTAATTAATAGGGGTCACCTTCCTATTTGGTCATATCTTCATTTAATACATGAGACAGACCTGTCACAGTTCTCAGAAATTTTTTCGTTTGTTTGTTAGTTATTGTAGCAACTTTTGGCATCACATACCAAATAATCATGGAGTATTAAAAGTTGTAGACCAATTCATTTTTTAAGACAGTTGCTTAAATAAATTAAAAGAAGCAATGTGACTAGTTTGATGCAGTTCAACAGTTGGCACTTTTTTTTGGTTTGAATCTTTATTTTAGGGTGGAAAAAGCTATATATACCTAATATACCTAATGTAAAGCTGATTGTCCTGGGCTTTACCTTTTTTAGCTCTGGCAGCATCAGTTGTATGTAGGAGTTTCTTGCTGGTGTCAATAAATTTTAGCTGATTTTGGAAAAAGTAATTGCCAGGGAAAGGATTTTTGTCTCTCCATTTCTGAGGAGCTGAGCTTAAAAGGAAGAGAATACATTTATTCCATCTGGCTGATTTTTCCCTTGCTTTCTTTTTTTTTCTCAAGATAATCACTCATGTTGTATTAAAATAAACTACTATTTCCAGAACTGAGATGTTCAGCTCTCTTCTTTCCTTTACTAAATCTTTCAAGCACCAGGAACTGAATGTATTGATTGTTATGTCTCAATATTCTTCCTTCATCAAATATTATTTGAAGAATTCTAAAGGAAGGAATTTAGAATGATTTACCCCAATTAATTCAGGGAAGTATCAATAGTGCAAAAACCTCTGGTCCTTTGGGGATTAATATTTCTTGGTGTGAACTGCCTGAAGACTGCCTGAACTCAAGGGAAAAAAGAGGCTTCTTGATTATCCTGTTAATTTAGCAGTCTTTCTGTTTTCATTTTCCAAGTACTGCAGAGCTAGTCCTTCTGTGGACATTTTGTTCAAAGAAAAATGATCTGTGACTTGAGTGTCTAGATTTGGCTTTCTTATCAAAGGCCCTTTCCAAATTGAAGAACTGCTACTTTTCACACCCTGAAGGCTTGCACTGAGTGAGAGCCAACAGAAACTAATTTTTCTTACCTATATTTCTTCTGATCGCCAGCTTCTTTTGATGACTAGTAGCATTTTGAAATAAAAATTTTATTAACTGTGTCACAGTGCAAGCAATTGAAATAGGCATGCTATGTGCTCTGTCCAAGTAGAACAGAAGCCTTAGAATATTTTAAACAATATTATTTACAACACAAATTTTCATTTTCTTAAGTACTATTGCAATACAAAAATTGTAAGTACAATAATGTTTTCTCCTCTTTGTGCTTGGACTTAATGAAGTGTGATATATCTTAGCTGTGTTGTTGTGTGGAGGCAGCAGTAGAGTATTGAATTGGAAAAAACAAACTTGAACTGTTTGCGTGGAACTTTGATTAAAAATATAATCTCAAAAGTCCATGTGTGACATTTTGTGAAAGACCACCTAATAATTACTCAAGGCACTTACATTAGCATAATTACATGAAAGGCTAAGATTTAGCATTATTTTGTACCAAATTCCATCTTTGAACATGAACTATCAAGTTTTTAGACACCCTTCCTGCTCCGTGCTCCTTGAAATTAAATTACTTGGAAAATCCACACTTCCCAACTGTCATAATTTCAAGGAAAGAAAAATAATTACCATAAATTTAGATTATTAGAGATTAGTATGAGATCACTGCTTATTAGATATGTACCATTGTAGTACAGTTTATTGAAATACCTTAATAGAAACCTGAAACTGGTCATATAGTTTAGGTTGAAACCATTAAAAGTGTGCTTATAGTATTTTTAAAGTGGATAGATAGGCCTGATTTAAATGTAAGTTGTTGATGAATGTGGAGATAAAAAAATATTGTTGTCCAGTTCTGTGAAATGTAAAAAATAAAAAAAAAGATCCCAAACCCCCCTTTCACCCTCTCCCAACTTTTCAGCTGTTGTGACTGAGCACTGATGGTCATGCAGAGAAGGTGGCTGTTGAGATGTGAATCTTTATGTTGTTTTTTTTCTTTTTTAGTTATTGTAGCTGACTTTGGGTTTGCAAAGCAAAAGCAAGAAAACTACAAACTTGCATCAGTAGTGAGAACCATCCTATACTCATGTTAAGTACTCCTGCATGTAATCTTTAGTCCAGTGAGTTCCATCTTCATGGTTACTCTTGGAGCAGATTTGGAAGTTGCAGTGGAATAAGGAAAAAAGTGCAAGTCACAAGCTACCCTACAATAGTTGGTTGCCTACCTATTTTGATCTTGCCTGTTCTTAACACATGGTGATTACTGTGGGTCAGGTTGGTGCAAAAACGTACTAATTGCAGCAGTGTAGTAACTTATTCATCTATATATAGAATGTCCTTATAGATAAAGAAATGCGTGTTTAAATTATAAAAAGGTATGTAAACAGTATCAATTACCACCAGCATATGTGATGGCTTTATACCTGTGAGAATGTTTGGCCTGTAGGCTGTGATAAGTAATTAAGGGTTCCAAGCTATCAGGGGAGCTACTGGTTGCTCCTCTAAATTAAGAGTGAGTCAAAAACTCAGGTATTTAGCAGTTGAACATAATTCATTTTGCCATTTTTAAAATTGTTGTTTGTGAATTCCTACTGCTAGAATGATAATGATTGACACTAGAAATCCCTAAATCCTAAAATGGCTTAAAGAATGAGACCTTGTAATATATTAAATATTCAAGTCACATACCTTGAAGACTAATGCTTATAGTCCACAGTGAGCAAAGGTAAGGGGATTGCAAGACTGCCTTAATTGGCTCTCCAAATATTCCTGAAGCCTAGCACAGTCTCTGAGTGACATTAGATCCATGAGTTATCGTTTGGGTATATAAGAGCAAGAGTCTGGTGTACTAGTTATGTGCCATCTTTTCCAGCCTCTCTGAAATAATCACTTTGTTTTGTTCACTTATAACTGGGAAAGAAGCTGTTGACAAGAAGTAATTCTCCTCTTTTAAACACCAGTTTAAAAATAGAGGTGTCAGAGGTCTCAAAACCATGCTGCTGTGACCCTCAGGCTCACTGAATTGTAATTTTTTTTATCCCACGTACATTTATTTCTGGTTTTTCCTCTGTTAGATGCCTGTTTTGTTTTCACTGCTATCTTTCGGTTTTTTAATATTTTGTAGGAAACTTTTGTTTGAGAGTAGTGTTCTGTTGATTTAAGTACTTTTTTAAAGATAATTTTTGCTTCTACTATATTTTTCATTATTCTCATACGCTGTCTTTGTACATGGAAATTCACAGCAGAGCTAGAACTTTGGCAGGTTTTTTCCTACCTGTTTATCCATCTATTTGAATGCAGGCTTGAGGATAACATGTCTCTTACATGTTGCAGTCTCTCAGGTAAGTGGTCTTTTGGGACATTCCTTGTCAGTTCTACTCCACAGGCAAAATCATGGAAGCAGTGATCCTTGTCTGTCTGCAGTCAGAAAAAAGAACAAGGATACAGTACAGATGTCTTTGTATTTAAAATGCATGCTTGAGTAATATTTAAAATGACAGGCTAAGATATTAGTCTTTCCGATATCATAATAATTTAAGAATATTAAAGAGACTTTGTAAACAGCAGCAGGCACTGGAGGCCACCTTCAAGGTGCTTGGTTAGCAGCGTGTGTGACAATGGGCTTTTTGAAATGGAAGACTGTTCACAAGGAATAAGGTGAACTGACAGAGTGTTTTAGCACAAGTCTTGAAGGAGAAATCAGAGCCTATAGAGCCTGTAGCACTTAAGCAGAATTTTAGTGGGGCTTTTTTGTATAATTTAAGAAGATGTAAAGGCTATTAAGAAGCCAAAAAATCAGGGTTGCCTATGCAGAAATAAACCCTGAAACCAAACCAAAAAAAGAAAGAGATGTGAGAGAGTGTTTTCATCTTAGAATGGCAGAAATGGCTTTCTTCTGAATTGACAGGTAATAGTTTTGAGTAGCTTGAGATGCAACCCACTCTTCTAGGAGCAGACAATATAGTACAGAAATTTAAACAATAAATGTCATAAGTAGCATTTGATGCTTATTGTTTAAGTTTGAATAAGCAGTGTTATGCAGAATGGTTCAGATGGAAACACATCACTGCATGTACCAAACATGTTTGTATTTGGGCTTGACTGAATCAATTTGCTAATGAAATTTTTCAAACCTTGTGTCATCATAAAATAACTACAGACACTGTTCTATGTTTAGAGAGGGCCTTATATAATTATGCTTTGTAATTGTGATAATTTTTAATTTTACTTCATACTAGGTTGTATTCAACTATCACACTAATGAAATTCCTTTTAATTGGTTATCTCCCTGAACTAAAAAAATCTGGCAATGTGTATGTTTAGAATACCAAATATATTAAATGGATATTTACAATTAATACATTAAGGGTTGAGGAAAAAACTGTTTTAGGGAATTTGTAATGAATCCTGAAGTAGTTTTCCAGCTCATAAGTCACTAGAAACAATCTGGTCCAAATTAGTGGTGACAGTCTTTATTATTGTTCTGTCTCAAAGGCCTTCCCAGAGGAGACAGAGCAGTTATCCATGGTCATAGAGAATTATGTTTCCTTTCATTTATACCTTCCATTACTTTGTTTCAAAAAAAGGATTGTGATTTGTGAAGAGAGGACATATTGCCAGCAGATCAAGAGATGTATGTAATCATATATGTATAGAGACAATTTAGATGAACTCTGGGAAATTAAGTAAATTTTGAGATTGGATGGAATAGAGAATCCCACTGTAATTCCTTGAGGACCTGACTGATCTTTATAGCTGTTGAGAAACTATGAGTAGATCCCTCACATGCCATTAAGAAGCTGGCAAGAAAGTTCTACATTAGTTGGTAAGCTAACATGATCTTTCTGAAACAAAATTATTTGCAAATGTTAGAAAACTAATGCACAGAATAAAGTTATTTAGCTTTTTGTGCTAATGTTGGGGATTTTTCTTGCTTGCTGTGGTGTTTTGAGGAAACTCCGAAGTAAAGTAGTATCTCCCATTCTCAAATGAGAAACAACGATTTCAGTGGTAATTGGAGGTACTATTTTACTTGTGTCGCTCATCTTCTCTGCTGTGGAGGAGAAAATATTCTTTGATCTTTGTTTCTGTTTATGGACCACATACTCTGTCTGTACACTGTATTATGTTAACCAGATTTCTTTTCTAGTACTGGTCACTGCTTCTGTTAATAACCATACCTTGTGAGAGCATTGCATGAATCAATATTGTGGTATGATTTCTTAGGTAGAGACCTGGAGTAGCTGCATTGCTTATTGTGGTGGCATAGCATTTTCACTTATTTAGAGCATTTTTGTGTTGGGAAACGTAATTTGAGAGAGTGAGTTGTATTTTCACACATACTTTATTTTTAGCCTTTATGAGGATATATGGTCAAACTGATTACCAGATTTTTCAGCAGTACTTTCTTCCTCCAAAAATAGAATCTGAAACATGTCACCAATTTCAAGCAAGTTTGAGAGTTTAGATTCTTTCAATGTTTGTAAAAATTTGGTGATGGGTAGGAACTAGAGAAACAATTCAGTCTTGGAGAGAAAAGGTTTTTAACTCAGCTGAAATATTACCTTCCAAATTAGCTGTAGAATATGCTGTCGTGTGATAGTAGTTTGGTGTGTTTAGATAACCAATAGAATAGGAAACTGAAGGTACTGTGTAATGGTGAGGGTAAACAGAAAGCGAATGCAAAACTGGTCTTGTGCTAGTTTTGGCATTCATGGAACAGATGGCTCCTGTAGGGGATTTGCTTATTTTAATAGAAAGGTAATAAAAGTTAAATAATCCTTTCAGCATATTAATACTGATTTTTTTTTTTTTTAACCAGAGGATGTTCTGCAAGGTGTTTAGTTCTCACTCTGAGAACGAAGGATAGCAATGAAATGCAATTGGGAAAGTTTGGTTGTAGTGCAGACATAAGTTTATAATAATGTGTCAACAAAACATCCTGGGCAATTGGAGATAGAATCCACAGGGACAATATAGACTGGACAGGCAGGCAGTACTGTCCCCATGTGTAACCCACAGGACAGCTCTGTGTAGAGCATTGTGCTTCATTAGGGACACCCCGTGACTTAAAAGACACCTGGATAAACCTCAAGGAAGAGGTTTAAAGTACTTACAGGTATTATAAGTACTTGACAGAGACAGCCTTACCAAAAGATATTCAAATGATTAAATTTTATACAGCTTCTACTAAGTAAGAAGTTCGCCTAGTTTACTGTCAACTGACATTTGACATGTACTTGATCCCATGTCCAGTATGAGACAGCATTATACTTGGGAGTAAAAGTGGAAATTATGTGAAACAAAGTAAGAAAGCATGGAGATAAATACAGATATCTCTGGAAAATGTTCCAGTGGTCTCACCATAAGAGATAACTTAATACTAGACAAGGAGAGAAGGAAAAAATCCTGGACTAAAAGAAAGCAGGCCGCTTTGGATGTAACATGGACTTGTTATATATTTTTCCTATCCTGAGTAGAGGAGAATTGTAAGTAAGTTGTAAGGCTTGTAAATAACTTAAAGTCACAGCACAGGTTGTTTATACAAAAGGGAGAGTGAAAACAGTTTTCTGTACTTCTTTTCTAAAAAGTGAGTGATGCTGATCCAGCTTCTAAAGCGTTACTTTAATGCTGAGGGATGAGTTGTAGCATGTAATAATTTTATAGACTCCATGCTGACTTTAGACCACTATCTTGAAGGAAAAAAAAGTACTGTTCTACTATCATACATTATAAATCAACAATGTACTTCTTGGAAATAGTTATTTCTGTAGAACTTATAAAAGTTGTGCAGCAATTATTTTTAATCTATAATAATTATTATGTGATTATCTCTTTGGAAGAGATAATAATGATAATGAAGGAGTACTTTTATAAGGATAAGATTAGTCATTTCATCAAAATAATTTCTCATCTTGTAAATGTTTTTTAGTCCAATGTTACTGGCATTTGTTTCCTGGAATTCTTCTTTCGTTTTTATTGTAAGTAATGCTAAATGAGCTACATGAAGATAAACTGTGTTCTTATGACATCTGAACTGAAGGACTTGAAATAGTTTTGCCTTTCCCATTCTACTCTATATTTCAGATGTTAGCTGTATTAATATACTGGCAAATCCTTACTGTTTCTATGTCTTACTGTTTCTTGTTCTGCTTTACTTTGCTGCTCAGTATATAGTGTGCTGTTTGAAATTCTTGTGCCATTATGTATCATCTTGCTCTCTTGGATGTTTCCTAAAGAGCCTGTTTGCTGTCTTACCATTTCTTTGATGGTCACTTAAGGCTCTTTTCTCTTTTCATTTGGGTTTTGGGATTTCGTTTTGTTGGTGTAGCCTTTGTTTGGTTTCTTGCTTTTTTCACAGAAGATTTCAAAGCTCTATCAAGGATTGTTCAAACTTAGTCTTTCCTTGGTTTATTCTATCTAGTCCAGCTGAAGGAGTTTGAATTTAAATACCCCGTGATTTCAGACAGACCTGTATGTCTGCATTGGCTCTCTATTCTGCTGAAGAAAGCAGTTTTCCTGGGCAACTGCTCAGTATCTCTCTAGGTTCTCCAGAATTTAATCTGCACAAGCAGGGGTAAATTATTTTATGACTAGAGAGGTAATACAGTATTAATAACTATGTGATCCCACTTGCAGACATGTAGTCTGTGTATTTTTATGGAGAGCAAAGTGCCAAGTTATTAAATTGGGAGAAGAAAGATATGTAAATATAATTTGTGGATAGGTTTTGTTGACTATTATTTGCAAATTAATGTTTAAGTCGAGTCTCTTTATCCTTCCTATCTCAAGCTTTAGCTTATTCCTGAAAGGATTTTTAGAGAGAATTTGGAGAAGAAAATTGTGGGCTTAAATGTTTTTCTCATCACAGGAATCATGTGACAGTTCCATTTAGGTGTCATGACCTATTTTGCTTCTGATCTGTTTCTCAAGGGTGCCCATTGCTGTGGTTTGATACTGAGCTGAACAGAATGACATGGTGTCTCAAATCTCCTCCTTCCTTTTCTTTAGTCTTTGCTCAGTTACCCACATAACCATAGATTTTCAGCTCATATTTGTAAGTGAGCTAGGAGGCAATACATGTTTTAATAAAAATACAATAAAAGATGTATAGATTATTATGTTATGAGCCTGTGTGCTTATTTCATGTATAGACTTTTTTGATGGTTATTGGGGGCACCTGGGTCAACAGACTATATTTAGACATGAGAATTTTAAATTCTGTGCAAAAGAAAACAATGAAGTTACCATCTTATTCAGGTAAAATTTCCATCTCTCTGCTTTTTTTCTGGTTGTTTTTGTTTTTCCATTTAATCTATACCAAATGTGATTGCTAGACAGAAAAGTTGTTATTAGTTAATTATATTGTATATTAGTTTCCAGCAAATCCAAATACTTACAAAGTCATACCTTACTGTGAGACACAAGTTACTGTCAGAAACAAGTCTCTGTGTGGCTGGGATTCATCTTGCTTATATGCAGCAATTTAAAAGCTGGGCATCTTGTTCAAGTCAGGCAGCTAGATGATTACTGAAAGTAATGGAAAAAAAAAATAGGCATTCTGATAATGAATTTCATCCCATGTACCTTAAAAAGTTATGTTTAGTTGATGAGGTGAATCAACCACCTGGTGTGTCTGTCTCACTTCATTTGCTACAGAGAGATCTTAGCATGAAGGAGTTTAAAGTTAGGTGAAATTGACACCTTCTTTGAAATCAGTTATCAAAGATCTACGTTTATTTCAGAGCTGTTGTAGAATATGATTTACTACAGCTTGTGTTGTCTCTTTGCAGATACTTACTTTTCTGTGTCTCCCTCTAAAATCTAAATATTCATGCAATTCCTTGATAATTTTGGTTATCCAGCTTTTAAGCCTGATAAAGGCACTGAATGAAGTTCATTCTAAAAGACGCGTATCTCAGTAAGCAAAATCCTTTGCGGCTTTTTAACTGTTCAGATTTCTGTTCCATAGATAAAAGGGAAAAAAATATTTTCTTGAGCTGTTTATACATTTACAGACTTGAGGCAGTTCCTTTAGTATTTTACAGGTAATTGGGATATTAATTCACTGAATCTCTAGTTGGAAGGAAACTCTTCTTAGAAGAATCTGCCAGATGCATGTTAGGAGTCCCTTTTTAGAATATGAGTGGTTCAGGTTTATATGTGTATGGAGAGCACTTTGCCACAGCTCACAGCATTTTGTCTACAGCATTTCTTTTAAAACTGACAGCTTGAAAATATGCTAGATATTTTTGTATAAATGTATGACATCATGTGTGTGGACTGTGCAGTGATGCTTGGTTTTGATTATATAAATAACAAATCACATCAAAGGGAAATTTTATTTTTTGTAAGTTTCAGAATGCAGCTTACACTTTCTCTTGGTGTTTTAGACTTTGTTCCATGATATGTCTGGAGGAATAATAGATGCAAATTAGAACTTTAATGTGTTTTTCTGTTTTAAGCCTTCCAAAAATTCTCTATGTAATACTGGAATGCTAAATTGCAAATTAATGTTACTTTGATTTGTTCTTGTAACTTATCCAAAGATGCATATATTTATCTTGAAAATTTAGAA
Source organism: Sialia sialis (assembly GCA_009812075.1). Taxonomy (NCBI): domain Eukaryota; kingdom Metazoa; phylum Chordata; class Aves; order Passeriformes; family Turdidae; genus Sialia; species Sialia sialis. The sequence goes on along the minus strand of VRYO01002734.1, from coordinate 40,012,327 downwards.
GTGTAAAAAAGTTGAAACAGCTGTGCATATTTTGAATTCAATTAGATAAGTGTATTTTTATTACAGTGGGAAAGGTGATACTTTGTGACATTCTTTAGTAATAGTAAGACAACTGAAGAAATATTGGCTTGATGTAAACATCATCTTTTCAAATAGAGTCTGATGGCTTTTAAAATTGTCCTAGAAACAATTATTTTTTAAAATTTAAATTAAGGCCTAGAAAGAATAGTAGTTTTACATACTGACTCCTAGCAAGTTTTTTCTCCAGATCAACAGATATGATATATAGACAAGAAGGCCAAATTCAAATGGAATTGGATCTTTATGGGATATTTTCCCAATATGCCTATGCACCCTGTCCTGATGAGGGGCAGAAAACATTGCCAGTAGCTCTGTGTCATGGTTTAACCCCAGCCATAAGTAAGCCCCGTGCAGCCACCTGTGGAACTGGGGAAGGAATTGGAAGGGTGAAAGGTTAAAATTCCATGGGTTGGAATACAAATATTTTAATAGGGAAAGCAAAAGTCATGCATGCAAGCAGAGCAGAGCAAGGAATTCACTGTTTCCCACGGGCAGGAGGTGTTCAGCCATCCCCAGGAGAGGAGGGTGCCATCACATGTAACATATTACTTGGGCAGACAAACGTCATCATTCCAAATCTCCCACCCTTCGTTCTTCTGTATATACTAAGCATGATGTCCTATAGTCTGGAAAATCCCTTTGGTCAGTTTGGATCACCTAAAACAACATGTGAGGTTGTTGTGGTCTTCACAGTTTCATATACGCTATAAGTTTTTGATGGGGAAAAAAGGTATAAGTGCCTTTTTACACTTAAGAACTGGGAAAAGTACCTTGTACTCTGAATATGCTTTTGTCTTGGGTATTTAATGATTTAGGTATGAAGAAGGTGTTTGTTTTTTGTTTTTGTTTGACAAAGCAATAGGAGTAAAGAACAATAGAATAAACCTTTAAACAATGTCACTTGATTTATATTCATATGTGACAAGGGTGAATTTGAAGTGAGTTGGTGGCAGTTTTTCATGTGTTCTAGAACAAAGTCTTATTACACTGCTAGAGACCATAAGTTATTTTTCAAAGCTAATATGTTTGGCATTGCTAAGCAATATTGTACAAAGTTGGCACATATAAAAGCTTGAAGGTTTGTAAATTCCAAGAAATACAAATCTGTTGCTGAATCTTAACTGGATGTCCATATCTTCATTTTCAAAAGTGTAAAATAAAAAACCCAAGAAAGCAAATTATTCAATTCTCGACTATTTCAAACAGAGAGGCACTGAATTGTGTTGAAAGGAAGCAGTAAATTGGTGAATTCTCTAAACTGTTGATCAACAGCAGTGTAACTGAAATTCACACTGGTTTATTACAGGGATCTTGTTTTTACACATTTCTCAATGCTCATTAACATTGGAGAGTGAGACAGACTACAGAAATTTACAACTATTTGCTGTGAAAAGTGTCCTTCCACATCAAACCAGGGTGTTTTTTTGGAAGATGTTAGTAAAAATATAAGGCAGGCATTATTCAGTCTGCTGTATCCCAGTTATTAGTGCCTTTCCCTGACAGTAGATTGGTTTTTCCTCTCTATAGAAGAAATTATATGAATATAGAAGAGCTTTCTGGGCAGAGGCAGGCAATGGTTAGACTAGGAAATGAAACTGTTGAGATTACACTGATGAGAGAGCAATTATACACATGAAAGTGGCCTCTCTTACCTGACTTCACCCATTTTAAAATTACATTCCCCACCTGGTGGTATGAGGATTTATCACACAGTAAAATTGTCATCTGAAAGTAGCAAATTTTTTCCCTACCTGTGTACATTTTAAAACTTGGTGGAACCAATGAATAAGTGATGAATTTTTCCCTAAGTGTCAGTAGAAGTTTAGGATGTCTGAAAAATGTCTTTCATGAATAAGAAATTATATGTATATTTTCTCTCCCAAAAATATTTAACATAATTTGTATGGAGAAAAATGGTAGGAAGTTGGACAACAGCATAATAAATTATTATAGACTTACTTGGCCATACTTTTTCCGTTTCAAAATAGAAAATTGTGAAGGTAAAATTTTAACTAGTGATTGAAAATCTTGTTCCTGCTTCATCACTCAAGGGATACACAGAATATCCCCAAAAGGCTTGTGTTGAATTCTTTATGTGGATGAGAAATGCAAATAGCTTCAGCAATATTCACAGAACCTTTATTCAAGCTGTCAGTTTTGTGGCTCCTATTTCTTCTTCCATTGGTTTTATTGGGAATTATGAAGCCATGATAATAAATGTGTATCTGTAACTTGCAGCAAATTATCCAGAGAAAAATTTGGACATGCAGGAACTGCTGTTCTAGTTTTTACTTTGCCTTTTTTTTTTTCTTCTTTCCCCTTGTATTATTCCACCCTCTTTCTGCGACTCAGAGAATATAGAGTAAATGTAGTGTTTTTTCACAGTGATCTCCAAACACTCACAAATTATTCTGCAGTACTTTGATAAAATGAAGATGGGTTTGTAGAAACGTAGAATGGTGTCCAAATACAATAATTTTCTCATTCTTTGCACTGAAATTCGTGGTCTTGGAACTTTTCTGAGAAAATAGATATGAATTGAAACAGGAGATTCTAACTTGATGCATGTAGATTTTTTCTTCATTGTAACAGTCAAATATGGAAGTGAGAGGTTCTGTAGTCTTTACCTCTGAAGATTTTCAAGACACTACTGGATAAATCCCTACTTGGGCCAGGGAACAGCAGTTTCATTTTTATAGTGGCATTCATAGGTACAAAGATTGTGAAAATCCCTTTCTCTGCTTTGCTTTGTGAGTCCTGCCAGCAAGTAGTAAGGCTATCCATTGCAAGTGAGTATTACCATATAGGCATTTTAACAAAGATATTGACTTACCTGAAGTTAATAGAAGCTGCAGAGACTCTTTTGGCATTTGGGACCAGAGGAACAAGAAACCCCCACTGATCAATGCATGAAAAGCTTGTCTGCTATCTCTCCTACTGTCCTGTCTCAAACAGTGGGGAAAAAAAATAAGTCAATATCCATAGGTGAGGAAGAATGGAATAAGCATATTTTATACTTTGCTAGTTTCCAGCTATTTTCAGCTTGGATTTTTTCCTGAAATAGTTATGGTTTTTAGGCATAAGTGTTTGTATAGCTAATATCTACTTCTGGAATCTCCATCAGTTTAAGGTACAGTAATTTCACAATTATAAGCAGCACCTCTCGGTAGCCGGGTAGACCATGGGATTTGTCTATATATAAGCCGCACCTGAATATAAGCCGCACTTTTTTTTTTATAAAAAGAGAGGATCCATGTGTAACAACGTAACAAATTAGTAACATAATCACTGCCAGCTGGGTTTGGTGTCAGGTGCTGAAGTTGCAACAGTTTTCCTAGACCAGCGAAGCCTTTAAAGGCAGCCCCAGGCACCCTCCCCAGCCAGCTCTCACTTCTGGGTTGGCATTTCGCTGGGATTTGTCCATAAATAAGCCACACCTGATGATTAGCCGCACTACTGGGGTAGGCTGGATTCTTCAATGAAAAAGGTGCAGCTTATAATCGCAAAATTACTGTAATTAATTGAAGTTATGTTAAAGACCAAAAGCAATAACTGTCTTTGTTAAAATCCTCAGCACTGGCGGATGATTCTTTGTTTAGCCTTTCATTATAAACACCACCTTCTCTGGGTGTCAGTCTGGAAAAATCACTGCTATTTTCATTAATTCCTAACTGTCTGGTTGAGAACTTGTCTCATTTGAAAGTACTCCTCCTACTGCAGGATGACATATACCAGTATGTTGTTACAGCTGTTGGAAGCACCGGTGAGCACTGCACCAAGAGAAATCATGAATGGCTTACTAAAGTTCTGTGCAGCTTGGGAAATCTTCCCTGACTGTATCCCATGTAAAGTCAGCCTGATAGTACTGATAACATTCTTTAGAAGCTTCAGAGGCTCTAGAAAATTAATACTGGTCTGAAAACATAATTTCCTCATCTCTCTTCCTCCCTCTCCAAATTTAGGACTTCTTTCTTAATTTTCAAACTTTTGTCCATTAATAACTAAAGTGAACACTAGCTAATCTAGTGAGGATAGTAATCTTTCATATGGCTGTGTGGTATTAAAAATGTAGCAGACTCAGATACAGTCTATTTAAACATCTGTTTAAAATGTTCTTAAAGAAATAGTGATTTGGTTAAATGTGTTTGATGTTTCACAAGTATCACTCTACTGACATGATTTGGTTATTGTTGTTTTTTAAAAAAATCCTAATTATAAATGTGAGGTAGTAAATGGTAAGTGGGAAACCTCTTCTGTATTTAAAATACTTGCTTAATTTTGTAAAAATTAGTTCAGAAGGAAAAACTATTATTTGGATTAAGCAGTGGCTCATTTTGAGGCCATGGACATAGAGGATTCTGTTATTAAGAATAAAAGCAGTGCTAGTATGTTGAGTGACCTAAGAAACAATTCCAAAATTGTCTGTTTTAGGATTCTGATGAGAATTTCAATGGTTATTCTGTGGATATAATTCTATGTCTTTTATTTAAAAGACTTTCATTTACTATGAACATTAGTTTAGTGAAGGACTCTCTTACAGTTAACATAATGATGTTGGAGTAACCTTTTTTAGCTTGAATATGCAAGTTGAAAATCACCAGTGATTTGCAAACTTAGATGAGAACTAGAATTATTATCTTGAATATATTAACTGCAAGAATTAAATGCTGCCACTTCTAGTAGCTGTGGCTAATAGCATCAGTACTGCTGCTAAGCTCAGCCCTTGGAACAATGGAAATTAAAATCTTTATAATCTCTTAATGGCTCCCCATTTCTGTATTCTTTTTTGAATGCATTTTATGATGTTGACATCTGTTTGCTAAAAATTTAATTAGTACTGCTGTCTGATTTTAGCCAATTTAGTTATCTGAAGGTAAAAGTTAAAGGATGAGTACTGATTTTATAAATTAAAAAAAAAAAAAAAAAAAAAGAGTCATATTAATGCTACAGCCTTAAATTCTCAATGTTTGTGAGTAAGACTGGTTCCACATACTCTTTCTGGTCTTGACCAGACAGTGACAGTTTATACACAGTTGTCATCTGAATTAGGCAAACCATATGTACTCCCACCACCCTCCTGTTTGTGGGTGGCAGTGTACAAGAACAAGAACTGGGTGCTTTCTCTGCTTGGCATCCCTCACCAGTGTGGATCCAAACATGCAACTTGACTGCAGAGCTGTTTTGCTTGTCAACAACTACTGTATCCCTCCCACATTTCTAACTAGCAGATGGCGACAAGCCTGTAGAGCATGGTGATGGGTTTTACTACATCCCTTGAAAAGTAAATAAATAATATCTGAAAATCCTATTTAAACATCTAAATCACAGAACTAAGCCACAAAAGCATAGCATCATATAAGTATGGGATTTTATATTCTCTGTAAAGCTTTCATGGTCACATAAATAAACATTACTTCAGTAATTTAAAGTGCTTCTTAATCATGAGAGTATTTTTTTTCAGGTGTTGGTCATCCTAATGTTCTCAATATCAGAGATTTCTGATAAGACATTTGTTCTGGAAGAAAAGATCAAATACTGTTCTGCTACAAGTCTGTTTGATTGAAAAAAAGAGGGATTAGGTAAGCATTTAGAACAAGAAATCTTTCAGCATGAATAAACAGAACAAATTACTTCATTAACTTTCAGCTACTGTGCATTTGTTTGAAACCCAGCTAAAATTATAAGTCTGTCAGCACTGTATTCTTTCTATGATTTCCAAATCATAGTATGATATTTCCCCGTCACCATCTGGTGGGCTGCTGTTTGCTCTGTGCATCAAGCAAGATTTTCCCCTGCTCTTTAGGAATCAAGATGCTGTAGACCAGGTCATGGTTGCCTCTGTTTCTCTCCCAGTTGTGTTCAATTTACTGTTTCTGTGGCTGCTATACAGCTTTTTGCATTGTTACATAAATTTGGTTTGAATAATCTCAGTTTGGTATTTTAATATAATTTAGTAATTGAAAAATAATAATTTTAAACTTGATCTCTCTATGCATGAAAATTATCCCTAGAACAAAAGACCAAAATTCAATTAATGTTTTTTTTTCAATTAGGAGCATGCTTAGAACTTTGCTAAGATAGGGGCTTTGCCGTATCGATAAATTGATATATAATAAATTGCAAACTATTGTTTGCTCTAATAGACAATTTTAATGCACAAAAAGGAAATTTCCACAGACATCCAATGAATTAGTGTCACAGACAGAGTGATTACAGAAATACTATTATGTCCTAACACAGTATTGAGAACCCTCTCCGTAGTTATGTAACAGCAACAGCAAGATTCAAAGAAAATTGTGTGTTAGGTTTGACCCAAGAACCTGTATCTTGCTTGATCAATTTTATCAGAAGATTGTGACCTGTCAGTCTTTCTCACTTCCCTGCACTGTGAGCTCTGGTCTGCCTTTCTACTTTGTTCAGTTCATGTAATTTATTTTATCTTTTGTCTAGGGACCTCATCCCATATATTTTAAAAATCAGTGTTTTGTACATAGCCACAGGATATCCTCTAGCATCACTAATTGAATTTGCACAGTACCTCTGAGCACCACAAGAAGATGTTTTAACAAAGATATCAGTACTGGAATTATGGAGATTTAGTGGTTCCAAATTCTAAGCTGAAGGAAAAAGATAAATTGGTTTTCAAGTTGATTTTATAGATGAAAGAAGTCAAGTATTTTTCTATATCTCTGAATGAAAAAAGCCAAACATTCTGTGATATGATCTTTGCTTACTGCTAAGACTTGAACTCCAACATCAGAATGTACCTACTAATGTAAATTGTTATCATCCAGGTTTGTGAAAAGCACTGAGGAAATTAAACAAAGGAAGTAAATTCTGTTTTGTACTGTATCAAGACTGAAGTTACTGCCTTCTTCTATTTTCTTTAAATACATCTTTACAATATTTTTTGTATTTTATTTGGTTGCCTGCTGAGTTGCATCCTCAAGCATGTTGCATCCTCACAAGGAATACATTACAGTGTTTTAAGAGGATGAAAATGATACGAGTCAAGTTTGTTTACTTACATGAATAGCAAAACTATATCCATTATCATTCTAAATACAGGAGTTCTATTCAAATCTTTCTGATATCTGAATTATAAGTGGAGGTGCCATACTTATCTGTTCTCTAGTCTGTTTTATTGAAATGTCATCACTGTAAACTAGTTCTAAATGCTGTAGTTCATTTCTGTCCAGTAAGTCCAAAGACAATGTGAGTGGAAAGGACCAGTGAATAAAATATAAAACCCCTAGTGTTGTGAGAAATGCAGCAGAAGTTGAAAATCTATGCATTGTACTTCCCTTTAAAGAATTTGGCTGGTAAACAACACATATGCAACGTTTTGAATGTAACTGTGTGTGCAATTACCTTGTAGTGGGTGACTAAATATTGGGTGAGTGTACTGTTTTTAGAAAATAAGCCTACTTCTAGGTGAATTAATAAAACACTTGTGGCTTGCATTGCTTTCTTCCTAGTCCTGAAACTGTAAACAGTGAGCTGTACGGAGAGAAGGCTTATGTCTGGGCTGCAGGATGCATCCTTCATCAGATGGCCACTCTGAATCCAGCATTTTACAGCACCGATATGCTCTCCTTGGCAACTAAGGTATTTACATTTGCCAGATCAACCTCCCAGTTATTTCTGCATGTGTTCTCATGATCCAAGAAAATTTATATTTAAGTTTATTGACATGTAAACTCTCAGCTCAGTGCGGCTTGTGAATGAGCACAAGCGTTTATCATTGTTTGAATTGCTGTCTTACTATTCTAATTGCAAAAATTGCTTGTAAGTGTTCAGTATTGTAGCACTTTAATCTACGGTATGTACACTAATGTGGATACCTGGTTGGAAGAGACCTGACAGTCTGCATCTAAGCTGCTCTGCACGTTAGAGCTGATGATGTAATGCTCATCAGATAGTATCAAGGGACAATACTTACCATATTAGATCCTCAAATAAATATTGGAGTATTTTTCTTCAACAAACTGTAGATTTTTAAAAATTTTTCAGATAGTAGGGACTGTGTATGAACCTGTGCCAGGAGGACTGTACTCTGACAAAGTCTCCTTTACCATTAAGAGGTAATTACTCATTTTATTTCAACATCCTGCTGAAAAGATGTTTTTGTTTTGTATACTTCCAGCAGAGATAATGTGACAGTTTGCAGACTTTAGCAACTGACAGTATTTGTCTCTGAATAGGAAATATCTTTGGATTTAAAGAAAAACAGAGCTATCTCCTTACACCAATAATAACATATACAATATAGCTGCACACATGCAACTGGAAAACTCATACCTGTATAGTCAGAGCATTCATTTAGAAAGTATAGAGTTTATATTCAATACTGGAATTTGCATTTAACAATATCAGTGCTGTACTTAATTCCCTATACATCATTTTTTCCCCATAAAAATCCAGCATTTTGAGTAGTTTTCAAATGCAGATTGTGGTCAAGTAAATAACCCCATTACAATAGTGATTTATAGATGACTCTATGATCATGTTCATAGTTTTTTCTGTTTATTTGACTGATGGAAATATGTTTTTCCCTACCTTATGATTCTGTTAGCACAACAGCAGAGGTAACAAAGTAATGGAGGAAAAGATGAGCCTGTACTTGCTAAACTCACTCATCACATATTTCTCAGCTATGTTTATATCCTCCTGGAGATAATGTAATGTGTAAGGCAAAGTATTGAGTGAATTAGAGATTTAGTTAGCTCCCTTGATTTTTCCATTTTAGAAAAAAACCCCCACTTAACACAAAACTTATTCAGATACTTAATTCTGTCTCTAAAAAGCACACTACAAAAAAGGTTTGTGTAAGGTTATGACCTTTGTTTTAGTGTACAGAAAGATTTCTGTTACTTCTGTTACCTTGGGTATAAAGGACAACAATGGAGAGTACAGGAGCTAATAGAACAGACATTTATATTTAACAGGTGCTGAAATGAATTTTAATAAAAATAATAAAATCTTTACAATACACAAGAATTTTTCTACATATTTTACTAACAGTGGGAAGCACAAAGTGTTTTTTTGCTATTATTATTCTTTTGGGGGTATTGTTTTTAATATTATCTCTTACTATGGGTTAAATCTTAAATGATATGTTTAGATTTTTGCTTATGCTTTGTGAGATATTTGGAAAGAAAAAAAACATTAAAGAAAAGCAGTAATAATGAGATTTTAGTTATAATATAGATGAGGAAATGTTAACAGAAAATATGTAGTTATTTTCAAATGACTAATACACAACACATTTCAAAGATGAATGTTGTAAATAGAATAATTTCTTGATAATGATTTGAAGAAATAATGAAAGCTTTTTGTTGCAACTGTAAATTTTTATTTAGTGTTATCACTACTTTTCTTTAGTATTGTTATTAGAGTACAGTAAAGTACAGTATTGCTTTAAGCTACTAAAGAAAGTTCTGGAATCATAACCATCACATTCCTTCAGAGTTGAACATCAATCTACTTGACATTTAGTCATAGATAATTTTTAGATGCATGGGAAGTGGATCTAGGATTTATTAAAAATCTCTCCTAGCTCCCATTGATCTTGGAACTTTTGCCCAATTTCAGTGAATTAAAATCAAAAATTAAAAGAAAACCCCAACCCATAGTACTTTTTAAGGGTGAAAACTTGCACTTCTTTAAAAGAAATACAAAATTTAAAGTAAAAAATATTTTAAAAGTTAAGAAAATTAAATTTAAACGAATTTAAACAAAAATATTAAGATCAAGAAGTTCAAGCCTTGTAAACATTTTCAAAAGGAATCCTTTGCATGGCAGTTGTGTTTTACCTAGAAAGAACTGCTTTAGAAATAATAAATCATTCTCTGACATTTTCTTTGAAGAAAAGTGTTAGGTTATGTGTTTATATTAGCAGGTTAATAGTACTGTGCCAGGAAACAGTAGTAAATTATCAGGTTTGTTGGAGTTAACAGATTTAAGACACTTTTCAGTACGTGCAGAACTGTCACTAGCAGCTTTCCCGTCCTACACTACATACAAAATATTCTGGGCATTTAGGAATATACCTAATAATACATCATTACCATTACTAAACAGCTACCTAGGGTGCCTAAACAAGAAGCATAGACCTGTTAAAGTACTTTAGATTGGAAGGGACCTGTGGAAGAGAGTTTTGTCTGTTCTGCTCAATGCAGATACAATTAGATCTGGTTGCTCACTGCTCAGGATTTTCTCTAAGTCAGTTTTGTATTGAAGGATGAAGATTACACAATTTCTCTGAGCCCTCTGTAGTGTTTGCCTTTGTGAACAAAAAAAATTTTAATTTTTGTATCTATCCAGACTTCCCTATGGCTTAACTTATGTCTCTTGCTTCTTGCTCTAACACTGTGCACCCCTGAGAAGGATCTGGCCATGCCTTCCCATTATGCAGGTAGTAATCAGATATTAGAATAGGTGGTCCTGGTCCCACTGACAATTGCCCTGCCCATGTACCTGCAGCTCAGGGCTCACAAACCCTTGAAGAATGCACTCTCTCCATGATCTAAGTTTTTAAATAAGACATTAAATAGTACTGAACCAATATCAGTCTTTGGAGGTTGCTACTTCCAGCCACCAGGTGGGCTTTGTAGTACTGATGGCATCTCTTTGAGCCAGGAGGTTCAGCCAATTATCTTCCTACCTTTTTGTCTTTTGGATACTGTGGAATATTTTGTCAAACAAAAGTCTTCCTAAAATAAGGCTACCCCCAGCATATATTGCTCTTGCCTTGTTCACAGACAGTAATCTCATCATAGACACTAATCAGCCTTGTCAGGTATAACAGCTGTTCGGTTAATCCATCCTCACTGTTTCCAATCACCTTCTTGTCATTTTTGTGATTGAAAATTACTTACACAGGAAATTGTTCTATTATTTTCCCTGAGACCAAGGTGAAGCTGACTGGCTATCAGCTCCCTGAATCTTCCTTCTTGCTTTTCTTGGATATGTGTGTGATATTCAGCTTTTATCAATTTACAGGAACCTCCTTTTGATTCTTTTAGACATGACAGATAGTGATATTGACCAATTGAATCAGCACCCTCAGACCCTTCTCATTTGGTCCCATGGTCTTGTATCCAATTGGCTTAAATGCTTTTTCACTGTGTTTTCTGCTATATGGAAAGACTTCATTCTCGTAGATTCTTCAGGTAGGCTCAGATCTGAAACACTTATGGCCACGGTTTCTCAATGAAGATGGGAGCAAAAGAGAGACCAAGTGTCCCAAACTTTTCCATATCATTTGTCACTAAGTTACTTAGAGGGTCCACATTTTCCATAGTCTTTCTTTTGTTGGCCTTTTATCTTCCACATCCATTGCTAGTTTCAACTTTTTCAGCTGAGGTTTGGATTTCCCAACTCTACTCTTTGGGCAATACCTGTACGCTTCCTGTGTAGTTCACTCCTGTTTCCTACATGCAGGATTGAGCTATGCTAGTGCTCTGAGATCTCCCTGAAGATTAGCTTCCTTTCCCTAGCTTTCACTTTACCTTCCATGGCAGTCTTCTGTGAGATTCTACCAGGAAGATCCCTGTACATGCGGAATTCTGCTCTCTTGAAGTCCTATGTTGTAACCATACAATCTCACTTCTCTCAGGATTTTGAACTCCATAGCCTGATAGTTGCTGTAAGATCAAGAGGCTGCTGTTGATCTTCACATCCCTGCCTCTTTCTCCCTGTCTGAGAGTGACAGTTCTGGAAGAGTGCCTTTCGGCTCTATCAAGAAATTGTCATCAGCAGATTTCAGAAATCTCCTGATTGCTGCACTCAGCCATTTTACCCCATCAGCAGATACCAGGATTGTTAATTGGCTCCAATGAGTATAAGTGTCTGGAATCATGAAGCCTTCCTCCTCATCTGTCCAAGAGAGGCTTCATTGACTTTCTCTCTGGTTTTGTGTGGTTTATAGCAGGCATCTGCCACAATGTCACCCATGTCAGTCTGCTCCTCTGATCCTCACTGATAAGCTTTTGACTGCACATGGCCAGGTGTTGGACTGCAGCCTGACTTCAGCCTTTTTTCCTCAGGGATAGAATTCAGAACACCTCCTCTGTCCCCCGCCCTTTACACTTGACCCCAGTGCACTGTGGTCCTTTTCAGTGTGTTCAGAGTTGGCCCTAATAATGTTATTTGCACCTATGTGAATAACATGATGCCCACATGAGCAGCAAGAAATAATAGTCCAAGGGTCAGGATGAGTCTTGGTGGTATCTCCACAGTGTCCTGGATCCAAGCAACAGCCATCACATTCATCACATTGATCAAGTAGATGGATGTCTTTGTTCCTTCAGCCTCAAATGGCTGTCAGCTACTGCATCTTCTTTGTGAAGTGGGCACTTGATGCAGACTCACCTGGCTCTGATGTGTCCTCCATTAAGTCTTGTTCTTCCCCACCTCTTCCTAGGCCCTTGTATGTCTTCTGCAATTATTCCTCTGTCGTCAGAGAAGAAGACTTCCTTCTCTTGGCAGAAGTCACAAGTCTTCAACCTCCTCTTGGGAGCCTTCATCCACTGCTTCTTTGATAGCAAGCTCCAGATATTCCTTTTTCTTTGCATTGTTTTGAGAGTGTTGTTTCTGTGGAGATCCTGACATTCTCCTGTACATCCTCCTGACAGGATGCTCCTCTCCTTCACAGCTGCTTTGTCCAGTAGCACAGAGCCCTGATCAGAGCACAATTCCCACTAGGCAGGTCCCATATCCCCCATCCCAGAAGAAGGTCCCAAGCACTCCTCAGTGTGTCTAGGAGTGCATAGCTGCAGCTCCCAGTAGCAATTCTGTTTGGGTCAGTGCCAAGGATAATTGTATCCAGCTGATACTGGAGGCTGTGCTGTGGTGTGGCAACACCAAGGCATCAAACTGTCCCAGGCAGGATGAGGGAGCAGTGCTGTCTGCAATAACTCCATAAATGCAGGGGCAGGAATTCAGTGTTGGAAAAGGTTATTTAGAAACAAGTAAATAGAGCATGTTTTTTCTGTAGCTGCTTGACTCCTGATGCAGAGGCATGTCCAGACATAGTGGAGGTCAGCACGCTGCTGTCTGATGTGATGATGAAATACATGGATGTTTTGCCCACCTCTCATCTCATGTTGGAGTAGAAACTGGATCAGGAGAGGAGACAAACCCAGCAGTACTTCATGCAGGTTAATCAAAATGCAGTAACCATCAGCTTTCTGTTTTGTCACAAGTAAGTACATGTATTAGGCTTTATTTTTTGTTATCCTTGCTTGCCACATCTGAGATAATAAGGTGTAGCAAAGCAGAAAATAAATCAAAATGAAAAGACCCATTCTTTTGTAACACTCTTCCATGCAGGCTCTTTAATTTATTTTTAACAAGGTATTCATTAATTTTTTTCCTTTTCCATTCTTATCCAGGAAAAATGACAGTATCTTAAAACCCAATGCCATTTTGTGTTGGAAAATGGCATTGTTATGGAGATTGGCACAGTTTGGATAATATCTGATAACATTTAATTATTATGGCACACTTGTGAGTGGTTTCTGAATAGGAGAATATACACTTGATTAGGGTGGAATGAATTGGTACAGTAATTTCACACTCATAAGTCGCACCTAGTTATAAGCCACACTCCCAGGTAGCCAGGAAGACCATGGAATTTGTCCCTAAATAAGCTGCAGCAGGTGATGAGCCGCACTCTTTTTTTTTTAAAGCGAAGATCCAGGTGCAACAAAGTAATGAGTTAGTAACAGAATAGCGGGGTTTGCTGTCAGGTGCTCAATTGCAAACAGTTTTCACAGACCGGCAAAGCCTTTAAATGCAGACCCAGGTGCCCTACCTGTGCCGCAGGCCATGGCACTCCTGTCCCCAGTGCTGGCTGCCACGGCTCCCCGCGCCGCTAAAAAGCAGCGGCTCGGCAGGCTGGCTGCATGAACGCGATGCTGGCAAGTGGCTGGGCTTCGCACAAATGTGGCAAGTGGCTGGGCTTTGCATGAAGCTGGCGGTGGCTTGCTGCCCACTTGCCAGTGCTCTGCGGCAGCTCCCTGGCCGTGGCTCCGTGGCAGCTCTCTCCCTGGCCAGCTCACACTTCCGGGTTGGCAGTTTGCCGCACCTGGTGATTAGACGAGATCGGCTTGATTTTTCAGTGAAATAGGTACGGCTTATCAGTGTCAAATTAGTGTAACCTTGTGTATGATTCATAAACAATGACACCTAGAAAATGGAGCCTACAAGAATAAAATTTTTAATTACAGGCTGCAAAATACAGGCCAGTGATTCTGGTAAGGTGTTTGCTGATATTTCCTCATTCTCTGATATAGTTTTGCAGAAATACTTCTTACAGTTCTTCTATTTGCTTCAGGCTGTGTTTTCAGCATCCTTCACAAAAAACATCAGTAGTTTACAAATTATATGATCTCAGAGAATTTATTTAAAAAATACAAGGACAATGTTTTTGTGTAGCAAAATTGCCCTTTGAAAATTGTTATGATAATTGCAATATAAAGTTATAATTTACACAGCCACTCTTGTCTGTTCAGATATTGCGTCTCTTGGATTACTTTTATCAGCATTCAGTAGCTTGCACGAAGAAACTCTATGTAGGAAAATGGTTTTCTAGAACACCTCATCCCAAACATGCTAGGGTCTTCACCTTCCAAAAATAAGTAACTTGTTTCAATAGTTAATATTTTTTCAGGAGTTTTTTGACCTATCAGTCCAAGATCATTATTTATCTTACACCATTTTCTTCAATAAAAAGAATACCAAAACCTACCAACAAACTGCAACAAACCCGTGCTTTTTAAAATGTAAGAGGTATTGGGATGAAAGAAAGATACAGAGTAGGATTTCTAACTTAATACACTATAAACAACATTTCCCATGTCTTTTTCTCATTCTAATTTTCTTAACCTACAGGTTTGGAAGCTTGTTGTATGACATTTTTTTTTGTACCTCGATATAGTCATTCTCTTGCATGACTGTGATGAAATTTTTAAAAAAATAGGTGCTATAGATGGAAAGATACTACATTTGGGATTTTGATGCAGTTATTGTGTCTTTGAGAGAAGAATGCCCTACCCAGATACTTGTGAGATATGATACAACTGATAGCTTTACACAGAGGTTAGAATACTTGTGTTTTGTACAAATACTTGGAAAATACACCTATCTACAAAACTGCCTGTGTATTTTTGATGATAATGGATAATTTTCTCATAGAAGAAACGCTGCAGTTCTAGTTCCAATTGATATTTTATTATGCATATTAAAAGAACAAGAAATTCTGACAGAGATCCAGAACACTGAAGAAAAGGAGGAGAATATGGCTTAGTAATGAGAAGTTGGAGACCTGATTTTGCAAATTGTTGTAAATAAGAATAGATCAGGCTAAGATCTTTCAAATTTCAGAGGCACATTTACAGGGCTTAGAAGCAGAAGGAGCCACGTTTCTTCTTTCTTCCTGGTATTTAGGAAAACTTTATAAAGTTGAAGGATTTCTAATAAAGAGAATAATTATTACTGAAAAGTTTGGCTTTTGGGAAAAAAAAGGCAATGTTCTGACTAAAAGTGCTTGGAAGAATTTCAAGCAGCTGCTCCTGAAATAAAAGCTCTGTGAGATACAGACAGCCTAATTCATCTTAGTCAAGGCCCCAGCAATTGCACACCCAAGTAATTTGTCATTTTTCCATGGTGTCAGAGAATTTGGTGTTTCTGACATGTAGTTCAATGTTTTGTTGAAGCCAGCTAGCTTATACTTTGCTTTCTCTACTGAAATGTGCTTATGGCCTCCTTTTTCATCCCAGTTGTGTTATACTGTGCATGTTTCTGTCCTGGCATATGAAACTAAAGAACAGAGATCTTTTGGAGCCAGAGTGGAATTTGTTTTATAAGTAGTTAAAACTAGTTTGGTAGCTGGTAAATGGGCAATTGAAAGGCAGGTCAGTAGATGAGGAAGTACAGTTAGTTACCTTGTGTGGTAAGTATAGCATAAAATCCATGCTTGAAAATAATCCCAGTAAAAAGCATCATCATCAGCTCCCCACAAAAAATTCTTATATTTCCTAGTTTTCCATAGACACTGTTGTTTATGTTATAACAGAAACAGATGTAGGGGTGGCAGGTGTTTGATAGAGTTTGTGTGTTCAGTTCTGAAAGGTTAAGGTTGCTGACATAGCGCACTACAGAGGACCCAGGCAAGTAAGAATAATGGCAATAATTCTCTCTTATGTTGCACCTTTCCTTTCAAGGTGATCAATATTGCATTTTCATGCTCCTGGTAGGAAGATGTGGAGAGGAAAAAGCTAGTTTATATGAGATCACCAAACAGACCAGTAGCAAATTTGAGTTTTCTGTGTTCCAAGGCAAGTGAAAATCTCAAAACAGTAGTTGATGCAACTAATGAATTGTCTTTCTAATATTTTCCTCTAAAGAGATGAGTGTATAGCCAAAATATAATTTGATTGCTTTTTGAAGTATATAGATTTGACACATGTATTTTGCCTGTTTATCAAGCAGTGAAAATAGTCACTTTAATTACTTTGGAAACATTTCATTATATGGACATAATCTATTATTGTTTCATTTGCTGCATATATCCTAAGTGGTTTTCAACTTTTCTCTCATTGCCACATTTTTTAATGTAAAATATACATATATCTAAAACAATACAGAATGTTGAATATTCAGCTCAGTCATGTCTTTTGAATGCAGTACAGGAAAGTATAACTTTTATAATTGGAGTCCATCAGCTAAAATATATGACAAAATATGAGTCATTTGTACCTTCTACTACTCTGAGAATATATTAAAAATGGGCAGACATGATAGACTACCTTCATGGTGAGAAAAACTTCATTTTCTCAGTTTCTGTAGTTCTGACCTGTGCATAAGGTACATATATTCTATCACATTCTTTCTTTATGCCGCTCTGTGTTCTTTGGGAATTTAAGTTTATTTTCATTTTTGTATCAATAATGTCACTAGAATACGCATTTTATTTTTAAATTCATATATGCAAGTCCATGCATTTGGATCCAACTCCCAGTTACTCAGAGTAATAGGGGAATGACGATGCTCAGATAATGAGAAAAGTAGGTCCAACTTTTTTTTTTCTGAGTATATTCTGATCAATGGAGTGTCTCCCCATTCCATGTCAGTTGGGGCTAATAGGGAGTCAGAAGTCATTAACAGTGCTTGGTCTGAGCTGGTTCATGGCATGTAGTGCCATGGTACTGAGTTGGAGAGCATGGCATGTAGATGACAGCAGGTCATCTTCCACCTAGATTTTCAGCTGCAGGTCAAACTGGCCCTCCCAGGCTAGATCTGTAGGTATCAAGGAGTTGTGCTACTTGGACTAGGTTGATGCTGCTAGAAAATATACTCTGATTATTCTTCTTGCAGGTAGCTTGGCTACAGCCCATGCTAGGAAGTTTGCCTATCTCCTGCAGAGGCTGTTCAACTATTTGTTGGCAGAAAATAGTAAATGAAGCAGTGCA
Organism: Sialia sialis; assembly: GCA_009812075.1. Lineage (NCBI taxonomy): Eukaryota > Metazoa > Chordata > Aves > Passeriformes > Turdidae > Sialia > Sialia sialis. Next base: position 39,994,769 of record VRYO01002734.1, on the reverse strand, counting down.
GCTGTTTTCAAATATATACAAATGACTAAATTTAAAATAAAGAACCTGATCAAACCTGAACTAGCTGACACAGTTTCCTGAACTTTATCTGAAAACTTCATACTCCACCTCTAGATGATTATGAGATGACTGTATTTTGTATTTTCTGAGGATCACAACTATATGAAGGACCAGGAAACACAACATAATTTAACTGGCTTTTCATCCAGTCATTTCCCCCCATGTCAAAATCAGTTCTGCTCTCCTGGCAATTGTTGTGCTAGTAATCATGTTAGTTTCTAAGCATCACCACATGCATTACAAAGTAGTACTTAATTAGCAATTCAATTTGAATTAATCAAGTTTTTTTGTTAACTCAGAAAAGGACATAAAGATTGGATTAATGTTAATTTTAATTTCCTTTTCCTTTATGTTTAGAAATAGATTTTGTGCCATTCAGTGCATAAAATATTTCCTTTCTTAAAACAACTCTGTGTGTGTGCAGCAATTGTTTTGATGTTGGTTAAAGCAATGAGTATGCTTGGGTTTAAAACACTCAGTATGCAACAAGTTATTAATATTTCAGGAATACAGTCTAGTAATTATTTTAGGCTAGAATATGAAAATATTTTTTATTAAAATCACCACTAAAATTTGTGAAATTTTATATAAAAATGTGGATTGTGACTGTGCACTGCTGCATACATATCCCTTTGGAGATGAGTGAGGACTACAGAATGTCATAAAGGCTTAGCATTACAAATTGTTTTCTTATTCTTCCACCTTTCACTCCATTGTGACACCATTCTGTTGTGCTATTTAGTAGCACGTACTAGAATTTATGTCTAGATTTAAAAAATATTGGTGTAATAAAAAGAGAGGAACCTTTTTGCATTTATACTATTTAAGTTTGGAAGATAAAGTGACAATGCAAAAGCTCTTTTGAAGGTACAATTTTTTAAGAGCTGCTGAATATTTGTTAGTTCATCAAAGCTTTTTAATAGAATTGCAGAATGTAAAGGAGGAAGAGTTGTCAAAGTTTATCTTGTCCATTTCCAAGCGTTAGAGTTACGTGTCACTCCTGACAGATATTTAACCAGTCAGTCATAAAATGTCATATTATAGAAACAGTTTGGGAACAGCAGAAATGCAAAAACTGTCTTTACAGTCAGCGATCATGTGTCTGATTGAGTCTTACTTTTTTCTCCGTATGAAGGCAACATCTGCAGTTAATCTGATGCTTGCAGAAAATTGTGGTCTTTGCTTGAAAGGTTTTATACTTTTTGTGTGTCTGGTTCCCAGGAGATATTAGATTGACATATGCCTGTGCTCATGGAATGTATATGATGCTTGAAATTTCAGAGCCAATCTTACATGTCACATAAGGGCTCTGATAGCACTGAGTCCAGAATATGTCCAAAAGCTTTACTAAGTGCATTCACACCTGTTACATAGTGTATGAACACATATTTCTCTCAGCAGAATCCCAGATAAATGCAATAGCTAAACACATAATTACTGAAAAATTCCTCCCCACTGTGGAAATATGTAAAAGTTAAGGTTTTTCTCTTATGTTGTATCCCCACCCAAGTTTTTTTCTTTTTTTCTTCTTCTTTTTTTAAAATTTAATTTGACCTGAATGATAAAGAATGTGCAGCCAGAGAAGGAAAGAAATGAGAAGAATCAGAGGTCTACAGAACATGAGTTAAAAAGTAAGATTAATGTGATTTTAAGTGTAGTATTCAAAATTGGACCTAATTACTCCAACTGAGCATCTTCTTGATACCAAGTAGATAGAATACACCAATCTTCAGAATTATTATATTTTAAAAATAAATTCCAGTATGATGTCTACTTTTTTCATAACAGCATCATATGCTGTTTCTGATCCAGCAAAATCCCCACAATTTTTGCTGCAGAGCCTCTGTCACCAGTCCCTCTCTAGTCTGTGCATTTGTTGGTTGCTTCTCCTTGCTCGGAAACTTTGCATTTTCCCTATTTAAGCTTTAGCAGTTCTTTTAGTTTTTTCCAGTTTCTCAAAACTTTCTTTGACACCCACTGTCACTTTCATTGACACAACTCAGTGTATGATGTATATGCTGCAAAATGATGTATGATGTGAACCTATTGCAGTCCGGACACTTTTAATAGGCCCTCTATCTATCCATTATGCAGATTATCACTGTAATTCAGTGATAACATTGAGTGGTTTTGGAACAAGGTCAAAAAGGAGCCTGATAAATTGTGCTTGCTACCCATTTTCAGTTTAGAAAACAGTCAAAGCAGTTACCAAGTTGAGTACAATTTTTATGGTCAATTATTCACCCAACTGATCATGATTTTGTCTAGGTCACACTTCCCTAGCTATCTTCTAAGATGTCATGGAAAACACTGTCAAATGCCTTGCTAAAACCCACATACATAACATCTACTTCTTGTTCCTAATGCACAGGAGCTGTTACCCTCTTACTGAAAAAGGTATCCTGGTTTAGCCTGTTTTTTTCCCTGCCAATTTCATGTTAGTTATTACTTATTTTATTGGGAGTTTACCAATGGAAATACGTAGTTTGTTTTTTAATAGAAATTCAATTGACTAGCATAATGCTGTAATGGTCAAGGTCTCTAATAAAGAAGATTAATTAAACACTGTAAATACCACTAAAGAGCTCTATATTTCATGAAGACAGAAAAGTTAATTCTTCTGGACAGCAGTATGGCAAAACAGAGCTAAATAAAAGATCACAATCTTTATTTTATTTCAACCTACTTTTTTTTATTTTTTATTAAAAACTTTTAGATTCCTATTGGAAGTCAAAATCAACAATTCAGGTTTCACTTTTCCAAAAATGAAGTATATTTCAATTTTTCATTATTGATAGTTACCAATGAAGAAATAGACAGTGCAAGTATATGGGATATGAATGAAGGCGTACATTTTCTTCGTGGCTGGGACACAAATTTCCAGAGATGTTTTTGCTCAGTAATAAAGGCAGATGAATACTGGAAAAAATGTTAATTGGTTCATAATTTGAACATTTTTTTGTAGGAGGACTTTTTTCCTTAGCTTTCCTTTTCAACTCTGGTTTTTATAAAAGAAGACTGATGAATAGGGAAACAGAGACACTGGCTTATAAGGAAAATGTGACAATAAACTGTATCATCTGATAGAGTCTCCAGAGAGATTTGTAAAATATTGGACTCCAGAATCATGAGTAGGTATGAGCACAGTTCAAATTAATAAATATCAACCTAATTCATTTTTCAATGTTTGGGATATTTTGAATATTCCAGTTCAATAGATTTATTCAAAAGAAAAACATTTTCTCCTTTTCTGAAAGAAATGTGAGACTTCAAGGCATATGAAAATTATTGTTTCAATGTATTGGAGAACACTTTTCTCCATGATCTTTTCACAAAATTATATTCTTTGTATCCTTATATCCTTATGTCAGTAATTTTGGCCCCTCTCCTATGGTGCAACTTGAACTTGCATTCCATCCTCTTCTACTCAAGGTACTTTTGTTGTTCTAAATCAGTCAGTGTTCTCTAAAAAGAGCATAAACAGTTCATAACATGGCTTTTAAAATTATTAGTTATTTTCTAGATGCGGTAAAATATATCACAGCAAATTTATCAATTGTTCTCAGATTACTAATGAAATAATATAGTTTTCTATATTCAAGTACTATGTAAAGGGACCAGATTCTTTTTAATAGACTAGTTATAGCTTTACAGTTTATCTAACTGCTTTAATCCTTTATGGTATGTTCCACTGATCTTTGAACAGTTTCTATGGTAGGTCTGTCAATTATTTTTAGCTTGAGGTCTATGGAATTCAGTTCAGACATTTCGAACAGGCTTCCTTTCTTGATGGACAGTGAGATCTGGCACCAGTTGGTATCAGCTGTCTTTTTGATATTTTTCCCCCCTCAGCTCTGCCTGATTTACAAGTTATTGTTAACAATTAGTCTTTTGAGTATGAGGTTCAATACTGAAAGTGTTGAAAGGAGATTTAAGTTTGCAATGTCCATGCAGTTTGACACTTCTCTCTCTTTGCTTTGATACCTTTGATGTGGAGCAGGTGAACTGGCTCTCTTCAGTAATTGTGCACTGCTTGTTCAGGGCACAAGAAATGTGCTTATTTGTGCCAGGACTGGAGTGCTCTCTTAAAGTTGATTTGAGAGTCATTGTTAGTGGTTTTCATGCTGTGCTACACTGCAGTCACTGCTATTGTGGCATCTTGGACATAATCTCAGTCCAGTAATGAAGTATAAAATGACCTTTTTCCACCTGAATTTAAAGAGGAAACCTTGACAAGCCATCTCTTGGCTTGTTATAGATGTAGGACTAGAACAAAGGATGGGAAAATAGCTGAAGTAGACCATTGCACAGACAGTGGTATGTATTGTCAACACTCAGGAATGCAATGAAGTTTCTGAGGAGAAAGTTTCTAGTGCATTCGCTCGCTGTGTCCTAATAAAGTCAAAATACTTAGCGGAAAAAACTTTGAAAGAATGTTGTCTTAGATATAGGACAAATTGTCTTGTTCAGACTTGGCAAGACTATAAGTATTGAGGAATGTAATATCTCGTGAAATTACTTGAATATTAAAGATACTACTTTTAAAAATCTGATATATTTATATAATTTATCACCTGTCCTCTTTTATCATGCTTTACTTTGACAAGATGGAGTAAAAAGAAGCATGAATGTATTTACAGACAACAGAAATAACAGAAATAATATGTTAAGATTTGGAATAATAGCAAATCACTAGAAGTCTTCCTTCAAAATATGTTGCAATCAAATAGAAGCAATAGCAGGGACTAGGGATTTCTATTCATTCCAGAAAAACTATATACATTGACAGAAGCAGGGGCAGAATTTTATGTGCATTAGAGAACCCTGAGCTGCAAACAAGATGTGGCACTTCAGTGTTGCAAGAAAATAATTTGTATTCCATGTTTTGATTTACTTAGCTCTGCTTTGATAGTGCCAGTAGTATTTAGTCATTTCAGCCTCAGTGTGTCTCTCATCATATCTGTATTGTTTTGGCACAGACTGGTTTTGGGTAGTGGTGCGACCACAAAGGGAGAAGGAAGTTGCCCAGCATGTCCAGCAGAGCCAGTGGTGGATGGCTCTAAAGATGGACATGCTGCTGGCCAAAGCTGGGCCAATGAGAGAGGCTGGTAACTCCTCTGTGATCATATATTTAAGAAGAAAATCAAAACCAAGTCACAGGTTTTGTTTCTAGTCAGAGAAGAGGAGGATGTGAGAACATGTGAAGTAAACAACATGGAGACACCAAGGTCACTGCAGAAGGAGGACAGGAGCTGATCCAGAGGCTAGAGCTGAGATTCTCCTGCAGGCTGTGGTAAGAACCATGGTGAGGCAGCTGTGCCCCTGGAGCCATGGGGATCTGTGGGGGATGCAGAGATCCACCCACAGCCCATGGGGATCCATGGGGGATGCACAGATCCACCCACAGCCCATGGGGATCCGTGGGGGATGCACAGATCCACCCACAGCCCATGGGGATCTATGGGGGATGCACAGATCCACCCACAGCCCATGGAGGAGTGGATGCTTGGAAGAAGCTGTGATCCAGTGGAAGACCCTATGAAGAGAGGGGTCCCTGCTCCCGGGCTGGAGCAGCCTGCCTCGGAGGACTGCACCCCATGGGAAGAGAGCCATGCCACAGCACTTTTGGGAGGGCTGTCTGCCCATGAGAGGGATTCACATTTGCGGCAGGTGTGGTTTGGCTCCTGCTCATGAGAGTGGACCCATGCTGGAGAAGTTCATGGACAACTGTCTCCCATGGGAGGGACCCCATGGTCTGACAGGGGAAGGACTCCTCTCCCTGAGCAGCAGAAGATGATCTTGGTGATGAACTTATCAAACCCTCCATGCCCTGTCTCCCTGCACTGTCAGTGGGAAGGAGGGGCTGAGGGGAAAGTTGTTTTTAGGGCTTATTTTGCTTCTCATTATCCTCTTCTGATCCTGTCAGTATTAAATTTCACTTTGCAACTAAAGTTAAGCCTGTTTTGCCCTTGTAATATTTCTTCTGGTCCTTATGTCATTCATGAAGCTTTCATTAATTTTTTTTTTTCCTTTTACCTCCTTTGCCCAGCTGTAGCAGGGGATGGTGAGCCAGTGACTCTTGGCCTGGCATTGGGCCAGTGTCAAACCATAACAACGTCATATCAAATTCACTTCATATTTTACTCCTGTCTTGACTGTTATGCAGATTTTGCATTGTCCAGAACGGAACTTCTATTTGTTCTCTAAGATGGAAGAGAGCAAATCTACCAATGCTTGGCCCTGGGGATCTACTACCTTTGTCCAGTTTGTAATTTTCCCTTTGTTCAGTATTCACTTCTGTCTGTCATTTGTTTATTCTTCTCACTTTCAGTGCTTATTCTTAAAAGACTGTCATCAAGAACAAAGCCTTATATGTAAAGGATAGAAATAATTTGTTTCGTTTAAGGATTTCTTTAAGTTTAAGACTTAAGGAAGTCTTTCTCTGAATTTTGAATCACTAACTGAACCAGGTACTGTGCAGTCCTGGGCTAAAAGCTAAGTCTGGTTTTATATGCATATACACAATTGACACTTCAATTATTTGGATTTTTGAGTGAGTGTTGGAAAAGGACAGTATCTAACATTGCCTTTTTTCTCTCTCTTGTCAGAAAAATTATGTGAAGTTGAGTCTGCATAGTAGCAGCTAGTTGCAAAAGTGAATTTTCAAAAAATACTGACCTTCCAGTTGACTGTTGTCAGTGTGCATGGAAAAGATGAAAGAACATGTGAAGAAATCCTGGTAGAGGATGACAGGACTGTGGAGAAAGGTAGACATTAGCAAAAGAAGCATCAGTTGCTATGATCCTGGTTAGAGATGGGTTAAAAGTTTGTTTTCATTTTTATGTGTAGGTATTTTCTTTCCATTAGGCAGTGAGATAGACATAGTGGACAATTCAAGTTCCAGTAATTTGAAAGAGTCTGTTATTGGTAAGATTCCTCAAGAATGAAGTGTACATTACTTTCTAATAGTAAAACAGTTGTTTAGTCCTATATATGAGAGTATTTCATTGTCACAAGTTCACAATCTGTTGTTACCTAAGTAAAGAGAATAACTGTGCCTCTGTGTCAGCCATGTCCAATTAATTTAACTCATTTGGTATCACCAGGGCTTTGTGTAGCTTGTCCCCATATTTTGCATAGCAGCTATGAAAACTGGCATATTATTTGGCTTCTTGAGAAAGAAGGAGGTTTTAAATTTAAACATAAGATGACTAATATTGATAAGAAACAGATGGAAGAGTGTGAAAAAGAAAGTTGAAAGAGGCAAGATTTAGCTGTCTGGAAGAATTGGCTGAATGGAACTGAAGGAATGTGTAGATTTTAATTAGGACAGAATTATGTGGCAAAACACAGCATTAATTCTGCTTATAGTTATTTATGGTAATCAGATTGGACTGCACCAGCTGTGCTGGGTGTTATCTTAATAATTAGGTTTTTTGGGTTATATTTTCAATTTGAAAATTTAAAAAAAATTCGACTCAAAAAACCTTAGCTCTATCCACTCTGATTTATTTGCTAGATTGTGAGCTACCATGACCTACCTATTACATGCAATGGGATTCTGATTAGAGAGAACCAAAGTGCATTTTATACTAGGAAAAAAAGAAAAGAGATGGATATTAGAATTGAGCAAAATTTAAGATTTCAATTCATAAAATAGGGAGATGATTTAGATGTACTTTTAAAAGGTAAAGGGAATGAAGCTGTCTGAAGATTAGAAAACATTATTGCTGCAAGTGTCCCAGGCTTCAAAAAAATCTAGAATAACATTACTTTATTTGCTTGTAATCCTATTTGATAGCTGGATTTTATTTCATATTTTGGCCCAGGTACTGTAGAAATATGACCTCATTTTACTGAAATGCATTAGTGCAGGGCAAATAAATGATTTGGTAACTCTACTTAAAATCCATTACAATGATTTGCTAATTGGAGCTGAATAGCCTGCCATTATGATGGCTGGAGGTTCTGTGTCTATCCAGCCCTGAGATTATTGTAAATGTTTTCTTAAAAAATAACAATTCAAAGAAGCACTTTTTTTTTTGTGGTCACTTTCTTGTGCTAAGAGAGTAACAGGAGAGGGCTGCAGGATATAGGGAAGCCTTGAATAACTGTGGAAAGGGGCTGCATAGAATGAAGCATAGATTGAGAAAAAGCAGCTTCCACGGACAAAGTTCTATTTTGTGTTCATACTGAAGAATAACACATTGTGCGTGTCACAAGAATGTCATTCTTTGTGGACTAGTTCAGCAATGTGCACAGAAATTTGAAGCCTTTGTGGAGTTTGTAACTTGCCACGCCCAAAACATTAGTGGTAATGATTTCCTTGTAGTTAATTTTTCTTTACTAAGATAAGACATTAACAAAGTATCAACTTTTCCTAATACTTGAATATTACTGTGCCACATTGCCATAGTTTAAATTAAATATTTTATGTGGAAAGATCCAGTCAGTTCCTATCAATCCCGGTAACTTTAATCAGCATTTCTAGAACTCATTACCCATTTTTCTCCTGGCATAGAGTCTAATTATTACATAGATACTTCAGGATTGCTTTTTCAGAAAAATAACTCTACTGTCTTACATTCTTGGATCAGCTGTAGTTTCTATTTCATGTTGAAGTAAGAGTTGCAGATCAGTTGCTGATCTGGCAGCAATTAATGCTGGCAAATGTTTCTACTTTTCAGGGGTAAAGAAAAGATAGCTTAAAAAATTATAAATTCAATAAATTCAAATATAAATTGGATATTGCTTGAGATAGGCTCCATTCATTAATAGTAAATGGCTAACAGAGTATGAATTATCAGCCATGGTTTTGTCAAGCTTGTCAGCATTACAGGGGAAAATGTGACCAACTTGGATCGAGCTAACTTGGAAACTGCTAACATGAAGATGAGAGTTTTAGTTTCAGGTATATTGATGAGGATCGTGAAAGGATTTGTCTAATCAAGCTGTCATCACATCATTCTCAGAGAAAATGTGATCATTCTAATTTAAAACTAGGGTGGTATTCTGCAAAAAGGTGTGATATGCTGAGCTGTTCAGTAGCACAGAAGGTGGTATGGATCTGTCAGTGTAATAGGGGTAAGCTTTTTTATAGTCCATTATTATCATAATATTTTAATGACTTTGCATACTCAGTGTTTTTCAATTTTGCTGTAAGAAAAGAATTATTCTTCTTAGTATAGAACATATAGACAATTTATTTCTACAAGACCAGCTCCTTTAACAACTCCCAAGATTGCCAAGTGCAGAGTGTGTAGATTCTTGAATAGTTGCTCCTAGTACTTGAAATGATTAATCCTGCAGGAACAAGATTCTGCACATTTCAGAACCATAGAGGCAGCACTGACAGATGCATTTTTCTTTTCCTGAAGTCATTATAATTTCAAATTATAAAGATTGACAGAGGATAGGGACATACTGAGTCAAAAAGCTGTAAAAAATTATGGGATGATAACAATTTATTAGATGCACTTAGTTTTTTTCTTAGTTTAAAATTAGAAGGTTCCTAACTTTACCTCAGCTTAGTTATATTAAAGGGTTTTTACTTGCATTTGTTTTATAGTGTGACACCATAACTTCACTTCTGTTGGTAAAACCAAATAACAGAAAAATCTGTGATACATCAAAATGCTTAGTAAGTCAGTTGAGTGAGAATTGAAAAATTTACTTTTTGTTTGGGAATGCTGTTCTGGACCATATTTTTTGTTTTCCTTAATCATGTTCATTTACATCACAATCATGACAGTGTCCTAAATACATGGGAAAACAATTCTGTGTTAAACATGCATTTAGAAAACCCTGGTTTAAGAGCTTTATGTACTTCTAATCTTCCTCCCAATATAGAGGTAGCATGGAATAATTTCTTTTCAGAATTGCTCAGCGTTTTCAAGAAATTAAGGTGTCTCAAAACACAGTCCTGTTGTGCTGCTGTATCTGGTTTAAAAGGTTTTCTTCTACCTCATAATTTTATTTATGTTTCCACTATTTACAGGAATCTCTGCACTTATATGTCTTGTGACTAATAAGCAAAGACATTAACATTCAGGATTCCTTTCCTGAATTTTTGCAACCCAACAGTATACAAAGTCACCATGTAGTGAAAGTAGCACAGATCTGCCTGAACAATATTCTAGTGATATAACTCTAAAAGTGTCTCCTATATCTTTCTTTGAGAAGTGCAACTGGTTTACACAGTGCCAGGACTTGAGTCTTGTGCAAGTAACGCTCATATCCAGTTGAATAATTGGGAATTTCTAGAAGTAGGATACTCTCAAAATAGGAACTCTGCATGTTGTATGTAGCAAGTGATTTGGTTCATCACTTAGATCATGAGTTTAGATCATCACTTAGCTCCAAATTTAACTACTTCGGTGGATAACAACAAACACATTATGAAATAAACCCATGTTCAGTAATGTCATTTGTTTTCTGGAACCTTGGGCTACATTGCAGGCAGCAATCTTGAGACTTCTGTGGTCACAAAAATGAGCTCTTTTTTTTCTTTTTCCTTCAGACCAATTTTATTTTATGGATTTGGTGAATTGAGAAGACATTGCTTCTTTAGAAAAGATGACTAGATCTAATCTTATTCCAAAAACTTACCAAACTGTCTGATATCTGCTATATATGATTTTCTGGTTTCAGATTGTAAGGAGAAAGTTTAGGGAATTTCTTGAAAATTATTATGGCACCAAGAAGCCTATCATTTGCACAACGAGCTGTCTGTGAAGAGCTTTGGAGACCTTATTGTTTTATAGGCCTGCTCTTCCTGATTTGTCTAAGATTCAGATTTCTCTTGAGACCTCAGGCTAATGGGATTTTGATGAAGACTTCAGCCAAGATCTGTATGATGCCTCAGTTAAGTATATGTGTGTTGATTTCTGTTGTTGTACGTGGAATCACTTCTAGCAAGCAAAAAACTTAGTTGTTTGCCCTGCAAAACAGCTTAATTAGCCGAGTTGGAATTGTCCATTCCAGTGCACAGGATTTGAAGGGCAGCTTACTAAGAGTATTTTGAATAATTAAAGGTAATTTCACCTTTCTCCTGAAAAGATTGTTGAGCTGTCATTCAAAAAACCACTTCCTTTGCTTCCATTTCATTCAAGGAGATGTACTGAAGTTCTCTGCTAATATAAAATCTTGATTCAATTTTCTTGTCAATCTGATCAAACTTGGAAAGGTTTTCAGAGGTTTTAGTTTTCAGGTACCATGAAGTGGAAGTTAAAGGCAAAGCAAAAGTTACTGTCTTCTCAAGTTTTTCTGGTCTCATATCATGTAACCAGCTCTTTCCTTGTGATTGCCTGTTCGGGTGCCTGCAAGAGCAGAACAGTGAACTTCATATTAAATCCAATTGTATGATTTTTACTGATGTAATGCATATTAAGAAGTTAAAGTCCTAGAAGTTGCTCTAATTATATCAGTTGCTAAAGACCAAAGTAGCAGTCAGAGAAATTCTTTATGCCTCATTTAATACTTTTTTTAATATCCTCGAGGAATCTACATAGAGCTACTCAGAACAGGGAGGCTGATGAGAATTAAAAGTTTGGCTTTTGTCTGTCTTTCACCTTCTATCAAGAGTGGGCACAAAACAGGAAAGAGATGGAGGGTTTGTATTTAATTTTCCTTGAGATCATCTTGAACTGAAAAATGCTCTCTTGCAAGGCATTTGAACAAAACATATTGCCTTGCTCTTCCCATCCATGTCAAAGGAGTAACCATGGTAAAGGAAATATGGCCCAGGTAACCCTGAGCTGAACATCAGGAGACACTATGTGCTCCATGACTTATGTGAGTTAACTTGCCTACACATCTGTGCTGTTTCTTACTCCCTGGCTGCCTTTGTATGATAAGCATAACTCACACACAGAAGACTAGGGATTATTAATAAAGTCATTAGTGTTCCTTGAGTGCATGGATACACATGAATATGTTTGTTACAATGATTTTTACATGTTTGAGTCTCCTTGTGATTAGTTATTAAGTAAACTATTTTCCTGTGTTTTCATAGTGAGTAACATAATGAGATTCCTTTCTCAGCTCTAGGTGCTCAGTGGGTCTCTACCATAAGAATAAGCAATAAAAATAGGCCTGAAGGGTGTTTGCTATTGTTATGTGATGTTTTGCATCATGATTTCTTTGGGGTTTTGTTTTTTAGCATTAATAAGTATTTTCCTAACTTTAGCATATGAATCAGAAAATATTACATCTCTGCTGTGTACAGTGAGTGGTGAGACAGACTCTTTGGTGTGAAATATCATGCACTTGTAAATACACTCATAAGACAGCAGATTAGCAAGTCAAATGTGGTGAGTCATCAAACTGATCAAGCAAATTTGGATATGAGCCCTTTACTGATAAGAGACCACTTATTTGAAACAGCCGAAGGATGTTGTATTTCAAACGATCTTTTGTACATGAATACTTGGAAAAGGGAGTTGTTTTTTATAAAACTCTTGAAAACAGCTATGTTCACACTTAGCTTTCTATCCAAGTGGCTTTTGTTACAGATTTTCTTGCATATATTCACATAATATATTATGGTATTTGTTGTGACAATGTCTGAGGATGTAACTCAAAATCCTTACCCCAATCAGTATGACTCATGTTCCCTCAGCACTTCTACTTTGGTATTTGTGTTACTGTGTCTGTGTCCTAAGAAGGTAAAATATCTTTTCCTTGAATAGGCACACATTTTTTCATTTCCTTTCTAGTCAGTGGGCACTCTCTTTTTGTATTTTTCTGTCTCATTAAAAAAGGTAATTGAAGAACTTTTGCTTCTATGAGGGCCTAGTTTAATTGCTATTATGTAATTTAACTGCTCTTATCAAATAGTCTTTTGTGTTATCTGCCACAGAATTTTGGTATCTGTTTTGCTATGCAAAGCGTCAGCAAGGATTAAAATGTTGTTTCTTTTTCTTTCATTCTCTCTCTGTGATTCCTTTTTAGGAAGATGGATTTGGCCTAAAGATGTATAATTTCTTTTGCTTTTAAAGTGAATTCAGTTTCACAGATGAAAGCCTCCTTCAGATTTTTTTTTTTTAATTTGGAGGATCTTAGAAAAGTAGGAATAATATTTCAGAGTCAAACACAAAAGTATGTTTGAACATGAAAAGATATAAGACTCTGAGAAATTTGTTTGCTCTACAGTTGCTCAAGAACTAATATAACTGCTGTAACAAGACTAACAATGGGAAAACTAGTTTAAGTTTGACATAAAATCTTTTTTATTTCTTATCTGCTGTTTGAGTGATTAGATGCTTCTGTTCTTGCTTAGTGATAATGTTTGTGATGTTACTAGCGTGGAAAAAATCTCATGTAGACAAAGATGCAGGCCTTTTATTAGAATACACTAATTGTATGGGAAAATTGTAATATTCTAATTTTTCTACTCAGACATTCAGTTAGCAGTATTATCTTTTCATCAAATGTACAGTCAATCAAAATTAGATACCAGGGTGGTCTCAAATTACCATCCAAATTGCCATCAAATGAATGGTTTTACAGGAATGATTTAAGACAAATGCTTAAGACTAATATTTGCTTTAAGGCAATGCTTTCCAAGTGCATAAATAATAGATGTCATCAAATATTAGCTTTGCAGTATGCAATAAATTATTTCAATGTTTGCATTCAGTTTTATTGCTGGTTACATGTTGGACCAGTCTTCAAAGTACTGCTTGACTTCAGTAGAATTATTTAAGAAGAAAGGTATTGCATATGTTATTGCATATAGATAGCGAGCTAATGAAATGGTGCCAGTAAATCTCTCATGGACCTCTAAGGAAATGGGCAAATATTCTATCTTCTTATCCATTGACTGTCTCCATCTATTGACTAGAGACAATGTTGTGGCTATAGTAGTAGCAGTAACTGTAACAATTCAATGCAAATCCAGGTACATATGTTGTGGATATCCAGTTAGCATGTGTTGTTACTTTCTGTAACAATTTTCTGAAATAAATTATTGAAATGCTCTGTTGGGCTGAGATTTTAGTTATGACACAAGCAAGTATTTGATATATCAAAAAAGCAACTTGCTAATCAAGTGGGGGTTTGGAGTTTGTTTAATGCTGTTTTTTAAAAGTTATTTTGATGCCATGTCTGGGAACAAAATATGTTAATATGCATGTTGTGTGTTTCTTTTAAACAGAAAATAATATTTGTTTCTAAACAAAGTTTTAGTGCTTCTGAAAGACTACCTCAGATAAGGTAGGTGTGATTTATGATACTAATATAATTGATCCTTGTTACTATCAATTCCAGTTGGTTGTTTCAAGTGGAACAGTTCATCAAGTGCCTTCATGGAACATGTCCTTGGTTACCTTTATGACTCCATTTTGCCTCAGCCTGGACACTAGGTTTGCTTAGAGGTATTGCAAGAGGGTGTTTGCACACAGAAGTTGTACATGATAAATAGTTTTAACAGTGGACCTTGCTACTGAAGATTAAGTTGACAGCAGTTGATTAGCCAAATTCTGTTTCTATATTTTTAATCAGATGTTTTTCCATAGAAAAATGTGCTTGTGTATTTAATAGTGTAGAGTATGTTAAAGTTGTGTAGTAGTGTAGAGTAGTATCTTGTCCCTTTGAACTCCTCTAGACTTTCTGTATAAACATAGACACCAAATTTTTGCATTTTGGAGGCTTCATCTCCTTCAAAAAAGGAAACAAAGAGAAGCAGAAGTCATACCATCCCTCTTCTAAAGGATCTTCCTTTTTATTCAGTAACACATCAAACATATTCTTGACCATTATTTTTTCTGATCTCTTTGGCACCACCCTCTGAACAATATTTTCATTTTACCTTTAACTTAGCTAAGTAAGTATTTATAATGATAGCATTGATCCTTTCCCTGTGTTTCTCCACAGACCCTGTTTGATCCAAATGCAATATTTTATTTTTACTTTTAGAATGGTTCTTAGCATAACACTATCCAGTCTCTTGCTTATCACTACTAACCTTACATCTTTTGTCCTATTGCAATCAGTAATGGCAGCCTCCCCATGCTTGAGCGTTGAAGAAAGCACATTTTCTTTCTCTTTATAGAAATTCACTACTATACAAATATCTGCCTTGCACATAATCATTAGCAAAACTATTTCCTTATCCTAATTTGTAACTACTCCTTGAAACTGTTGTTTTCCCTGCTGCCACAAAAGTAGATACAAATTCTTGCCCTATTTGGGCTATCGTGGCTACCATCCATCAGGACATTGTGTTTGTTCTTTCAGGTCGCTAGTATCTGTACCCATTTGTTATTGCTTATGTCAGCTAGTGAAATCTGCAGGCTGGGAAAGTATTTGTCTAGAGTTTAGAGAACTGCTGTCCTGGTGATGTAATGCCAATTTCCCCCCCACTTTACTAGTACTGACCAAGGAAAGAAACTTTTATTTAGTAGAAGTCATTCTATTTTGGACATGCAGAGTAAACCAGCCTTTACGTGACTTAAAAATGCACAGTTGTAAACTAGTGAATTTGTACAGATTTCCTTTAGAGGAAACATGAGAATAAGTCAGGGAATAATGATACTTTCTCAACAGTTGTTGATGCCAAATACAATTAAAACTTTTTTTCTTTTAGTAATGATAGAGATTATGTTGATGATTCTGGATCAAGATGGCAATCAGGCAATTCTGTGTTTGCAAGAAATTCAAGCTTTAACTTAAATTAAACCTAATGATTTTCAAGTTTTTGAACATTATTTCATTATTCTCCTATTGCATACAGAATGTTTCCTCTTTTATTTCTTCCTCTTTAATGCCTGTTGATCTGCTTTTGAGAGCACCTTCACTCACTCACAGGTTGTGCCCTAAGAAAATCGAGTGTTCATGATGAGATAGCAGTTTCATAGTCTACCAGTGGCAGCTCTTTGCAATATGAATTATCATGGTTTTATTTATAATTGTACTTTAAAATGTTAGAAAAAGGAATAATTACATTTCACATACAAATATGTTATCTGAAGTATCATTAAGGTACTTCATAACAGTATGAATTCCAGTAGTGAATTGGTAAGATTTCATTTTAATTGTCATTATCCCAGCTAAATTTCTGCTGAATACAATGGGAATTTCTCCTGTAAAATGAATATTTCATACAGCCCTTGCAAATTATCATGTATTTATACATCATGATTGATGAAACAAGTTTTCTATTTGAAGTACTTTTCCTTTACCTGAGAAGCTTCACACACTGTAACTTGCTAAGCTGTGATTTCAGAATGCACATTGTCTTAATTAAATAATATTTGAATTAAAAATATTTTTATCAGTTAAGGTACTGGTCTTCACAAAAAAGTGCTTGTTGCCTATATAAGTTCTATTTTACAGCTTTTAATATAAAAACTGTATTAAGAATTTTAGTTATGCAGTACAAATCCAAATGTGATGTCACCCTCCTGTAGTTTCAGTGCTGTTTGCTAAAGGATGCCATATAATAACAACACAGTTTAAACACAATGTCTATGAGCTATAATGAGCTACAGAAAAATACAGTAGTTTCACGATTATAAGCCGCACCTTTTTCACTGAAGAATGCAGCCTACACCAGTGGTGCAGCTAATCATCAGGTGTGGCTTATTCATGGACAAATCCCAGTGAAATGCCAACCCGGAAGTGAGAGCCGGCTGGGAAGAGAGCTGCCGCAGAGCTGCTGCTGGATGGGCAGTGAGCCGGAGCCACTGGCAAGCGGGCAGCCTGCCGCCACTGGATTGGCGAGGCCAGCCCGGCTTCGCCGCCTTCGCACGAGCATATGAGCTGCCTTTGCCGCGTTCGCGTGGGCAAGTAGGCCGCCTTCACTGCGGCCAGGTGCCGCTGCTGGCACCGCCTCCCTTGGAGCGGGGCGAGCGAGTGCCGCTGCCACCGCATCCCTTTGCGCGGGCGAATGGGCGCCGCTGCCGCTGCCTCCCTTCACACAGGCGATGCCAGCGCCACATCCCTTTGCACGGGCAGGCGAGCGCTGCCGGCGCCACTTCCCTTTGTGCAGGTGAGTGGGTGCCGCCAGTGCTGCCTCCCTTCCACAGGGGTGCAGGTGAGCAAGCGCCGCTCTCCAGCGCTCGCTGGCGCTCCCGCTGCTCCCGCTGCCCACCGCTCCCGGCATTGCCATCTCCCGCTGGCGGCCGGCCCCTCCCAGTGCAGCCCTGGCACTGCCTGGCCCCACAGCAGCACCCCCACCCTGCTGCGCGGAAAAACAAACAAACAGACAAAAACCGGCTTATATTTGGGTGCGGATTATATATGGACAAATCCTGTGGTCTACCCGGATACCCGGATGTGCGCCTTATATTCAGGTGCGGCTTAGAATTGTGAAATTACTGTACTTTAGCCTTTGTTGATATTTTCAGTTCCATGAGTAATGTGAATAAATCCATTATCTTTTGTCAGTGATGTTTTCCTTTTGGATAAAAGTCTTAAAAGTCTTTTCAGCAGTCTATTCACACATATACTCTCATCTTCCAAATACTATACTCTTGTATTTTAAAAAAACCCCAAACAAACATGGAACTTTGAGTCGTTGGGAGTGTATGGACCTCATGGAAACTTCTAAAGTCTTTGACGCACACAGATACTACAAGTAGACATTGAATCTGGCTCTCCTAGACTTTTAAGTCATATTGTTGCTGTGATACTAGAAAAGAGAAAAAGCTCCATTCTAAAAATATTTCTATTCAGAAAAAGATAATTGAAGACCTACAAAAGAAAAGGCCCTGATTTATTTGTTTTGTTTGTAATACAAGCTGTTGACAGGAGGAGACAAATACTACAGAACAGGGAGCAATGAAAACGGGAACATGTCAAAGAAGTAAAGGTTTCATTAGTGTCCTTACATAACAGAAGGTTTTAAGGTTGTAATGGCAAGACCACACTGTGTTCTTTTGGGCCTTGAATATAGCAGTATTGAAACAGTTGGTAGAGAGGTGAAAATGAAGCAAAAGAGCTAAATCAAAGTTGTTGTTCTTGTGGCATATATTTTAGATTATTATAGCATGGCTTCCATTGTCACCTTGAGCAGAACCAACTAACATCCTTCTTTAAGCAACTTTGAGGTAATGCAAAGCTTCTTGTCCTCTTACTGATTAGTAAGAGGCAATCTGGGGAAAATATGTCAAACTGAATTTCACTTGACTTTCTCAAGACATCTGCCGAAAGGCAGTGCAAGAAAAACCTTCAGCAATATCAATGATGATTTCCTGATCCTACTAGAAATGTGTCTCCCTGTGGTAGAGAAGGATGTTTTCACTTTATTTCTGTGAGAGCACTATTCAGATAAAAAAGAGTTTTTGTGGTTGTAGATTTATACATAAGACTTGTTGATCCTCAGGTTGTTTCTGTTGCAGTCAATGTTAGAATACTTAAAATAGCCTCTGAAATATAGTTTAGAGGTAATTGTATTAAAGAGAGGTATAGGTTTGCTGACTGAAGTTCAGTACTAGTTCAATGTCTAGCTTCCAGGCCTAATAGTCAACTTGGAAAGATTATTTTGTGAACTAATGTTCTTTAGTGATACACTAAGTGTTTTCTAGTGGAAGTCTGCTGATAAACTTCTATTTAATCTCTGGGCCAGACAATGTGCATAACCTTTATACACAAGATAAAAAATCCTAAACAATAGATTTACCTCATTGAAATGGTCCACATCAAACATATTGTTATAATGTGTAGAGTAGAATGAAAATAAATTTCATAACATCAAAATATATTAAAAATATTGTGTTAGTCTATGTAAAAAATCAGTTAAGAAAATTATATTTATCATATATTTATCCTTTTGAATAAATGTGACAAAGTTTTAACAATTGTTGAGGTACATTAGTACAGCTTTTTGCATGGAGTAATTTAGTGAGTCAGAGAAAGGGATTTTCTTTTGAAACACTTCGTCACTTACATTGTCTAAATTCTTAACGTTTTAGATTATCCTTTTTTTGTTCCCATCATTATTGGGGAAACAAGTCAAGCATTTCAACTTGATATTTATATCTAGGAGTTTTAAATATTGTGTGCTATTAATGTACTAAGGCAACAAAATGAGCTGCCCTCCTGATTTTACTCTTGTCATCTACAGCATTGGCAGGAATTGCTGTATCAGAAAGGAAGGTGCATCAGATCAGTGACCCTGTTCAGCAGATTCTTATTCAGCTGCACAAAATTATCTTCATCACTCAAGTATGCATTGCTGTTGCTTCTGACATTCTGTACTTTTTAGTCATTTGCTGTTGTCAAAATGATGTTACTGCAAAGTGCTGCTAATTTAGTTACTGTTCTTTAAAAACAACAGAACTTGACATTTTTGCAGATGGCAGGATGCTTTAAAAATATATCATTAAAATCAAGACTAACTTTGAATATTAGTATGTGGAGGATGGCAATAATTGAGTCATATGAAAAAAAGAAGATGTGGCTCACCTCAGAAAGATGAATTGTACAGTAAAGTATTTTTACAACATTCTGTCATACCAGCAATGTAACTACTTAAGGGGACTATCATATATTGACATGGAGAGTTAATAAAATGCTTTCCTCTGTAGTAATAGCTTCTAAATAACTTTGAAGTTATATTTTAATTATCAATATGTAGTAATACTCTCTTGGGAGTTTTAGGGCAATAGATGAAACCCTGAATAGGTTAACTATTTTGAAATTTCAGATATTTTTCAAATTTAAGACTTGTTTTAAAATTAAGTTAAACTGTTTCATAGTGAGAGAGAGTTGAAGTTATTTCATGCTGATTCCAAAGCAAAACTGGAGCTGAGCTGATACAAAACCTGCCTTGAACTCTCAACCAAAAATGTGATAGGAACTGCTTTATTCTGCAGAAAGATGTCTACCATGCAGCTATTTGAAAATCTTGCTCTTATCAAATAAACAGCTTTTTATTTTCCAAAATGAAGAGTTTACATTTGGGATGTGATGTTTATCACCTCAGGGCTTTTGAGATTGATCAGCCAAATTTGTTTGGTTTTGTTTAGAACAGAACAATATAACAGAACTTGGGTGTAGCTTACATGTCTGTATTTTGTATTTTTCTTCTTTTTAGTTGTCGAGCTTATCAAGACAGGTAATACAAGAATTAGATTACCAGAGACAAAGGAAACAAACATTATTTAAAATAATTGGAAATTATGTCTTCTCCTATCAGCAGAAATGAGATAGTTCAATTTTTGCATGGTATATTAGGAGTATGTCCAAGGTGCTCATTAGTGAGCCTGTCCTCTCTGTTGAAGGTTTTCTCAAGTGGCTTACTAATTAACATGAGTTATTGTAATGTGGATGCTCAAGAACTGTGAACTAACAACAACTCAAAAACTGGCTCAGAATTGACCACTGAAGTTGTAGCAACAGCTTTTCTCTGATTTCAGAGAAACCAGAATCTATACCTGTACTTGTTTACTATGTTCCACTTGACTCCCTTGCACTTGTTTATTTTGTTACTAATCTAAGGTTGAGTATTTTTTATAATACATAGCTGTTTTCTCAAACTGTTAGATATTCCAGCTGACAGTTCTAAACTGAAGTTTGCAAGGAAGAGTTCTTGCCCGTTAGTTCTTGGCTGCCAGCAGCCTTCCCTGTTTCCATGGGAACAAGAATCAGAGTGATCTCTAGAAAACAATGTAAGAGAAAGCTTTTTAAAAAGCATTATGTAAATCCTTGGCTTTTTTTTTTTTTTTTTTTTTAAACTGATCTGACAATTGATTTCATTAAAACAAAAGCTAAAATTAAACACTACTGCCCGAGGCAACTCCAAGCTTCTCAAGCACTGGACTTGTTCTTTACCTTTTCTGCTTCGGACTATTTCAGTATCCCCAAGGTACATTAACTACACACAGTTGATTGCAGTGGTATGTAATCCAAAGAATATGTTATCGGGCTTTCCCAAGGCATCATTTTTTAAATCTCTTACAGGCTAAGGAACATTCAACTTCTGACTTAAAGCATATGTGTAAGGCCTTATCTGCATGAGAAAAGAGTAGTATCTGTCTGTAAAAAAAAAAAAATCAAAAAAATCTGCATGCCAGCAGCTGTGTGAAGACTTTTGTGCTTAGCATGTGACTTTGATTTCTGGTTTGTCAGAGCAAATCAGGACTCCTGTGAGGCCAATAAAGCCATTCTGGATTTACAGCTGTCTAAGAGCAGTAATTTGTTCCAGTGGGATAGACATCTTTATAATGTGTACTATGTCAGAGTTTGAATGTGAATCATTAGTGGTCAGCGACTCCCTAAGTAGTCAAAAAGGTTCCTGAATTCAGTCGAGTGGTACTTCATGAATTTACATCAATGAAATTATTGTAAAGTGCATACTAAATGGTAGAAAATCATAGTTTTTCAAATAATACCAGCCGGTACAAACAACTCTACAGAAACAGCATAGAAGATAATAAATACAAAAGGGTGGTAACATACCCTAAGATGGTTGTCACACTGGGTTGGTGTCATTGCAGTGACCACCAGCTGAAACTGCGCATTTACTGTTGGCTCATAAAAATTATTTTAAAGGAAAATACATCTTTTGAACTCTCTATTGAAGACTTTAAGTACCATAGAGTATGATTTGTGGGATTTTTGTTTGGGTTTTTTTTTTATTTGTAAATATAGATGAAAGATGTGTTCTTTTTCAACCAAAAAGATACAGGAGGAAAAAGTATATAAAGTTATGCTTTATAGATAAGTGAAAGGTAAACTTCCCTCAGGAAGCTTACATCAAAAGGGATGCTCTGAATTGTATTAAGACCCATAAGGATCGTAGAGGTGGCCATTGAATCCATTCTATGTATATTGAATGAAGGTCTAAGATTCTTGAAATTCCATTCATTTCAGATGAAGCAACCCATTACAGCCAACATGAAATCTAGTGTAATGTTTTATATGCTTCATCTGTACAAAAATATCCCAAACACTAGCACTTTTATCAGGGAGGCTGATCTGGTATTTTCCAGTGTAAGACTAATAATGATGTTTACCTTCAAGACTAGGGGTACTTAGTTACATGGTAAGCTAAGCCTAACAGAATGGGCAAACAAAGGAGCTTTATTATAATATGCCATTAAATCAAATCTTATACTGTTGTTTATCATCATGCCTTTAGATATCAATGTTTGTTTTTTCAGGGTAGCTACATTTCTCAATAATGGCACTTCTGAATGGGTCATTTTTTATTGCAGGTGTAGCTGAATGGTGAAAGTGTATTTCCTTGTTTCATGTAGCTTCCTCCAGCTTTGCAATGCAACTTGAAAAGCAGAATTGTTGAGAGATTCAAGAAATCCCTTCAGTCAGCAGAGCAATCCTTGTAAACTGAAATGAGAAATCAAAAAGTTGTGGCCCACCATTTACTACTTGTGGTCAAGTTTGTGTCTCTACTCAATCATACTATTGATATTAATATCACAGAAATATAAATGTTAGAGTCCATTTTCAAAAGGAAATGTTTCGAATATTCTCTAGCTGTCCTGTATTTGGTAGATATATTATTGTACCTAAAATTTGATTACTAAGGTGACTTATTATCATTCACGTAATTCTCCTCTGTAACTTAATTTGATTATCACCTACCTCCACTACATTATGGAATCTTCTGTGTCAGCTTGCTAAAAACCAGACTGACTTCAAACATCAGGTCCTTCCTTTGCTTTTGTAATAATGAACCTGAGGTGCTCAAACTTCCTGGGAGGCAGCACATTGATAGTACATTAGAAAGGTAGTTAAAGATGCTTCTTTCTGAGCTATCAGTTTCATGCTTGTAAATTAAGTTGAGATTTACAGGAATTTCCCACTGATAAGCCACACCTATTTCCCTGTAGAATCGAGCTGATCTCGGAAGTGCGGCTAATCACCAGGTGTGGCTTATTTATGGACAAATTCCGGCGGAATGCACACCCGGAAGTGCAAGCTGGACGGGGAGGGAGCCGCCGCTTTGCCGCTGCTTTTTGCCGGCTTTGCACTCTGCTGGCCACTTTTTGCCAACCGCTTTTTGCTGCCACTTTTTGCCGCCACCGCTTTTTGGCACCATCGCATGGCCAGCCCACTGAGCTGCAGCTTTTGGGCGGCGCAGGGAGCCATGGCAGCCAGCGCTGGGGATGGGAGTGCCGGGGCCCGCGGCACGGGGAGGGCGCCTGGGGCTGCATTTAAAGGCTTCACTGGTCTGTGAAAACTGTTTGCAAAATGAGCACCTGATAGCAAACCCCGTGATTGTGCATTTCTGTTACTAACTTGTTACTTTGTTGCACATGGATACTTGCTTTTAAAAAAAAAGGTGCAGCTTATCACCCGGTGCGGCTTATTTATGGACAAATTCTGTGGTCTTCCTGGCTACCTGGAAGTGTGGTTTATCACCTGGTGCGGCTTATGTGTGTGAAATTACTGCACATAAAATATTCCTGTATTTCAGCCATAACATTAAATCTAATTAAATACCTGCTCATTGTGTATAGAGTTGATGTTTTCAGAAAAGGATGCCCAAAATATGGTAAGAAAAAGGAAGTATTGACTATAAAATTTACCTAATTTTTAGGTGTTCAGAAATAAAGGAAGTTTTTAGTAAATGTTATCAACTGTAAAATAGTGTTGGCTTCAAAACTATTGGATTTAAAACTGTAGAAAAGGGAAGAAATACTTTATTTCTAAAGTAAATGGTAATGAAAATTGAAAATGTTTGAGATATTGAATGCAATTCTGGGCATTCTACCTTGAAGGAAATATCATTTGTAGGTAATGGGAGGAACTTGAACAGAGAAAAGAATGATTTGAACTCTTACAGCAAATGTTGTTATAAAGTTGTATAATTTCTGTAAATAAAAATTAAAAATAGTGGGGTTTTAACTACACCAAATTAGAAAACGTAGTAAGAATTATAGACAAAAACATTCCTCCACTGATCAGTGATGGGGAAAAGGTCTCCCAACAATAGAGATGATTCTGTTTCTGTAACTGTAAGAGTGTTGTCATGCTGCAGAAATGCATAACTGGGATTTCTCTCCTGTACACAAAGGTGGTCCTGTCAGAGTTGTTAGCAGTGGATATTTTCAAAACCAGATGTTTTTAAGTGTAATGTCAGTATCGTTGCTCGCATAATCAAATAGCTGAACTGACTTTCAGATTTCAATAGTGCTTGGATCTCTCTAATGGGAATTATATCACTTGAATATTGGCTAACAATTTCACTTGAAGACACAGTTTTAAAAAGTGGAATCATCAGCTGCTTCTCTCACAGGTTCAAGAGAATTCACTTTCCTGTTTATCTTCACACAATGTATAATTTGTGACATTTCATTCAGATCATCTGAAGAATTCAGTGCTTTATTATAAGTGCAGCTTGCAATGTTCAGTGATTCTGGAGACAAAATCGTAGGATAAGGATGAAAGGTTCATAATTGTGTTCAGCACTTTTTCACTAATCTAAAATGTACTGAAATTTCTTTTGACTTCTGATTCTACTGGAAAGCACAAGGAAGTGTAAACTGCCTCCTAGAAGTCTGAAGTTTTGGCAAAGGGGAAGGATACACTTTTCAAATGTCTTTATTTTCCTTGGTCTCTTTTTTTCTTCCCTAGCTACTGCAAGGTTCTCCTGAATTGATTGAACCCAATATCTTCACAGCAGATTGGCATGGGGTACATCTTTCTTTAGGTGGAAATATGTTGCTTCCAGATGGTAGAAAAGGTAAACAGAGCATCATAAAGTTCAGTAGTGGCAGATACAGTAATTTCACAAGTATAAGCCGCACCTGAAGCTGCACATCCAGGTAGCCGGTTAGAGCATGGGATTTGTCCATATATAATCCACACCCAAATATAAGCCACATTTTATTTTATTTTATTTTATTTTATTTTTATTTTTTTATTTCTGCTAGGCAGGGTGGGGGTGCTGCTGAGGGACCAGGCAGTGCCAGGGCCGTGCCGGGAGGGGCCGGCTGGCCACGGGAGGTGGCAGCGCCAGGAGGGGGCGGCCGGTAGTGGCATGTGGCAGCGCCGGGAGTGGTGGGGGCCTGGTCGCTCGCCGGGAACTGAGGGGCAGGGAACGCCTGCTCCACCCGGGGCTCGTACTTCCACCTTGGCAATTCTCCTAAAATTGTCCATAAATAAGCCACACCTGATGATTAGCTGCACTGCTGGGGTAGGCTGGATTCTTCAATGAAAAAGGTGCGGCTTATAATCTAATGAAATGGATGGTATCAAAGCAGAAGGAATTGCTACTCCAAGATGAGTCTTTAAAGACAATCAGACCACACTGATTTTCTGGGGGGTTTCTTTGTTTTTGCTTTGGGGTTGTTGGATGGTTGGATTTTGTTTTGTTTAATGCTGGTGAGATATACAGTTCATCACTGCTGGAACTTTCTACTGACTGACAAGAGGACACTTTGAAATTATAAAGAAATATCACAGATGCAAATAATATATGGTTAATCCATGAAAATGAATAGAAATGTTTGTAACTGAAAATGTCATACTTAGGATTTACCTGTCCTTGAGTATGATTTTTAAACCAACTCTGTTTAAACCCTTATGTTGTTCTTTTGTCATGTTTGCAACAGTTGTAATGGGTTGATTTAAATACATAGCTAGATCAAACCATACAAACCTGAGGACGGAAAAATACACACACATGCACATACTTAGAAAATACATCAATATATGTGTCAATTCTACTTTGGGCTCGTGAAAGAAATCATAAACACCATGTAGAATCAAACCTGCCAGCTGTGGCATCACCTGGGGGGGAGAACTATAGTTCCTGGTGCAGAGACTTTTATCATCGTATGTTTTTTCATGCAAAGGACGTAAGGGAAACCTGCAGCCTGTATTATCGTAATTGTGCTATTTACATCCTTCTAAATACAGAAAAAAAACATGTTACAATCCATGGACTAGAGGACAGAGTAACATTAAAATCTGTGGTGCCAGAAAAAAGAGAGAGAAACTTTAGTTTTGATGGCCTTTGTGTCGGAAATAGCATATTTGTTCCACAGCTTATTGCAAAAACCAAAATTAATACTAGATGTCAAGGGTGATGTTTGAGTAGGAAATGAGTCCCTAACAGTCACTCTAAATATGAGCATTATTTTGTTCCTGGAGACAATAATGCAATTTGTTGAGATGCTCATTATCTGTAATTTTTGAATCTCTTAACCTGCAAACAATACTTTTGTCCTCACAAATTGCTGCTGGCCATGTGCCCTTTCTACTGTAAATTTCCATTGTATGTAGGAAAAAATAAGAAAGTTGCATTTCTGAGTTCTGCTACATTAAGTCTTTATATTATTTTTCCTTTGTTAGAATACTTCCATAATGTGTGTGCATCAAATGTTTGTATCGTGTCATAAAACGACCCCACATTTCAGGGGTCACTGTGCTCAGTAGGAATTACTGGTCATGAAGCATCTGTCTTGTCATCATGTTTGAAGTGGAATTGCTAAGAAACTGATAAGGGAGCATAAATCCCAAATTTAGTGGTATAACATTACTTGCCTTTTGCTTTAAGGCATTCTTGGCCCTTCTGGCATGGCAGAAGGGATGACATATGAGCAGTCACAGGTAAGCTGCATATTTACCTATATGGATTCATTTATTACTCTTAATGAACATATTTCACTGAAATTAAGTGATATTTTAGAGTCTAACTGAAGAGGTTCTAGAGGGGTTATTACAGTTTCTCTTCTAACAGGTCAATCTATTCGCTTTAAAAAGAAAAGGTTAATTATGATATGCTAAACCCAAATGTATCATCTTCCTGTTTATGTGACTGCAGTTCACTATAAATTAATGCAGTATGTGGTTTATTATAATGCATGGCTTCATGGACTGGAAGAAATGTATGTGGGGCATCTTAACTAATCTAAGCAGGTTTTTTTTGCCACATCTGTTTTCTTCATTCAGATGAGAGAGTTGTACAAGTGTGGCAGCAATTTCCTCACATTTTTTCCCACATAAACTCACATCTGAACAAAAGGTTAATTACATAAAAGTATATTTTATTTTAACACTCTGCTATTACAGGGTTTAAAGGATAAAGCTGATATATTTAGCCAAATATTAGAATACAGTGCAAAAGTCAGTATAAGTGTTTGCTAGCACTGAAGTGCAGGAGATGAAAAAAAATGTGGCAGTCTTTGAAACTAGGCAAATGCTTTCTCCTCAGGATGGTACATCTTTCCTGCAGGAAAATTTTGACACAAGAAAGAAAACATATTAACTATTTAATGTCTCATATTTTTCACCTAATATCCTATTATTTGTCATCTCAAATGTTTTTCAATGCAAAAAAAATTTAACTTCTTCAGTCAAGTAAGGCTATTCTTTTCTTTACATTAATCACCACTTTAAAGTCTGGGAGACTGCAGTTAGGTTTCCTAAAACAAACAAACAAACATAAACCCTCCCCACCCCTTGAGCTTCCTATTATAAGCATTAAGAGGTTTTAGGAATTTATAGTTCAGGGTGTCTCAGCATATTTTTCAGTTATTTTTTATCTCTGTGAAGTTTTTGGTATGATTCAAGCTTGAAAAATTTCTTATGGTAGTCTGAATATTTCTATAGGCTACTCATTAAATTGGTATTTCAGCTTGCAAGTGTCATGCAGCTGCCAGCTCAAAGTATTGAAAATTATGATTCAACACTCCCAAAATAAAATAATGGTTCAATCTTTAAACCTTCAGGGTGTACTTGAATTATATTTACAGATTGCTTTTTCATCCATGAGGTCTAACAAACTTCTTTATAAATGTTTTCAAGTATTTTAAAATTTGTGCCCTGATGACAAGCTCCCAAGATTTGATCCTGTAAAAAAGTATCGCACAGCTTATGGGGAAAAAAAAAAAAAAAAGAAAAAGGCATCAAGATCTACCAAGTCGTATTATAAATATAGAAATGTGTCATAATTTTATAGACATTTATCTCACAGACTAGTAAAAAGTGTCTTATTTTAATTGACTGTAGTGAAGGAGGTGAATATGCTGAATATGGACTTCAATGGTTTTTTTTAAAGGAACTACTACAGAGATAAGGTATCTATTAAAGGAAATCAGAATCATAGTGTATCTTATTTTGAAAGGGCATGTAAGGATTGAGTCCAACTCCCTGCTCCTTACAGGAGTTCCTAAACTTAAACCATAATGACCAGGAGCATCATCCAGATACTCCTTGGACAAGCTTGGTGCTGTGATCACTTGTCTGGGGAGACAGTTCCAGTGAGGAACCTTTTCCTCATGGCCCATCTGAACTTCCCTTCGCACAACTTCATTTCATTCCCTTGTATCTTATTGCTGTAAATGTAATTGCTGAAATGTAGAGCATACTTCAAGACTGCAGGCACATATGCTGGTACTTAGAACATATGAGTGCCACAGAAATGCACATGGGACTAACAGCACTGAAATAATTAACTGTCTTTTTTTCCTGATTTATTCAGAACTTTTCTTCCCTTCTGCTGGAATTCCATAGAGAGTAGCTGTTCTGCACAAAACTAAGTTAAGATTCTAAATCTTTAAAAATGTTATTTTAAGGGAGGCATAAAAAATTATCCTTCATAGCTACATGGGATGACAGTGTAGTATAAGGAATTATTCTCGATCCTGTAGAAGGAAAAGGGTGGAAGAGCAAGCAGTACATTTCAACATGTATGTGAGGTCTGGAGAAGGCCAGGAACATTCATCCTTAATCACATTAGTGGATGTGCTATGTCTTTGATTTTCACAGGAGCACAGGAAAATTGGAGAGTGCATTTTGTTTCCCCTGAGTCACAGTTTCTTTAGCAGCACTTGTAGTATGTTATCCACAATCAGTGCTGATCTGTGTTTTCTTCATGGGATTTGTATCAAACACAAAATTGGTGTTGGAGTGAATTTTGGAGAAATGGAGTGAAATCTCCTCATAGGTGTGAATCACCTTAGAAGCTAAGATGTATGTTGTCTAGATTTGATTGGTTTTGTTTTTTTTTAATTGCTTAGATTTGTTAATGATGTGCATATAAAGCCATTGCAGATTTTGCCTAACTCCACTGCATGTGTGTGACTACAGCATGTCCTGGCTTTAGCTCGTAGATACAAGACAGTTGTACTGCAACCCTATTGTTGGTCTCTCACCAGCAACTTGTTTTTTCACTATGCTTTTTGTGGTGGAATGACTGTGGCTGTATGCCAGATCCCCACCACAGCTGCTCTGTCACTCCCCTCTACAACTGGGCGGTGGAGAGAAAATATAACAAAAGGTTCACGAATTGAGATAAGGACAGGGAGAGACATCACTCACCAATTCTTGTCACAGGCGGAACAGACTCGACTCGGGGATATTAGCTGAATTTATTATTGATCAGAATCAGAGCAGGATAATAAGAAGCTAAACAAATATTAAAATTACCTCCCCCACACCCCTCTCTCCTTCCTGGGCTTTACCTCCTCCCCCAAAGTGGTGCAGAGAGACAGGGAATGGGGGTTGCAGTGAATTCATCATAGGTTGTTCCTGCCACTGTTCAGGGAATAGAGTCCTTCTCCTGCTCCACTGTGGGGCTGCTCCCACAGGAGCCAGTTCTCCATAAACTTCTCCAGCCTGAGTACTTCCCATGGGATGAGCTACCCCAACATGGGTCGCTTTTCCACGGGGTACAGTCCTTCAAGAACAGCCTGCTCCAGTGTGGATCCCCCACAGGGTCACAAGTCCTTCCAGGAAACCTGCTCCAGCGTGGGCTCCTTTCTCCCTGCCAAGAGCCTGATACAGCACAGGCCTCCCATGGGTTCACAGGCTCCTCTCAGGCATTCACCTCTCCAGTGTGGGTCTCCCCCAAGGGCTACAGAGGGATCTCTGCACTCCCGTGGGCTTCCATAGGCTGCAGAGGCACAGCTGTCTCCCCGTGGGCTGCGCCGGGGGCTGCAGGGGAATCTCAGCTCCACACCTGGAGCACCTCCTCCTCCTCCTTCTGTACTGACCTTGGTGTCTTTCTTTTGCACTGACCTTGGAGTTGCTGTTCTGACATATTCCTCTCACCCTGCTCTCTAGCACAACTAAATCTGAACAATAACATTTTTCCTTCTAAACCTGATATCACAGAGGCATTATCACCATCTCTGATTGTCTCAGCCTTGGCCAGCAGCACTCCTGGAGCTGGCAAGCATTGGCTCTGTCAGACATGGGGGAATCTTCCTGCATTTTCTCACAGAAGCCGCTCCTGTAGCCCTCCACTACCAAAACTTGTCCATGCAAACCAGTTTGAATACTACTATTTGCTGTGATGCATAATTATATTTGCTTTCCCTGTCACTATTAAGTGTTTCCCAGACAAAGTTTTATTCCCAAATAACATATTTTTTCCTCCGAAAACTGACAGACCATACTTTAGCCTTGGCTGTCAAAAACATGTCTATATTTCCAGAGAACTTGCCATGGTTTCTGAAGCGTGTTCTGCTCAGTGCCATTCAGAGCCTTCAGAACTTAAGCAATTTTTTTTTTTTTTTTTGCTGTTCACACTCTCTCCAAATAGCCAGAGTCCAGTTTCGATAGCTGTCCAGTATTGAATGATTCATTTGGCTAGCAGACACGAATCATTAGGTTTCACCTCAAACTCTCCAAACAGCATAAGCAATCTAGAAGAACAAATCATTTTCCTGAGCTGCACTGCAAGTCACTTATCGGCGTCCACCATTACTTGGTTTTATTCCATCACACAGTAATTGGCTTGCAGCCTTCAAGCAACATCCCATCAGCCATTCTTGCCTAAAGCTGTTTTGAGCCTGGCTGTACTTACTCTCTTTTACATACAGTGAGACATTTCAGAAGCAACTGCAAATTTTCCAGCAGAACCTCAATCCATCCTTTCCTGTGGCTTTCCTGTGATTCCCTTCTTAGAAAAGTGTTCACAGAAGAGCTTTAGAAAAAAGTACTTAGAGTAGTGAATATCCATGTCTTGTTAGCTTTAGCAGCATATGGGGATAGCAATACTATTTTTAAACTTATGTTAAAAGCTTTTAGTTTGGAATGAGTTTTTAATTTTCTAAGTTATAATGATGCAGCATGTGTGGGTCTTTCCTAGTGGAAGCAGAATGACAGTGCTTCTAGCAGGAAACAAATTGCTTTCTCTTCAGCTCATAATATGTTTCTAGCTTGTCTAGTGGAAATGAGAAGGAAAAGAACTTCCAAGGGCTCAAAAGTCCTTAGAAGGCACATAAAAAACACCACAAACTTGATTTGTGAAATTGCAAATATTTAAAGTTGTTTTCCATTTTAGGGCCAAATTTCTTCATGCTTTTTCTGACCAAGTTGATATTGATATTATCCATTCCATATATTGTAAGGCTACAAGGTGAATCCTGGTTTAGAACAAAGAATGGGGATGTGTTCTATGGCTAAAAGGACTATTAAATGCAGAATAATCAGCTAGATAACGTAATAATGCAACCTCCTACCTCACTGTGGAACACACTTCATAGAGAAAACTCTGAAAATATGTTGTATTTATTTTCTGGTTTGAGGAAATTTATATGCATTGTCTTTCTCTCTCCATCACCGTTGCCCTTTGCTGTGCCCTTCTGAAATTCCAAGAATATAAGATGGGAAACCAAACTTTAAGGGAGGTGATGACATGAAAATTGTAGTAGGGCAATAAAGAGTTAAAAATAATTCAAGCAACTTGATTGGGTGATGAGAGGAACATGAATTCTTTAGAAATGGACAACTTCATAAGAATAATGTCATGCTGCTTTTTTCCCCCTATTTTCATTATAGTAGTAATTACTATCTCAATACCAGTCATTTCATGGGGATTAATGACCAGCTGAGGATAATGACCCTCAGCTTTATCCTGAATAATCAACTTGTGCCTATTTATCACTAATCTCCTGAAATTACTCAGCACTCCAATTGTATTACTTATTTATACAAAAATTTGGTAAACATCCATAAAAAGACCCTGTAATGTTTCCAAATTATTCTGCTCACATCCATTGTGCCACTCTTTCTCTTTTCCACCCTCTGATATAATATTATACTGCACAAGGGGAAAGCTCCTTATTTGTGAGGCTATTTATGAATAAGGCAGTGAATACCAGTTTCAAAAGTTCATCCTGCTTTTTTATACTAAAGTACACATGTAATACCTAAATTCCTGCAGAAATCTATTCTAAATAAATTGCTTGAAGAGACCTAATCCGAGTAGAAACTCGGTTATAGCAAAAATGCAGTGGTCAGAGACAGGAGATGTGTTCAGCTGAGTGCTCTATTGTGGTTTCACTCCCATGGGCAGTCTCAGCACCACACAACTACTTGCTCACTCCCCTGCAGTAGCAAAGGTGGGAGAATGGGAAGAACAGAAGTGAAAAAGCTCTTAGCTAGGGATAAAGACAGTTTAATAGGTAAACCAGAATCTGCACCTGTAAGCAATGCAAAAGAAAAAATTAGTTCTCTGTTTCTCAGTGCCAGGCAGGGTTAGCCATTTCCAGGAAAGCAAGACTCCGTCACGTCTATGATTACTTGGGAAGACAAGTGCAATAACTTCAAATATAGTACCCTGCCCATCCCCTCTTCTTTCCTCCAGCTTTTATTGCAGAGCATGGTGCCATGTGGTGTGGGACATCCCTTTGGTCAATTGGAGTCAGCTGTCCTGACTGTGTCCTTTCCCAGATTCTTGTGCACTTCCAGCCCGTGGGGTGGTGGGAGATACAAAAGTGGCCCTGGTGCTGTGTAATTGCTGTTCAGCAATGACTAAAACACTGGTATGTTGTCAACACTTTTTTCAGCACAAATCTAAAACATAGCAGTATGCAACTGTGAAGAAATTTAACCCAGCCAAAAGCATAGAAGCTCAAATGACCATGTCTGTTTGTGAGGAATGCTTCAACATTTATTTGTGGGAAGAAAAATGTTTGCAGTGCAAATAAGACTAGAAGAGAAAGGGCTTCACAGTCAAATGCATATATTGATACGTTGTTACACATAACTTCTTAACTTTCTTTGGTGGAATTTATTCCATTGTTATTGAAATTTTAGAAATAGAGAAGCAACTAATTATGTCATTAGAAAGAGCTATTTCCTGATGAGAAAAACTGTCAAGTCTGGCTCTAATGATAGCTATACATTTTTAACTACTCAAAGAGTATCTCAAGGTATTATTCCCAGAAGGATTATATAGCTCAGGAATGACAGAAAATTCCAAACTCTGCCTGTTTGACACAGCCCTCATTTGTATTTGGTCTATGGTCCATAATTTGAAAATAGAAATGCATTAGTGGAGCTTTTTCTGCCTGCAAATTTTTACCCTGTTAATCAACATAATGTGCCTCTTTAATTCTATTAGATGGCTGAAGGATTCAAATTTGTAGTTCATTTAGTTAATGTTTTTTTAATGTTCTAGACCATAGCGAACTAGACAATAGATGACAGTACACAACTCCAACACTCCTGGAATCTAAAGAAGATCTTCTGACTTGGTGATATCTAGGTGATTTGAGAAATTCTGCTCCTTTTAATTCTTGCCTGGAACCATTTCCACTTATATTGCCAGGTATGTTTTCTTCTTCCAAATCCGTGTAGATTCTTAGCTCTCACACATACAAAAGATTGTTTTGGCCAGCAAGTTATACCAGCATTCTGCTGAATTGTACTTCTCCCCAAGAAGGTAAAAAAGTTTGCCAAAGCACAGAAGTACTTTTTACTATTGTTGTTGTTATTATTATTATAATTATTATTTTGCCATTATTACTATCATCATCATCACTACTAAACATTCATGGCTCTTTTATTTACCCCCCTGCAGTTCTGATGGCTGCCAGCTGAGGGTCTGTGTGGCACTATAAGTTTCCAGTCTATTTCTACATGCCAGCATTCACTTCACCTTTTGAGTCAGCTGTCCTTCCACGAAGAGGCAGTACTGGCCCGTCTTTCCAAACTCACAGTTCCTACAGAAATTAAAAGCAACATGAAAATTTGGTATAGCAATTGATCCTAGCTTTTGTTTCGCCCAACTCCTGGGGTTAGACAGTGACTGATATTTGTCTCATTGATGAATAATACAGACAGTTCCAATGACAAACATCTGGCCATGAGGTGGGTTAAAAGACACTTGCTGGGCAGGGTTCATTGCTGTGCATGGTGACTGTCAAAGTGTGCCTTTTCACACTTGCTAGATGGATAATTTTAACCAACTTTTTACAGCTACACAGATATAAGCTGCATTCATAAGATATATGTTCAGGATTCATGGTAATGGTAGAAATCTACAGAAAGGATGACTTACAAACTAGGAAAAATGTATGCTTTGGATTCTAGGGTATTACAGTTCTTCACGTCAAAATCAAATGATGTGAAAAACTTACTGCTAACTATATTTTTAGAGTTGCAGGAATGTTCTGGTTATTTCATGGGTGACCAGTAAGCTAATAACAAAGATAATTTTATTTTTTTGCCTGGTGTTACTATACCAGAACAAGACATTTTTGCCACTTTGGTTAGTAAGTCAGTCTTTTAAATTTTTAAAAGATTTTATTTTAGGCTTGTTTTGCCTGTGAGTCAGAATGATAAGGATGTAGAAAAAACTGTTTATTGCTCTTTAGCAACTAGTTAGCATCAAGATTTTGGGACTTGGCTTGTATTAGTACTGCTAGGTATAAAAGACTTATAGATAACCTGGCTGTTATTCATGACATTATGTGGTGTAGAACAGAGAAGTGATCCATCTGGTGCAAGTACCAGAATAATCTGATCATGTGGTAGGATTGTCATTGATGCAAATCCTCTTCCTTCACTCATGCTGAGGATTATCTTTAGCAATGAGATATATGGAAAGGTGTATTCCACCTCTTGTTGGAAAAAATGAAAGTGCAGCTGGCCTGAATTTAGGCTGACTGGTAGGCACCTAGTCATTGATACAGCTCAGTGATGTACAGACAAAATTAAGTGGTCTCCTAACACTACAAATGCCTGAAGTTCATACTGGCATGTTTATGAAGCTGTCTGTCAGCATTTGGACTGTGGGAATGACTGTTTTCAACAGCAGGCAGATGGCTCTGGTCCCTTGCAGAGATCACATGCCCTGAGTTCTCAGACATTCTTCTGTGAGCTCTCCATCTTTGAGTAGAAGCATCTGCCATCACAGACTTGTTTGGGTGAGATAAGATGGGTTTGCTCTTGCAGTTCTGAAGCGAGTTTTTCTATTAGTTTGACAAAAAGATTTAAGAACAATTACTGTGCATCAGAGATGTCTGCATGGTAGAAATCGTGCACAGAGCATAGATAAATTCTGTCAAAGAACATCAAATAAGAAGGTACCTTCCTACTTAAGCTGGTTCAGAAAGCTCAGTGTGGTCTAAAATCATTCTTGTACCACCATTGTTATACAGCCACTGTGAACTTAACGCTTTCAGTTGAAGTAAAGGGGAAGTTTCTTGGGTTTGCTTTGGGGTTTTGGGGAGGGGGGCATAGGGGTTTCTTTGTTGTTGGTTTGATTTGGTTTGGGTTTTTTTTTTTACTTTAATGGTTTGGTCCAGCTGATCAGTTTAGCTGATAAGAATGTAATATCCTTTTGTCATAGCAAGATGGTGTTTAAAGGCATTTTGGAAACTCTTAGCCTAAATAAAAGACAATCTGAAAGCTTGGGAAGAGATGGAAGATGAAAATTACCTCAGTTTTCAGAAATCAGAGCCATAAGAAGATTAATTCTTTCTTACCTCTTTCAAGATCTCCTTAATGACTATGGCTGGAGGAGGAATTGCACAAAATTACATAGGTGGGTGTTTTGATATAGAGGTGCAAGACAGAACAAAAGCTATTCCAGGATGTCAGCATAGTGCTAACAATCACAATGTTCCTTTAAGTATTGTAGTTGTGTATTTTTTTTTTTTTAATACTCCCTTTTTACTAGCAGAACATCCATTTACTGATAAAGGAAAGTCAAATCTTCATGTTCATGTACCTGTATGGTTAGCCATACAGGCCTCATCATAGTATATCAACTCCAGTTTTGAAAGTTCATTTGAAAGCCTTTACTAAGACAAATCATGGGAAATTAATTTAAAAAGAAAGAACAACTGTTTTTCTCAGTGTGACATTGTATCAGTAAACCCTCTCAATCTTCTGAGTTTTCCATGTTTTCTTGGAGTCCTACAGTTCTAGAAATCTGTGCCATGGAGGGATCTGAAAGATTTAACATTTGCAGCACTAAATGAAGACACTGAAGATAAGAAACTTTGGCCTACCTTGCTTGCCCATATTAAAAACATTCTAATGTTGTTTTCTTTATTAATTTGTGTGTTACAGCAAGAATAGCCAGAAAAGTTTTGTTTGTTTTTTTTCTCATAGGTATAAATTTCATACTTCACTTAAAAATTCTGTGCCAGTGTCATAATTTCAAAAAACCCCACAGTAGCAGATGTATGTAGCCTTAATTGAGTACTGAAACATCTGAAATATTGTCAGGTCAAGTCTAGACATCAGAACAGAAAGTGAGTTTGTCTCATCATCTTAAGGTAATGCCTGGGCAAAGAACTGATAAAGAAAAACTGATGAGATGGAAGCTAGGAAATGAGAATACATCTAGTGCAGAGTCAAGAACAACAGGAGATAGAATGCAGGAATACTGAGAAGGAGATTGGTTTGGGCAGAAGGAAGAAGCACCTGTAGCTGGGACTGACCAGGAGAAGAGAGAATGGTTTGCAGCTGGGGCAGGTGGTGGACTCACAGAACAGGAGTCAGGCTCAAAAGCTCAGACAAGAGGGGATCCGGGGAGAAATTATTACAGCCTTTCAATACTTCAAAGGGGCTTAGAAGAGAAGTTTTTTTATCAGGGCCTGTAGCAATCACATATGGGGCAAGAGTTTTAAACTTAAAGCAGTAAATTTACACTGGATATAAGGAAGAAATTTTCTGTGGTGACAATGGTGAGACACTAGAGCAGGCTGCCTAGAGAAGTTGTGGGTGCCCCATCCCTGGAAGTGTTCAAGATTGCATGGGTTTTTGAGAACCAAATGATAGTCTGTCCTGCCCATGGCAGGAGCGTTGGCCTACATGGTCTTTAAAGGCCTTTTCCAGTCACAACCATTCTGTGATTCTAATTTTTGCACAGATGTGGTGCCCCATCAAGGATTATGTTATCCACATAGCAGGCTAAGTGGAATTTTGTTGTCAGCCTTTACTCCTTTCTTTTTTTTTTCCTTAAGTGCACTTGACTTTATGACTTTAATAACGATCTTTCAGCTTATGGATTTCTATCTACCTTTGTTGAAGTGTGCGTGCAAAGCTATGAACTACTTTTCACATTTTTCCTTTCCTCATTCCTGGAATACTTTGATAGCCTTCATTACTTCAGTAATCAAAATAACACTTTCCCAAGGGACCACATGAAGAGAGGAATGTTTGCAAGGCCTTTATATGTCTGAGTTATACAAATTGTATAGAAGTAGTCTGGGAAAATTTCAGAAGAGGTATCACACTTGTATTGAAGGCGGGTAAAATTTTGAGACAAAAGCAAAACAACCAGTTTTATTTTTTCACAGCATTGATTATGAGAAATCTTTGCATCATTTTTTTCATAGAATAATTGTAACAATATAATACATCTTGATTATGATACAAGTTTCATCAGTATAAAGATGACAGATGTATCTCCATCGCTTTCTCTGCTAATTTTCCATGTATCAAGACAAAGAGAAATTAGAAAAGGAGAAAGAAGTGATGTTAAAGACTTGCTTTCAACTAGTTCTCATAGTGCTGAAGTTTCTGGACATGTTGCATCAGCAACATAAGTTGAAGCTGTCCCACAAATACATTATGTTGCATTCAGGCTTCATTGATTATCTGTGGGAGACCTTTGCACCATGCTGCTCTAATTCTATTTGTGTGCTGTGCATCTTAGCCCATAAATTTTTAATCAGAGGATCATTAGACAAAGTAGTTCCCTGTGTGTAGCATAAATGAAAGAATTTCACCCAGAGATTTCTGCATCAAACTCTAGTAAACTATGAGCTAAAACCATTTCGTTTGATAGACTTTTGAGGCTCCTTGTCTTCTACATCATGCTCATACATCAGCTTTCTGCTGGCAGCACAGAAATTGATCCCATGCCTGGTGAGTATGAATAGTGGGAAATTTTTACTTCCAACTGCCTACTAATTCTTTCCCCCCAGGTATCTCTACCATCTGAAGGGAACAAAGAACTGTCCAGAAAAAAAGAGAACGTATGATTCTAAACAATGGGTTTAGAATTGTTCCTAATGAAGTCAACCTGCCTGTACTTCAGCAGAGGCTGATCACCAAAGGGTCAAGCTTTGCTCATTGAATAGCATACCAATGTGGAACAGCTTCAAGTATCACTTCTGGATGATACTCTTTAGCTTTGCTTACAGCATACGCACTTTACAAGAAGCATTGTGAAAAATGCTTCTAGGTTTATATATTAGGAGAAAAACACAATTCTCAACAGTACATATTCTCTATTTTTAGAATTTTTTTTTAAGCTGTTGCATAGTCAGGTTTTCTGGAATGATGGTTTGGTATCCTTATTTATATTCGTGTATGCCTTCAGTGTAAAGAAAAAGAGCTTTATAATATGACCAGACAGAAAATGTATGTAGATCCACTGTACCAGAATTAGATTAAATACCATCAGTATAAATTTAATATTTAGAAGAAACTTCACTTCTTGTGTTTGGATGGTAGCAAATTCTAATGCTGGTGTGACATGTTAATAGTGACTATTTGCAACTGGCATAGCTTCTGAAGTCATTGTTATTTTAAAACCAGTGGATTTTACTGCTACATCTGTCTTCATATTATTTGTCTGCAGCCACACACTGTATAGATCTG
Organism: Sialia sialis; assembly: GCA_009812075.1. Lineage (NCBI taxonomy): Eukaryota > Metazoa > Chordata > Aves > Passeriformes > Turdidae > Sialia > Sialia sialis. The sequence goes on along the minus strand of VRYO01002734.1, from coordinate 39,955,940 downwards.
TGTACATAAAATGTATAATGTACATTTCTATACATTTTATATACACATTAATTTTACTTTTTAACAGACTTAAGTAAATTAAATACATTTTTACTGCTAATCAAAAGTACTTAAGGACACTTCCAGAATTTCAATATTTATTCACTGTGTTAAATGTAGATTAAAATATCTCACTCCAGTAGCAGAGAAGCTATGGTTTTATCTACAATGTAGCAAGGAATTCTTACTAAGTGCAAAGGCTTTTCTCTACCATAATTGTTCTCAACCATAATTGTTGCCAATAACCAGGATGTACTTGGTGCTTATTATTGTTGAAAATTGTTAGCTTTATAATCATCACATGATTCCTTGTAAGAAATTTGATACAGATGTTGTGTACATTTTTCTTTATTTTTCCCCCAGTGGTTCATCTGTACATTTAAATATCTAATTGGCATTCATTTCATTACCATTTAAGTGTATAGTTTTACCTTTGTGACTTCAATGCCCCAAATTGTGAAGCAGTGAAAAGGGGTCCAGTGGACAATGCAAAAAAACCCCAACAATAGTAATACATGTTATGAAGAAAGCCATCATCATGCATGCCTTTGCATCTATGCAGTGGTGCAATATTGATTGCAAAGGTCTGTTAAGGGTCAAGGCATATCATTGCTAAGGTATCACCTAGCAGTGGGTACAGTTTGCACCATGAATCACCAGAGATGATGCATTTCCTGCAATGATGCCACTCAAAATCGATTTCTATTCTGGTTCAGAGTGTTAGTTTCACTTTGCTAGAATGAAGAAAGGGAATGCAGTATGGTTAAATCTGATGGATTATAAAGCAAATCCACACTATATATGGCTGCCAATGGAACTGATTACATGGGTATTTTATCCAAAATTCTTCATTTAAATTCAGCCTTGATATGTTCTACTCAAATTGCATATGGATTCTAATAATAATTTTCCACTGAAATAGCATATAACACTCTATGCTTAAATAATCCATTTTAATATAATTTTTTCAGAAATTTTTATAATTCCAAACTTCCAGTGTGCACTGAAAGCCTCAGAAATACTTTTGACTTTATTTCAAGCATGTTTTGAAGTATCATTGTTTCTATTTTGTCTGGATTTGTATGATGTTAATTTATAATGTATAGTGTTGTTTTTCTTGAGAAATAGGATGTAATTAATTATTCTTACTGTGTTTTTTTAATGTATTTTCAGTGCTTTTAACTTGAAGCAAATTGTTTTTGTGATTGTGAGAAATGGAATACTAGGTAGTGGCCAGTAGAGGGGCAGACTTCTCTCCAGTAACTCCAAGATAACTCCAAGTGGACTGGTGAGATGTGCAACTACAACGATTTTGATTTAAAACAGGAAATCAGTGGTCTTTTCTGTCCCAGTGTTCCATAGGATTATTTTTCCTCTCCCTGGCTGCAACAGAACAGATATGCTGACTGTTGCAGGAAAGAGATGATGCATTTTGCATGTAGGGCGACCAGTGGCTACAGAAGATCCATTAAGTCAGCTGTTAAATAGTTTATGGCATGAGTACATAGATGCTCTCCAGTGAGACCAGCTTCCCATTGTATGAAAGGTAACAAGGGCCAGTTCTGATATGAATGATTTCTATAGGGCTAAATTCTGTATAGGCAACATGGGTAAAGCGTATTCAGGGAAACACAGAAAACAAAACTAAATTGCTCAATATCATTCAGCAAGTCATCAGCAAAGTTGAGAATGGAACTGACATCTCCTGGGGTCCAGTCCAGTTCATAACTGGTATCCTTGAAGATGCATAGCTCTTTTTTTTCTCATATATTTGTCATTTTTAATGTAACCTGTGCAAAAATCTGAGAAACAGTCATAGCTGTACTTACTATTTAGCTAATTGAAAAAAGTCCTGCAAAGTGTGGTACTATGTTGAACTACACCTAATTTTGATAATTTGTGAGTTAATCTAAACTGTGATTTATGCAAGTCTTTCTTTCTGTTTGCTTGGCTGCAGCAGAATACCTGAAATTATGTAGTGTTCTGTCTTCTATTATTCATACACTTACTTTCTACAGTCATCTGGTTACAAATACTTTCTCAGGAGAACGTATCGTGTGTGTATTCTGTAGCCTGATTTACATATATTGTGCTCTGTCTGAATCATTTCCCAGTCTCCTTTCATATCCCTGAATAATCAGATGCTGACATTGGACCAAATAATGAGTTTCATTCCATAAGGGAATTCTGTTTACAGGCACAAAGTAATGTGTTTAAAGACTGTTTCTTACAGTCATTGTAACTTTGTGGGATTAGGGCCTGGTTATTGGTATTTCACATCAAGCAATTTGACTAGCTAAGTAACTTTTGGAAATATGTTCATTAAAGAAGAAAGGCCAACAAATTTCCATGCTGTAAACTGGAAAGCTTCTAGCAATGACTTCTCCAAACTGAATAATAGACACAATTTTAGCATGTATGAATTTTGCCCTACTTTTGGGAAGAACCAGCAATTCTGAATGACTGCATATCAGGAGATCTGAAAAGAGGAAGCCACTTGAGAATATTTGATTTTGACTGTATGAATTCACCATGCACTTGAATTAAAAAACTTCTCAGCTGAAGGTTTCATCATTCAATTTGTCTAGACAGATAACAGCAACTGGAAACAAAGGTCTTCTAATTAATTCTGTTTTGAGACTTGAAGGAAGCTAAATTGTATGAATACTCTGTGTTCAATTGTGCTCAACAGGAGACAGTGAGAATCGTGATGGGGAAAACTTGTATTTTAAAAGTATTTGACATTTAAATTCTCAAATTTCCTACCAAAAGAAAACTTATTTCAATGAAAGCTTTATAATTGAACTCATTGCCCACTGCTGTATTTTGACCTATGTTTCTATTTTTCCCCTGTCAGGACATGTTCCCTGACTTAAACTGTAATTGGATTTAGTCAGTTTTGCTCTAAATTTAGGCTTGCTGTAGCTTTTGTCTGCCTTCATCTCCACTGGTGCATGTAAGCAAATAAAGATTGTTTTTAGTTGAGAGTTTGCTTAGCGATGGAATCTATAGCAAGTTACAGTTCAAATCATTATAGACAATGAAGACACACATTTTTTTTGTGTGTATATCTATCTGTTCATATAGAAATATAATATATATATATATATATATATGTATGTGTTTGGTTTTTTAAAGTTAATAGTTGAAATCTTAGCAGTCTAACCCAAGAATCATTATTCATCTAGATCTCTCACAGGAAAAAGAAAGAATAATGATGCAGATGAATTGCTGTACAAACACTTTTTAGCTTCTCCCCATTTGGTGCAGTTATGTTCACCCTTACACTGCTCCTTGGTGTCCCAAGGTCAGTGGTTTGGGTCTGGTAGGGTTGTCAGCAGTAGTCCTGTCCTAGGAAGAGCAGGATGTTCATATTGATGGTTCCATCTTCCTCACTCTAGGATCCACCATTTGGGATCATTTTTCTACATTTGCTAACATGCTTTTACTCCTTTGCCTTTTCTTTGTTAGTTTGCAGTGCCATGACATCTGAATTTATAATGTGTGGTGCATTTTTCATGTACTGGATACTGTTCTTTTGTTCTCTCAGATACTTCTAACCCCAGTTTTGTCCAGGTCTGCATTTTTCTGATGATCATGGCTCAGTTGTTTATAGTTAGCAATGCCAAGTCTGTGCCTCATCTCATACCACTCCATAGCTGAATTCCTCTATACCTCATCTTGTATTTTAAGGCACGGGTCTCTTAAGGACCCTGCTGTCTGACCAGGCCTGTATCTCTTCGTACTACACCCTTATGTTAGACTTGTAAGTATCTCAGTATACATTGAGTAACCACTTCTCATAGCTATCTGCATAAACTATGCTTGTTCAAAGACAAATCAAAGTAAAACAAATTAGAAGTATTGAACTGGTCAGTTGGAGGAATCACAAACACAGCTGTTCCAATTGAAACAGAGATATATTCAGACAAAGAACAGCTGACAAGCCTCAGGACTTTTGAAGCCTTGCAAATTCAGTGTAAAGTTTATGGTCTGTTGGTGGTAGTGGTACTGCTGTATTGTGGAGCTGTAAGATTGCAGCTCCCAAAACTTTTAAAAATGCACTGACTCTTGTTTCTGTACCCTGTGTACTGCTCTTAATGCCTTCAAAAGATACACCATGGCAATATTCCCATGTGTCAGACAAGAAGGAAGCTCTTGTTGCTGAAGTCTGGTGTCTGTGATCTGTCTGTGGTGTGATCAGCAATACTCATTTAAAGAGGACTAATGTTTCCATGCTTGCTGAAATGGTGAATTGCAGTTGCCAAGAGTGTAATTGTGTGTGGCTGAAGAGTGGTCAGTCATCTTTTGGAGCAGCAAGCAGTGCCACTGCAGGGTAAAAAGGAACGGATGAAAACAAGAGATGCACCTCAAAAGACAGAAAATTACAGTAATTTCACACTGATAAGCCACACCTATTTCACTGAAGAATCTAGCTGATCCCGGAAATGCAGCTAATCACCAGGTGCGGTTTATTTATGGACAAATTTCGGTGAAATGCCAACCCAGAAGTGCGAGCCGGCTGGGCAGGGAGCTGCTGTGGAGCCGTGGCCAGCCGAGGAGCTGCTGCGGAGCTGCTGCCGGGTGGGCAACGAGCCGGAGCCACTGGCGAGCGGGCAGTGAGCCACTGCTTTTGAGTGGTGCGGGGAGCCACCACCGCTGCTGAGTAGGCGGGGAGCCGCAGCAGCCAGCGCCGGCGGTGGGAGTGCTGGGGCCCACGGCATGGGGAGGACATCTGGGGCTGCATTTAAAGGCTTTGCTGGTCTGTGAAAACTGTTTGTAAATTGAGCACCTGACGGCAAACACCATGATCCTGCGATTCTGTTACTAACTCATTACTTTGTTGCACATGGATCCTTGCTTCAAAAAAAAAAAAAATGTGGCTTATCACCTGGTGCAGCTTATTTATGGACAAATTCCGTGGTCTTCCCGGCTACCCAAAAGTGCGGCTTATAATCAGGTGCAGCTTAAGAGTGTGAAATTACTGTAGTCTTTTTGCCAAAGACATTGTTTGAATACAGAGAACTCGCTGCCTGTGCATCTGGTGCAGCCTATGCTGCAGTGCTGGTAGATGGAAGAGACCACTGACTTTGCGAACGATGCAGAATGTGATCTGTGGGGTTCCAGCAGTCAGTGAGGATCTTGATGGCAGGGCTTCATGGGGAATAGTTTGATTATTACTGATTGCAGCTACTGAAAATATCATGACTATGGGGGTACACTATTGTAGTCTAGAAAGTCAGAAAATTTGCTCTCTGAGCTTGCTTATGGTTTTCTTATTTTTTCTGCCTGGTCCTCAGGTAGCATAGGGATGGAATTGTTCCACAGAGTACCTTTTTGAGTTTCTGCCACAGTGTGATATGTATAGATTCTACAAATACAAACACAAATTCTTTTACAAGAAGTAAAATAATTGAAACAGTAAATAGAGCCATTGAAACAATGTTTATTGAAATTATTTAGAAAGGCTTAAATCTTTAGTTTAATTAGCAGTGTCTGGAATCAAAGTTCTGAATTTCTTTAGCATGACCATGATGTTTATTCTTTACCTTTTCTTAGGCAGGTCACGATACAGAGAAACTATATGAGAGGGTTTATATTAGCGGAACATGTCAGTTTGACGTGGTGAGTCTGACATTGGCCCATGACACAGCATATGCCTGATGGGCTATGGATCTGCTATCAGTTGTGATCCTTCGTAATCCAATTGCAGCCGATGAAAATAGATTGTGGACAGCAGTGTGCCAAGCAGAAGCAGGACTGACCAATGTTTCACCTGTTGGCAGTGTTGGTATGAATGATCTCTCCTGAATCTTCTCTCCTGAAGATCTGTAGGAGCCAGCAGGAGCACAGCAAACCCCAGAGAGTTCGGCAAAAATCTACAATGCAATCTGTGAGTACTAAATTATATCGTGCTGAAAGGAACATTTCTGCACTTGCAGAGAGTAAGCATTAAATAAATGGGTGAGTTGTAGCACTTGGGAACTGCAGACAGCTAATTTTAACAATGTCTTCAGTGGGGCCTAAATTAAGGTTGACCTATTTGTCATCTTCACTTCTTTGAGACAGACATTTGACATGAACCTTTACATACAGTTTGAGTACCGTCTTTGAATAAGAATGCCTGGCAGTCAATTAGAGCTTTGCCTTGAGTGACCTGCCCACTGACTTTCAGAAAGATTAAATGATGATGCAATATAGTGATATTTTATTGAAAAATAATTATAGAATGGATGGAAATAGATGTTCCTGACATGAAGGAGTAATGGACAAGGAAAAATATCATATTCCAGTTAATCAACAGTGAACTAATTTCTCCTACTCTTGTTCTCAGTAAGAAGTCACTGCTGCGAGACATTATGGTGAAAATCAGTGGTAAAACACTTTTTTTACCAATAGGAAACTCATTTTATGTTCAGACTTCAACTGATGAAACTGAGTGTACTTGGCAGAGGAGAAGTTTGGGACAACTATTTAAAAGTTGAGCAAACTCAAAACAAGACAATAATAATTGAGTGCTGTTCTGCTGAAATCGCTATACATTGTGGAGTATTTGAATATCTGATCAGGCTTCTCTGCAATTTCATTTGAGACATGAGATTTGTTGTACTCAGAAAATAAGTATTATAAGAATTCCTAAGAATGAGTCTCCTCCCTCATGCATTTTCTGAAGCATGTGAACTTTGCCCTGGTGCATCTAGCACTGAGGTCACACAGAGTAGATCAGGATATATTGCTACAGAACCTGAGGAGCAGCAAATCCACAGGATGTATTATAGGGAGACATTATTTTTTTAACCAATGTAACATAGAAAAGCAGGTAATATTTCTGGAATATAGAGCTATAACAGCAAACAAACACCCAGCATATTGATACTATCCTGGTGAGTACTCAGGGAAGACTTTGTTGAAGCTGTCACTATAGAGGCATTTAGGAAGCTGACTGTGTCCCAGTGCAGGAAGCCTGGAAAGTGTGTCTAGCTTCTAATCAAATTGAGTTTTCTTTGAATTAGTAGCAGGAAAAAGATAATCTTCACATAACCAAAGCTATGCTCAACTTATAAATTTTCAACCTAAGTTTTTATCACTTTCTGTTTCAATTACTTCATGTATTCCTGCTTGTTTTGTCAGTCTGTGAAGAGAAGATAGTATACTTATATATGGGGGAGAGATTAATTTCCTCAGGCTATTTTTCAAGGTTTTTTTATTTGACTTGTGTATTCCTCTATAGCTGCATGGTTCTTTCATATACCTCAGAAAGATCTAGAAGATATTCTTAGTTCTTCAGGCAAGCTTGGCAAGCTTGGCAACAAGCTTCATCTCTTTGTTTAAAAATGAAGAAGGTTACCCATCACTTTTGAAGTGTGATTGTTACCCCTCTCTTGTCTCATTTCTATTTTTCAAGACTGCACGTTGCAAATGTTCACTGTTTTCTGTTTCAAAGAGACAAGCTGAATGCACTGAATTCAAATAGACTTAAAATAAAATATTGAAGTGTATCCTGAAACATGTTTCAACATAATCTGTAAAAGAAAGCCCGGTGAATTTTGTACCTAATTTCTGTAATCATCACTGCCGCACATATTGCTGGTTTTTTTGCTAGAGCAAATTATATCTATCCTCTTCACTAAAATGTGTTAAGTGCTTGACAGTAATTATTCTACATGTTTGCTTCATTAGCAAGTAAAATATTAAGGCTTAAATACCTTAATGGTAAGGACTGACATCCTGTAGCTTTGACTCATTTGTATGTTTTTAAAAAGCCTTCTGATTTCTTGGTGTTTCAATTTTAGTCTTTCCTATTTGAGAAGGGTTTTTCCAATTTTTTTTCATTTAGTTTTTGAGGAAGAGGTAGGTTATTACTGTGTGTCAGTGGGACAAAGTAGCTGGAGGACGAGGAAAGAATCATGGTAAATACTTTGAAATGTAATTTTTCCATTGGAGAGTCTTGTTTAGATGAGATAAGGCCATTGTATTTTTTTAGTATATTGGAGGATGTCGTGGTAATTTGCATTCCTGTACAGCTTTCGATTTTAAGGCTCTGAAATGCTTTATAAACTTCAATTAACTAAATCTTTTAACACCCAAACTACGTAAAGATTATGATCCTCATCTAACAGTTGCAAAAGCTCTGCAGAGACAGATGAGCTGGCAATAGCCATAAATACCCACAAACCAGAGGTCTGGTGGAAGGTTTTGTTGAGTGAAACAGCACATGTCACAGATGAGAACAGCAAGTTCTTGAGAAATGTTAGACCTATTTCACTTCAGGATGTAAGATTGAAATTTCTTGCAATTTTAACTTGTATTTCAGCAATTACATCCTCTCTCTCAAAAAGAAAGATCTTACATCTTCTTACTATCTTATATCTAAGAATATTCTTATAATTATTGTTTAGAAAAAGAAGCTTTTCTACGTGGTCCTGAAGAGACCAAATTCAGTTTGCATGAGCTTGGCTCGCTTTCTGGTCCTGCTGCTTACACTGCAGTTAATAATTTAGTTAAAAAATAAAATCTGGAAGCAGAAATGTAATGATATAAAGCTGCTTTTTTGACCTCATTCCTAGCAGCTGTTGATGCAGCTGATTGCATGAATGTCCTAGTACTGCCACCAGCAAAATGAAAAAAAAACAGCACCAAAAGGGCAGAAACTAGAGCAGTGAATGAGGATGTGCAGAATCATTTTTGCAGGAAGAGCTCAAGTTGAACAAGAGCCAGAAATATGCCCTTGTGGCATAGAATGGGATCCTGGGCTGCATTGTGGGGAGTTTTGTCAGCAGGTCGAACAAGGTGATCCTTCCCCTCTGCTCAGCACTATTGAGACCATACCCAGGGTGCTGTGTCCAGTGCTGGGCTCCCAGTGCTAGAGAGACACGGGCATTCTGTAGAGGGCCCAACAGAGAGAGTCAGACAAAGGGCCCCAAAGATGATGAAAGGACAGGAGCCTCTCACACAGAGTAAAAGGCTGAGGGAGCTGGGGTTATCCACTTGTAGAAGAGGAGGGTCTTATCAAAGTGTACAAACATCTGAAGGGAAGGTGCAAAGAGGACAGAGCCAGGCTCTTTTCAGTGGTGCCCACTGTCAGGACCAATGGCAGTGGGCACAAAGATGAAAACCAGGAATCTCTACCTCAACCCATTTTCACTATGAAGGTGACCGAACACTGACACAGATTTTCCAGGGAGGTTGTGGATTCTCCATACTTGGAGCCATTAAAAAAACGACTGGACATGCTCTTGTGTACTAAGCTCTCTAGGTGGCCCTTCGTGAGCAAGGCATTGGTCCACATGACCTGCAGACATCCCTTCCACCCTCAACCATTCTGTATTTCTGTGAATATCCATTATTTGATCCATTTCTCTGTATCCTTGGGATCTGCAAAAGCCAGTACTTTAGAACTGGTCTGCAAAAGTCAGTTTTTGATCACTGCTGTGGATGTCAGAATTTCCAGTTCTAATCACAGATTGTTCTATACATGATAGTCATGAAGGAATATGGGAAAACTGCAGGCTGGCATTGGGACAGTTTTTTTGAATTTGGAAATTCTAACTGCTCTTGTGTGATTGTCTTTCTTGATAGTACTGAATGCACATGGAATTAGTTCCTTTTTGAGTTTTTCAGTGGTAAAAGGGAAATGGTACAATGCACTATTGAAAAAAAAAGAGATAAAATATATAGAGATAGTGAAATGTGCTATTTAAGAGGATTGTCTAACAGTCATTAAATCAGTATTTTTTTCCTTAGCTTGTTATAGTCTAAAAAATGCTGTAAAGAGTATTAGTAATGTTGAAAAAATAATCTACAAAATGTAAGATCAAGAATTATGGCATAATTTGGTCTTTTATTGTTCATCATGTATTTCATTAAACTGAAAATAACCTGACAAATAAAGGAGCATGGAATTGGTAGCATTTCAGAGGGCTGAGAAAAATATCACATAACCTGGGAAGGTAATGGCTCCAAAATGAATGCTTTTCTCATATTAATTTTATTCATTAGATAAGGAAATTTATTTATTAGATGGGGAAAAATGGTAAAGTAAGCTGTATCTCCGTGTAAAGGATTTTCCATGTATTACTAATATCTTCTGCAATACTACTGCTTCCTTTTGTATTGCTTTCATGACTTGTTTTTCTTTTTTTTGTGTGTGCCTGTATTTCTCAAAATCATAGAGATGGCATTAGGGCCACTTGGAAACATTCAGCTTCAGTGATCCTGTAGAAATGTGCTCTCTGCAGGGTGTGTTGGAGTGAACACAAGAGTGTAGACTTCCTGTCTTCCAGCTGAGCTTCTTGGAAAGTGTCCTGCATTGATACACAGTACTACTTAGCTTTTTTAAATTGATGAATTTTATGTTATTTGATCAGTTTCTCTGTATCCTTGAGACTGGAAAATTCATGTGAGGATTTTTTTTTTCTTATTATGCAGTAAAACCATACATTTTACATGATGCTTGGAACAGGCTAGTAAAATCTGATCTCTGTATAATTTCAATCTCTTATCTTAGAAATTCCCAGCTACTGGAGTATAGTGCCCTCTTTCACACACACACATTTCCTCCCTTATTTAGGAGCACTTTGTTTACTCAAAGTTTTTATACCATCATTAATTTCACAGCTGTATGGTCAAATCTTTTCTGTATAATTCTTCTTTTAAAATGTTCAGGATGTTGTTTATTTGTTAAAGTCTTGCTTATAGAAAATATGTTGCTGTTTCAAAAAATGCTTATTTTGTTCTCTGTTACTTAGAAATTTGCAGGTGTTCTAAGGTGCCATCAGATGTTCTCCAAAAGCAACTGACAGTCATGATTACTAAAATATCAGAATTTTTATTCACAAAACTTAAAGATATAGCTAAGTTTTTTAAAATACAATGAGGCATGAAATATTATTTATGCCTTCTAAAAAAAGTATGGTAGGTATACAAATGCTAACCTTCCAATTGTTTTGTGTATCATTTTACTTGCAAATACTGACAGAAATGTTTTAGTTGGCTTTCTATAAGTTTCTGTTAGCATGTTAGCATGTTCCTCAGATCCAAATATAATAATGTCTTATAAACACATTTAGACATTTGTTTTCCTTTTTGATTCTGGACAGTGTCATTTGCTTCCTGACCGTTAGACTTTTAATTTAATATGCATTAGCTTGAAACATTCCATGAAAAATGTGTTGAACGTGAATTTTAATATATTTCAGAACTTAATAGATATTAATAGAGCAATAATACAGTAGCAGACACAGACCAGATTACAGCTTGTAAATTACAGCCAGTGTACTGAGGGCAAAGACCATTAAGAAAACATAATTTGAACATTAAAGAGATTGTGTTTGTAATCAGGACATCTGCCAAAACCATATCCAAAGATGCAGAGGTCCTCTAGCACACTTGTTTTGCAGCTTGCATCTGTACAACCCGATGTCTTCATCTGCTCAATTGAATTAAGTATTCTAAAGTACAGCTAGAAGGATAATTGCTACAGGAATACCAGATACAGAGGCAACTTAATTGGAGGTAGTGTTTGTAAAATGTGGTGTGCTGACAGGCTTGGATGTGGAGCTCTTTATCTGCATTAGCTGATGGAGTGTTTCTGATCCCATGTGGGGCCTCAGAGAGAATCAAGAGAACTGGGTGGTTGCTGTGCTGTTTTCAATCTCTTCCTGAGACTACATTGGCTTGTATCAGTCACCTAGATAAGAACAGATTTGAGCTTAGTGTTGCTTGAAGAGGAAAGTGATCTTCCTAGCTGGAGACTGAGTGTGGCTGAAAATCAGGAGGAGACTCATTTGCATTTTATATGTTGCCAAGTTTTCTGACAGTTTGTCTGCTTTGAGATTTCTGCTAAGCAAAGCAATCAGCTCTTCCCAAGTCTTTCACTGGTTCCTGTATGAAATGTTGTTGTTTTCCCAACCCTGTCAATATCTCCAAACACTTAAGAAAAACCCCAAATCTGGGACCTAATTCCATGTTGCTGAAGAATTATGAAAAATTATTCTAGAATGAAGGGGTAAAACTTGAAATGCAAGGTTATTTTGCATTGGAAAAACTGCCTGAAAAGTGATGAAAAACAGGTATTTTGTATCTGTTCCATCTTTAGTTTGTGTGATGCAACTGATTTTCATCAGTTCTCTTGGTAGATTTTGACATAATATCTATCAGTGGGGGACAATTTCTTTGAATTCCAAAAAAATTGCTTCATAGGAGCTGGAATTTCAGATTATTAACAGGTCATAGATGGTAAATGACAGGCACCACTTATATAAAAAACCATTTTCAAAGAGGTGTCTGAGAACAGAAAGGCCAATTAGAAAGCTATGGACCAGTCATCCAGCTAGAGCATCATCACAAGCTCAACAGCTGTTTCATGTCTAGCTCTGCAAGTCATCAGGGACTCAGCCACTGATTTTCTTGGCAAACTGCTGAAATTCTTGAGTTGGCTCTCTACGTGATTCAAACTCTAATTATGTACTGTTTATATGTGTGAATCCTGCCTCTGTCCATGTACCATCTTTCTGCAGTAGCTCCTAGGCGCCTCCTGCTGTATTTGCCCCATCTATTTTATATTTTGTTTCTGTTTCTCTCTAACACTGGCTGTTGTAGTGAGCTTGTGATCATTTTCACCAGAAGTAGACTGGCAGCTCAGCTGTCTTACAAGGGCTCCACATGCTTCTCACAAACCACATCTTTCCCACCTTCAGGAGTAAAGGGCGAGACCATTTTCAAGTTGTGTAATATAGATGGACATCAGCATTTCCAAAGAAGTTTCCCTTTCATTGGCAATGACCCTTTGAAAACTAGTTTTACACATTTATGTTGCACCAAAGAGCCATCCAGGACCTTTTGGCCCAAAGTGTTCCTAACTCTGCATTTTACATAATTGACAATACAAAGGCATTTAAACAGCCATTTGCCAAATATTCTTGCCTGACAGTAGTCTTGATCAGAGATAGAAGGGGACAGGAGAGGAAGTGTCATAGTGTTATTTCATTGTCAGGGTGTTTACTGTAGATATTCTTCTGTATTTTACCTTTGGGCTTTGTTTCAGGCTCCCACCCTAGTTTCATGTTATTCAACCTATTCATGAACCCTATTTTAAAAGCTTATATAGAGATCATGGCAATTTGCCAGAGTGTGAAGCTGTCACTCTGTCTATGCTCTGGCTCTGCCTGATTTATAGAGACAGCTCTTCATTATGCTGTACACACACCGTGACCAGAGCAGAAATGCTAGTGGTGCATTGAAGCTGTGTGTTTGGTTTGGAAGTGACTAAAGAAGGATTCTCTGTTGTTCAGACACCACATAAAAAAGAGGATGCATCCTCGAGGATGCTGGACAAAGAGCATCACATTTTCTTTTACCCTACTTCACCAGGAGGTACCTAGGAGACTCAGAGGGCGGAACAGCAGACCAGAATAAGGTCATCTTCTGATGTCTGGAGCATCCAGTTTGTCAAGATCCATTCCCAGACCTTAGTTATCACCCATACAATTTCCTATATGCTGGAAGGACCAGTATCTCCACAGAAAAAATATGCGTTGAATCACTTTAAGGCTTGCAGCCCTTTCAGGTTCACCTACATTAATATTTGTGTGTGAAGCTAACTCATGCAGTAAATTAGGCAACTGTTGATTAAATTAAAGTGACCTGAGAGAGAAAAAAAGTAAAACCTAAGGAGACATTCATAAAGGAAGTGTTTTTAATGGCGCAAAATCTTGAAACTGCTGTGGAGCATAACTGGAAAATCAATTTGGAGTTTCATTTGTTTCTGTTCTCAGAAATGACACAGATTTGGCAGTTGTGCTCCAACATTAATGATTTAAGGGACTTAACTGTGCTTTATGAATAGAATTCAATCCAGCCCTAAGGCTGGTTGGCAATTAGTGCAATAGGCATCTGCATGACATCCTCTAAAACTCTATATACATTGCAAAAATGTGGTGAGGGGTGGGGTTTCTAGGGATACAGCAAACTTGAAAGGAATTCCCAATAGCAAAACTGCATTCTAATCTTTATAGTTCATAAAGTGCATGGGGAGATGTTGGTAACATTTAAGAAGGCACCATGTCAGGTAATGCAGGAGAAATGGATATTGGAAGCAATCAGACTGAGAGTGCTGCTGTCCCATGAAGTGCTGCCTAAAATGAAGTAAATTTTTGGAGAACAATGGTGGAAAGTGCCCACTATTATTATTCAGGTAAGTTTTTGACTGCGGTGGGAAAAAAGCAAACTCTTGAAGACCTGGAATTAAGGAGTTTAAACATAAAATACCTAAGGATCCACTCCTAATCTTAGCAATTAGTGTTCTCCCAAAATTTTAGAAAATTGATGTCCTTGATTAATATAAAGAATAAAATGTTAAAAAAGGTCAGTTAAGAAGCCATCCTAGTTTTGGTAATCTTGTTTTTACAGGCAAAGAGCAGAAGAAATATGCCTACTTTTTGTTCCCACTGCCATCTAATAGATTCAGCGGGATATTTATATTTTCCTGTCTGTCAGTGCAACTCTGATCCAGATCCTTCTCTTTTCTTTCTCATTTATGCTTATAGGAAGTGTTAGATATTGTCTTTGTAACAGAAGTGTTGGATTGAGATGGCACTATCTTTCTAACATTCCCCTGAAATGTTTATCTTTAGCTATTGCCTGTCTGAATTGTAGCTTGTCTTCACATTTTATTAGTCAATGCTTGTCACTTAAAAAGGCAGAGTAAGATGGAAAGAAGGAAAAAGTCTCAACAGAAACAGCAAAATAGAAGCATCTGTAGACTGTTTTCTGATCATTAACTCATGAGACCATTTCTCAAGCCATTTCATGAAATTTTTAATCAGTGTTTCAAATATTCTTACTGCTCATTTTAAAGAAGGCCTTCTATCTACATTTAGTTGCTTTGGAAGAAAACTCTGGATTACTTGTATGTGTTGACTCTTGTTAATGCAGAATATGAGGCCTCAATCTCTTGTAGTTCAAATTATCTGGAAAACAATAGTTTTAACAATATCCATTTTCATAAAAGCAATGAAATATAATTATATCCTGCAGCTTGTTAACTAGCGCAATTGGTGCAAGACACATTTTCCCTTCTTTCTTTCTCTTAGCTAAGAGGATCATTAGAATAATAGAAAATAAGACTGGAAAGGATTTTGGGATTGGTTCTTTTGCCCCAGAGCAGGATCGGTTAGACTTGTTAAACTTCTCACAGATGATTGTGTGTAACTAATTATTATTTTTACTTTTTTTTGCAAGTTTGAAAGGTCAACCATTAACCAGTCTCTAAATGAGCAAAAAACTCAGCAGTTCTGAGATAGAGAAATAACCAGATAGAACTGCTACTGCAATAGTTTGTATTTGCTGTCTTCTCTAGTTGAAGTGCTCTTGGTAATTCATGGACAAAGGGTTTTGGTAATTCACTTGACAGCCAGCAGTTTTGCTATTCTCAGGAAGACTCAGGCTGCTGCATTGGGGGTTATTGAATTACTCCTGACTGTTGCTGTTTAGTATTTGCAATTAGACAGGATTTTGTAAAAATCTGTGAGGTGATCATGTGACAAAGGAAGTCGCATTGTAGGAAAATCTCACAAAATTTATAATCTGTCCAGATGCCCCAGCCCACTCTTTCACAACTGTTGACATCAAGAATGTTTTTTGTGGTCTAAGTGGAGCCTTTTCATTTTAAAGTCCAATTTAGATTCCTTATTTGTTATCCTTCTTTTTAATGAATACTGTTTTCTCTTTGAAAAAACTTTTGTATTATCTTTCTGTGTTCTTCTCGGTCATCTTTAGGCTGAGAAGTTTGGTTTAATTTTTTATTTGAACTCACTGTCTGAGAATCAGAATGTATTAAAGTCTTCTTTTCCTTATGAGTTTCATCATTGGTTTGTCTTGAAGAAAGAAGTACAGAATATTATCAAATTGTTATATTTTTGATCTTAATTAGCCCTTGAAATTGGTTTTTAACATTAAATAACTCTTTAAAAAAAGCCCTCCTTACACATCTGTGTGGAGATTGTCATGTAAGTGGTAAAGACCTAAGTTTTTGATAGATAACTAAAAAACAGGAGATAGTGGTCATAATATTCAGTTTCTGAAGTAACCTTAGCTTGTCTGTTTCACTTTGCTTGCAGCTAAATCTTGGTTTCAGAGTTGTGAGTAGATCTTGTTCATATCTGCTGTAATGACATGATGTGTCAATTGTATACACTGTGTTGTACCTAGTTGGTGCACTTGTCTCTTTTCATTAGCAGATTGTTTCTAGATAGTCTGACACACAGTTATTGTTAGTTTCACAAGCATCATTTCAATGTGGTTGCAGATAATTATGGCTTCATGACTTTAGACAGAGCTGCTAATGTCTTCCACTTATAGCAGCTACAGCAATATTTTAGTTGGCCTTGCATGTTATATTCTGGGATGGTTGGACTGCTCACAAACTAAGAATGATTCTAAAAACTTATAAGCAAGGTTAACAATCTTTTAAAGGTTAAAAATTGTAAAACTATTTTGTATGTGAATTCTAACACAGGGTAATGTTTAACATCAAAATATGTGCTCACTGCTTCTGTTTTGTAGTAAACTGCTACACAGTTCTGAGGCATCTTATGCAGCTGCAGAACCTGTTTAACTGATGGACTGTTGAGTACAAATCATCTTTAAATTGATTAGGTCATGGTCATTACAGTGAAAAAGAGCATTATCATATGATCAGTGCTTTCCACAACCCAGCAATCTAAATGAAGATCAAAGCTCAGGAAACTAAATGCCTATGAAAAGCAAGATGAAATGCAATGTGCCATGTTAAATATTTGAAAACTCTTTTGTCAAATGATTATTGATTAAATAATAAGATCAGAGCCGGAATTCATCACACAAAATCAGTTTTGAGTAGTCATGGGAAGGTAACTTACTGTCACAAGGTGAAACTAAAGCTATGGTTAATACATGGAGCAGGCTACAGATATAAGCACCAATGAAACAAGGATGATCAAAGGTATGCAAAAAATTAATAAATATGGGAAAACATACTGAAAAGTAGCTAAGCATCAAGAATGGGAAAATAATCAGATATTACAGGGAATGGCATAGGCCAGCACAAGTTGTCAGCACAGGAGCTTGAGAAAAAGGGGTAAGTGAAAAATGGAAAAATAGATGAGATGAGTAAAAACAAGGTGAGGAAGAGTAAATGGGAATGTTGCAAAAAGCAATGGCATGAAACTTGGCATAGGATTGTGGACTGTGGAAGTTAATCCACACTTGCATCAATGTACATTACTTGGCACCACATTATCAATTTAAGTACACAGATTAGCAGTTGTATTTTACTATTTAATGAATCAATCAAGTCTAAGAAGATTGGGTTTTGGTAGTTTGATGGGTTTTTTGTCATTTGTTTTGGTGATCTAGATCACACCAACAAAGCAATTAAGCTTTAAAGTTTTCACTATGAATCAGAAAATTGTTCACTTATGTTAGAAAGTGCTATGTATACTCTAAAATATGAAGTAGTGTGAGTCCTGTCCCTATAGCTCCTCAGAGGTGTCAGAACCCAAACCTAAAAGAGCTAGATTACATCTGTTTTGAAGGCATTTCTGTTTCTGTTGTATTTTTTTGCTGATTTCCTGGAAATAAGTTAGATTTATTAGTCTTACCCATGGAAATCTTTCAATAAATTGTCATCAGATTTCCTTTCCTCCATTCTTCAGATAATATGTCTGATTTCAGTGAGGGTTTGCATCTCCCAATTAATAGCTCAGTTCCTTTAGGATTCTTCAGTTACCTGGTTTTGGTGCAGTTTTTTATGCTGCATCTACCAACTTGTTCTGAAACCTTTCTGCTACCTCTTCAATTTGATCCAGCTCCTCTAATTGCCACTCCAATGGTTGAAGACATCAAAGCAAGCTCCTCCGTAGCAAAGTGAAAAGTGCTTCTTTATCTGTACTCCTCCATGTGTGCTTTGTTGCATCTCTGCAACCCAAAATTCTCCTGTTTCTCATGCTCTTGAGAAAGATGCTACTAGCCACTAGCAGGTTGCAGCTGTTCTATCATTTTATGTACTTTTAATGTGCCAGTACTAAATGCTGGGTTTTGGCATGGATGTGATTTGCTCTCTTTGAGATTGTCTTTTTTAATAATTATGGTCACTATGTCAGTATCATTTTGATCCAAGTCTAACAGTGTACTCAGGAAACAATCAAGCATCACTTCTCCTCTTTTGGATGTTAGTTGTTCCAAGAAAATGTAGTTTAAGTGGTGGAAAATTATTTCTTACATGCCATTGTGACATTTACTCCACATATAGAAGAGTAAAACTCCTCTTTCATTATTAGTCCTCTGCACTCACACCCTTTCCCCAGCAGCTCCTCTGGAAAGGTAGGACAGTAATAGTGAAAATAGCAATAAGAAAAAACCATAATAATCCTTTTCAATTTGGGCATTAAAAATTCAGTCTGTATAAATTCAGTGTTTCTGATTGACACTGTTAATTTTTGTGTCCTGTTTGGCTATCGGCTATCCCTAATATGTAAATACTCCATTGATGTCCCTACTACTATATCATTCCTACATAATTAGTTCACCTTCAGTATGCTTATGCATCACATATTGGACTTTTCACCAACTTTTTGAGCTATGTTATTATCACATAGAGCCAAACATGAGACTACCACCTTATTTTTGAGAAGTATTTGAAAGGATGATCTTGAACTGATTATTTCTTTTTAGAGACCTGCTTAATAAGTTTATTTTTTTATTGGCACTGTAATTCACTGTTTCCTGTTAGATGTTTATCAGCTTTTATGTTAAACTTACTTTAAAATTTTTATCCTTAGTTTAATGACTTAATCCCTTAAATATCTTTTAACATACTATGTTGTTCTCCTTCGCACCTGTTGGCTTTTTATAAGTCTTAAAAAGCTGATCTGTATTGATTTTAATTTCCATTGTGAACAAATTGTTTTTGTTGTACAGTGAGACATTTCTTTCTCTGTAGACTCATCTACCCCAAGTTCACCCAAGTGATAGTAAATTAAACCCTAAACTCTTGTTTTCTGTGTTATGCCTTGAATAACTCAACAGGACTTGTTCTCTTTGTCTTGTCCTAGTCAAGACACAGGAAACATTTCAGAAAGTTGCTCTCAGAGGGATGTAAGGCTTGAACTGCCTCCTGTTAGTTATGCTTTTTGCCTTGAGTGGCTCCTGCTTCCGTCTCATTGCACTGTAGTCCCCTCCCACAGCCTGAAGACTTAAAATTTTTTCCTGTTGCATCTGAATTTCCCACATTAGTTTAATTATTTTTGGCTTGTGCCAGTATACATTTAGTAAAATACATGGATGGGCAGAAAAGCTTGTGGTAGGGTGTTTCAAGTTTCAAGTAAAAATGAAATTTTGCTGGCTATCTAGCTTGGAACATGAGCCAACAATGGAGATACCATCCCTTGACTTAGTTGTGGTAATTGCTCCCATAATAATTCCTTGATTACATGGGTTTTTTTTCCCTTCCAGGTCAGTTGCCAATTAAATGAATTCAGTTCACCAGGAAGACGATAATATAGAAAGTGGATAAATAGTAAGATCAAGAAAATCTTTGGGGCAGTGTGAGAAAGAACTGAGCTCTGAGACCCAGGGGTCAGCTGGGAATACTGAGAGTCAGGCTAGGCAGACAAGCTCAGGTTCAGGGGGCATCTTAGTGCAAATGAAATAATTTTTTATGGCTGCTTAAGTGAAGTTTCCATTAAAGCCTTGGCAATAGCCCAAAGTCTGTGTTGGAGAGATTTAACTGCAATTGGAACAAATAATCCTTATGCAACAACTGACTCACTGCTGAGAAAGGAGTGCATGTTTTTCACTTGTGTATACAAGAAAGAAGGGAAAAGTCTCTCATCTTTTGCACATCCAGAAAAAGCATTCAGGATATCAATACCTTGTTGTTTGTTTTGAATTTCACTTGCAGTGCTGCCTCAGAAGGCGTCTGTATGTTAAAAACACTCATAAGAAGTTTAGTATTGCTTTCCTGAGATCATGAACTCTGAACCTGCAAGTTTTGTTTGCCAGGAGGCAAACTAATTTGCCAGTTTAAATCCCTCTGACACGTGCTGTGTTTCTGCCAGTGTTCTTTAGACAAGAATTCTCTTGCATTGTGAGGTCTGTGCAATAGAGATAAGCCCAGCCTCACACTCCTGAACAAGCCTGAAAAGACATTTTTTCATCAAGAAAGAAGGGATGATTACAAATTATATTCCAGACTGCATCTCAATATTGAAGCTTGAACCTATCTCTAGTTTACATCTACTGACACTTGCAACAGCTGAAAATATTTGTTTTTTCAGGACAAAGTCGATGGTTCATTTGCCTGGCTTTTCTTTTGAGAGACCCTGACTATAACAGGCAGCTGTATTTCACAAGAAAGCTTCACTTGCACATGTGATCTTTTTGACCACTATCAGAAAGTCACTGCCACTGGGCAGTTCCTCTGGTGCTTTATTTCTGAATGTTTTGTTGTGAACTGGTTATTGAACTTCTCCTACCACTGCCAAGGGATCTGTGCTCATGAAACTGGTGATGAAACTGGATGTCTGTCACCTGTGCCCTGGAGAAGCATCAAGCCCAGGAGGCCATGAGGCATCAGAGCACCCAAATGTGCTGTGACAGCTGTGTAGTGTGATGGCTGAGGCCTTGTGCTCTGGCTGACAGGATGAGGAGCTCTGCACTGTGTAAGGGATTTTTCTGCCTGCACAAACAAAACCCTGAGACACAATCTTTGTACTGCCTTGGGACTTAAGACATTTGAGTTTCACTTCTTTGTTTGTCCTTTTATTATTGCTATTAATATAAAGCAATATCATCAATGTGGTTTACATTTCGTGTGTGTACATGGCATCACCTTGCTAAGACCCAAAGTACAGTAATTTCACGATTATAAGCCGCACCTTTTTCATTGAAGAATCCAGCCTACCCCAGTAGTGCAGCTAAACATCAGATGCGGCTTATTTATGGACAAATCCCAGTAAAATGTTAACTCAGAAGTGTGAACCAGCTGGGGAGAGAGCTGCTGTGGAGCCGCTGCCGGGTGAGCGGTGAGCCGGAGCCACTGGCGAGCAGGCAACGGGCCGCCACTGGATTGGTGAGGGCAGCTCGGCTTCACCGCTTTTGCAAGAGCGAGCGAGTTGCCTTTGCTGCGTTCGCGTGGGCGAGCAAGCTGCCTTCGCCACCACGAGTGAGGCGCTGCAGCTCGCTGCCGCTGGGCGCCACCACCTTCACTGTTGCTGCAGTGAGCGCGCTCGCTGCCACCGGCGCCGCCGCCTTTGCACTGGGGAGCGAGCTGCCGCTGCCACCAAGCAGGCAGGGGCCATGGCAGCCAGCACCGGGGGCGGGAGTGCCGGGACCCACAGCATGGGGAGGGTGCCTGGGGCTGCCTTTAAAGGCTTTGCTGGTCTATGAAAACTGTTTGCATCTTGAGCACCTGACACCAAACCCTGCGTTGGCACGATTCTGTTACTAACTCTTTACTTTGTCGCACATGGATCCTCACTTTAAAAAAAAAATAAAATGCGGCTTATATTCAGGTGCGGGTTATATACGGACAAATCCCGTGGTCTACCCGGCTACCCGGATGTGTGGCTTATAATCGGGTGCGGCTTATAATTGTGAAATTACTGTAAGTCTTATAGCAACAGCTAAGTATTTCATTTTTGAAATCTGAAGAAGTTCTAGTGAAATTAATCACAGCATAGTCTTCTAAATTTGATATAATTCAATATTAATCAGATTTAATAAGCAATAGGATAAATCAAGGCATTGCTAATAGGATACAGAATCTTTAGACCACGATCTAAAAATCAGTGCTGCTTATAGATTAGAGAAGTCGTTTCTGAGAATTAAATCTGACAATATCTTTGCAGTGTCTCTAGCAATACCTGGAGTGGATACATTCTGCAGTTCAGTAAGTCTTAATTATTCATATTCAGTGACTGGTACAAACACCCTGCATGAAAATCAGGGCATAAGGTGGGATGGTGCACCCAGCGGTGTAGTGGAACAACTGAAATGCTGAACCTCAGAACACTTTGCAGGGGGCATAGATTAGTCTGTGAGTGTAGATAAGACATCTCCAAATTAGCTCAGCAGGTGGTTGCAAGAATGGTTGCACTGATGTGTCATCTTCATTGCTGATCACAGTTTATAGAGCCCTGGGCAGACAATAATGTCTCAGAAATTTTTGCAGTCCTTCCATGGGTGAATGGAGGTTCCCTTGGGCTTCAGCTTAATGACTTCTGTGGACATACCAATGGTTTTGGTAATAACCAAGAGTAGTATGTAGAAAGATAGTAAAGAAGTGAAAAATAAGATTCTCATCAGTGAATATATTTTTACTATTTTGGTTTCTACAGGTATTTAGTCAGGAATAGCTTGTGCTTCTTTCACACTCTTTTCAACTTAAAACCTCAGGACATATTTCTCTAAGGAAAAAAATTGCTATCTGCTTTGTGTAAAAAGTGTGCATAATTTTTTTCTTTAATATCATCGTATATACATAAATATATATATATATATATATAATACTACATCTCTCTATTACAAAAACTATATGTTATAGGTTACTCTATTTTATATATATGTGTATCTTGCCTTTTTTGAGCCAATAATGAGGAGATTTTGCAGATTTTGAGAAGGAGATTCCATTTAAGGTAGTGAGCAAATGCAATGGAGAATTTAATATATGGAGCAAAGACAGCACAGAAGCAAATGTCTACTTATCTTCATGACCAGTGTGCCAGCTGAGGCTGTAGGCTTGGTGTTTGTTAAAAGAAAGCAGAAAAATTATGCTTTGCTTCTGAGATAGGAATGCTTCAAGACTTTTAAAGAGTACAAAAGGATTACAGCTTTGCATTAATCTTGTACTGAAACCAGTGAAAAAGAGGTGCTCTCTAACTATTGCAGCACAGCCATGAAGTATGTTTTCCATAGCATTATTCTAGAGAAACTGGTTGCTTGTGGTTTGGATGGATGTATTCTTTGCTGGATAAAAACTGGCTGGTTGAGCCCAGAGAGTGGTGGTGAATGGAGTTGCATCCAGTTGGCAGCTGGTGACAAGTGTTGTTCCCTGGGGATCAGTGTTGGGGCCAGGCCAGTTTAATTTCTTTATCAATTATCTGGATGAGGGATCAAGTGCACCCCTCAGTCAGTCTGCAGATGACACTAAGCTGGGTAGGAGTGTTGATCTGTTGGAGGGTAGGGAGGCTCTAGGGGGAGATCTGGACAGTCTGGAATGATGGGAAAAGGCAAACTGTGTGATGTTCAACAAGGCAAAGTTCCTGGTCCTGCAATTGGGCCACAACAACCCCATTGAACAGTACAGGCTTGGGAAAGAGGAGCTGGAAACCCGCCTGGTGGAAAAGGACCTGGGAGTGCTGTTTGACATCCAGTGAAACATGAGCCAGTTTGTGCCCAGGTGGCCAAGAAGGCCCATGGCATCCTGGCCTGTATCAGCAATGGTGTGGCCAGCAGGAGCAGGGCAGTGACTGTTCCCCTGTACTCGGCACTGGTGAGGCCACACCGTGAGTGCTGTGTTCAGTTCTGGGCCACTCACTTCAGAAAGGATATCGAGGGGCTGGAGTGGGCCAGAGAAGGGAAATGGAACTGATGAAGGGTCTGGAGCACACGTCCTGTGAGGAACATCTGAGGAAGCTGGGCTTGCTTAGCCTGGAGAAAAGGAGGCTCGGGGAGGTTCTTGTCTCTCTCTAGAGTTCCTTGGAAGGAGATTGTAGCCAGGTGGAGGTTGGCCTCTTCTCCTGGTAAAAAGCAACGGGGTGAGAGGAAAGAGTCCAAGTTGCACTAGGGAAAGTTTAGTTTGGACATTAAGAAAACATTTTTGCTAAAAAAGTTGACAAGCATTGGAACAGGGTGCCCAGGAAATGTTTGAGTCACCATCCCTGACGGTGATTTAAAAGATTTGTAGATGACACTTAGGGAGATGGTTTAGTGGTGGACTTGGCAGTGCTAGGATAATAGCGGAACTTAGTAGTCTTAAAGGACAAAAACGTCTGTGGTTGGCTCTGTGATTCTGTTATGTACATGGATAACTAACTTATTTCATGGATGTTTGTTTAGGATGTGAACGGAAAAACAAAGAATGACTAATCCTGTGGGGTTTCAGTGTGAGCATGCTTTGTGTGTCTGTGCCTAACAGTGGCAATACTAGGGAAAAAAACCACAAAACTGCAAGGATTGGAAAATGGTCAAGCACACACTGCTTGTGGTGTTGTGGAGGGGAGAACTCTAAAATCCTACAGTTTCCTAGAAGACCTACTAGTCTTCTGTATCTATGTGTAGTTTTTTATATATTCCATTTAATACCACAAATGCCCAGTGTAACAGGAATCCAATCCCAGCTGTCTCCAATTCTGTTAAAAACTCCAGTTGTAGAAGACTGGAGCCGGGCATGGATCCAAAGGGCATAAACCAAACTCTGCTTTTATGTCCCCTTTCTTAAAATCTTCTTTCAAAGAAATCAGAATTGTATTTGACACACAAAGGAACATTTCTCTTCTTTCCCCATGCCCTCCTCTACCAGCAAAACCATACTGTAAGTACCAGAGTGTGGGTGAATTTGCACAGTTAACACTTTTGAAAATATGTTGGGTGTTTTCCCAGTGTTTGTTCTCTTCTATATTTAATCTTTAAAGGTAAGAAATGAGTATTTATCTTACCTCTCTTTTGGGCTCTTTAGAAATGATGAGAGGATAGATTTTTGTACAATCTGATCCTCAGCTGAGCCTGGGGTAGATAGACTCAGCTGTCAAAGTCAGAGTTTAGTCACTCTTTCAAATAAGTCACCCATTAAGGTAGAATGTGTAGAATTGCTCAATTTCACAATTTACTGAAGCTCTTACTTTGCTTGTTTGCATAGTCCATCTAGGCTTAGTTATGGAAGAAAACCTGAAAATGTGAAACAAATACCTGGATAAATTAGAAAATCTAGTATTTATTTTTAATTCAAAATACTTCCAAACAAAAAAAATTCTATAATGCTGAAGGGCTTGATCTGTTGGGTTTGCATACCTCAAGAGTGTCATGCTGAATGTAGATACAGATACATGACTTGGAAACTTTATTGTAATGGAGAGATGGCCAAGATGGTTCTATAGCTGAATGTGGCCTACAGTGTCAGGTTCATATCATGCAAACATAAGGAGACTGGACTGACATGGAGTTCTTGGAATACAGTTGGGTTTGGATGTGGATTCAGGGAAGGAAATATAGGCTGTGAAAATATTATTTCCAAGCTGGCCAAGAGAGTCACCCTTTGGGTCTGAGATACTTGGCTGCATCGTGTGGGGATTTTTAAACATATTAAGGGTTTGATACTTGAAAGAGGAGAAAGACTGGTCATTTCTCATCAGAAAATATGCTTTCCCATGTTGTCTAACTTCTCCTTTTGACAATGCATATTCTCACTGCTTCAATTTGCATTTCAGTAATGTTTCTGTCCCCATATAGAACCACTTCTCAGGCGATGCTGGAAGCTGCTTCTGACAATAATCTGCAAGCTTTGTGCTTTATTTGGGAAGAGGCCAAAGGTAATGATGATTCTGCTGTGATAAAAGATAGTTTCTAGGGAGATGAAAAACCTCAGTCACCAATGAATGATCAGCCCAGTTTTTGTTCAGATGTCCACTCCACTCATCCAGCTCCTGGAGAAGAGCAGACAGACAAAACAAACGGAATCCTTACTCCTATCCTTAGAAGGAGGGGCAGGAAGGTGCAGAAGAACCCCAGTAGCTCTACTCTCTCATGCCTCTTCTGCCTCATGTCACCCTACGGTTACATGGATGCTTGGTCAAGTTTTACAATGCTAAGACTTGAAAGGGAGGAGTATGGATCACAAAACAGGAGCTGAGGATATGAAACCCAGGAGAAAGGTGGTGGTCAGGCTCTTTTTGCCTGGAAATTACTTGGAATGAGAATAAGGCTCCATAGAAAAGGCTGGAAATAAGCAAATGCCACTCCTGTCTTTAAGGAAAAAAATCTGCTACTGGCTGGTCAGTGTCACCCTGATCCCTGGGAGTATGAGAGCATGAATTATTGTGGAAACTGTTTCTAGACACTTGAAAGACAAGAAGGTGATTAGGAAAGTAAACATGGATTTACAAAGGAGAAATTGTACCTGGCCCATCCTCATAGTCTTCTGTGGTGAGCTGACTGGCTTGGTGGATTAGGAGAAAGCAATATTGTTGTTTATCTTGACTTTAGCAAGGCTTTTGGCACTTTACCCTAAAATCCTTAAGGCAAAATGGTGATGGATGGTTGAGGTAATCAGACAGTGCAGCAGATTGAAAACTGGCTGTACCAATGGGCTCGGAGGGCAGCTGTGGCACAAAGCCCAGCTGGAAGCTGGTCACTAGTGCAGTATTCTAAGGGTCAATACTTCACTAATCACCTGAGGGATGCGACAAAGTACACCCTCAGCAAATTTGTAGATCATAGACCAGAGGGATGTGCTTCTACTCAGGAGAATTTCAACAGGCTGATAAAATAGACAGGAACCTCTTGGAATTCTACAAAGGTAAAAGCAAAGTCCTCCATCTGGAGATGGATAACACCACACATCTGCTGTTTTGGAGGCTGACTGGCTAAAAAGAAACTCTGCAGAAAAGGGCCTTGGGGTTCTGTTGGACACCAAGTTGAATATGAGCCAGTAATGTGTCCTTGCAGCAAAGGAGACTGACAATAACCTGAGCTGCATTAGGAGGAGTTTTGGCAGCAGGTCGAGAGAGGTGACTCTTCCCCTTTACTCAGCTCTGGTGAGATGCATCTCCAGTGATTTGTCCAGGTCTGGGCTCCCCCATACAAGAGAGACATTGACATCAAGTAAGAAAGGGAAGGAAGAAAATTCGAGTCAGACTCTTCTCAGTGATGCCAAGAAAAAGACACAAGAGACAGTGGGCAAAAATTAAAATGCAGGGAATTCCATTCAAATCTAAGGGGGGAAAAAATTATGGTTAACTGTAGACTGGAACAGGTTGGCCAGACGGGCCATATTTGGTGATAGTCAAAACTCAGCCAGACAACATCCTCTCCAACCTGTTTTAGGTGACTGCATTGACCTAGATGACGTTGGTAGATGTTTTCTTCCCACCTCTCTACCATTTCTGTGCTCTTTTCAATCAATATGTGGAGTCAGCTGTCCCAATTGTCAAAGTCTGAAAATCCCATAGAAAAACATCTTGCTATTTCAATGTCAGTGATATTTCTTGTGTGAGGGTAACTCATATTTTTTCAACCTTTGGGGTTGTCACTAAAAACTAAGTATAGATGTACTTTGATGATGAAGCCTGGCAACTTAGAAATGGTTTCTTTTCTTCAAGTACAAATAAAGATAGAACCTTACCAACTGTTAGGCTGGCTGTTGAAACTCCTTAGTTGCTGGGAACATCATACATGAGAACATTTTGCTTGGAAGATCCACTAGATGCCTGAACTTCTGGGATATTTAAACCCTGGTGAATGTGCCTAAAGAAAAAATAGCCTTCACTTTACTCCTTCAAGATGAGGCTGTAAATGGACTATTGCTCTGTTGGAAATGAATCTTGCTATCAGCTTTTGGCCGTTTTCATAAAATCAAAACTCCATGTTTCTAGTTTCTTATAAAAGAGGTACAGGGAAGGACACAGAAATTGCCCCTAGATGGCCATATCAGCTGCACTAAATGCACGTCCACGATGGACAGTGCTTTGGCTTGACTTTGTTAGTCTGTGCTTCTGTCCTTAGGCAGGACACTATAGCAGACTTCAGAACCAGTCCTCTTACGAGCTGTATTTCCCAACAGATAGTTAGATCTTGTTCTTAATTATGCATTTTGGCAGTAGGAGCACAGTTTCCCTTGAGATCAACACACATATTTTAGAACCTCCTACTGAAATTAGAATTGTATTAAGGTTTTAAAATCCATTGCCAGGACACAGGAGCTAAAGAAAGTGCTAGCAGCAGGAGCAGGTTGTGACAATGGTGACATGTGACATCTTTTCTTCCTGCTGTCACTTCTTGTGTCCTTAACTACTAGCATCTCATTTTTTTAGTGTCACATGACAAATACTGATAGAATTATTGCAAGAAACTGTGGAGGTAAAGTTTGGAGTCCTCATTATAACAAGAATGATTAGGCAAGTTTTCTATATTTTTGCCTGCAGCATTATTTGTCTTGAATAATGTCTGTCATCTTTCCTTTTGGTGATGCTGTCATTGTATGATTAGGCATTGAAACCCACTGATTACAGAAAATAATGTGGAAAAACTCCTAGATACCAATCTTCATTTTACTATAAATAATGAGTAGTCAGGAAGTGGAAATATTTGTTTTGTTGGTTTTTTTCCTGCCTCTCTCAGACTCCGTTTCATTGGACTCTGATTAATGTTTCTAAGTTTGGAACCAAGAATAAATCAAGAAGAAAGATCATAACTGGAGGGATGCCAATCTGTGTACAGGTAATTTGTCTACTATGTGAATAAAGGTGTTTATGGGTCATGACTAGTAATGGAATTCTTAGTGATCTTTTCCACTTGAACAGACAACTTAATTCACTTACAATATTCTGAATGCAAGTAAGTGGTGTTGGATATCTCATCAGAAAATCATGCTTTAGTGTTTTCTGAGGCACAATATCATGTCAAAGCCATGTCCTGAGACAGTGTCTCATTTAGAAGTGTGTGAACCAGCACATGGTTATTCTGCTCTCAGGGATCTCATCTAAAGTTTAGGCATTGTAGATCAATGGGCTTGAGAACCGATATCTTCTTTGATTCACCAGAAGAATGATATTGCCTCCCTACAGATCTACAAAACCTTTTTGATCCTATTCCTACCCTTTAAAACCTCCACTATTCCTCAAGTTCTTTTTTTTCCAACACGTAGTCCTTAACATACAAACTCTCTCTTCATTTACACACTCCACCCAAAGGCCTTTGTGCTCTCCTTTCTAGCCCATCACTCTTTAAGCAGCTGTCATTAAGTTAAATTTACACACATTCCATCATTCATAGCTCCTTAACTTGCAGCATGTGTTTGCAGCAGCAGGTGTAAGCAGGAAGAAAAATCACCTGTGCTGCCAGATTTCATTTCCCAAGGTAGAGAGTGGCTATAGATCAGGAAGGAGTAAGGAGTCTTAATAGGAGAATGCACACTAACTTTGCTGTACTGTGGAGGATGCTGGAACAGCTCTAAATAAGCTGTACTTGAGTTCTGTCCGTGATCAGTCCCAGGGACAGCTTATTTTGTTGCTGTGTTGGCCAGCTCCAATGGGGAGCTTGTGCAGGACTGGGGATACCCATTAGCCAGAGACAGCATTGAAATGGACATGAACGCAATCTCCACCTTTCTGCAGCGGACAGTCTTGCCCCCTTAAAATTTAAAATGAGTTTTTCTTAAAATCTGTAAAGGGAATTATATCACAAAACTCCTGGTTTCTGCTTCAGTTCTGGATGGATCTCACTCCTCAATTACAGCCCTTTGTCATTCCTTTGGCATCACAAATCTTCCCTGATCCAGTTTTCTTTTTCTCTAGCTTTCTGTTTGTGAATAGGTGACATGAGTGCTTAGTGGGGAAGGAGATCTCTCCCTGACATAGCACAGAGTTGAAAAACCTGACTGACAGATGGGTGTTTGGGGGCTGGTTTGCCTAAAGAATCCTGCTCTCTGACATTTCCTTACAATCCTGTGCTGCTCCTGCTGTTGTGCCAGCACACCTGATTACACAGTTGGCTGGAAAATAATGTTAGGCTGGATCCTTTCCATACTCTGAGTCTCTGACAACCTTGTTAGCAGTGGTGTCAACAGCACAGGGATGTGACCAGGTGGCCGAGGGAAGGGCTATTCAGCCAACAATACTGCTGGAGATAAAGGTTGACCCAGCCTTTAACAGGCAAAAACAGAGCAAAGGAGATCATTGTCAGTACACAGAGAGTTGAAAAGTCTTTTGACAGAAGGAAAGTGTCATGGGCAGTTTGAGCTATGCATGCAGGGTATCCATACACATGGTAAGAAACCGAATTTGGAAGTGTAGTACATGGAAGACCTACACTGTCAATGGATTTTATGGCTCCCTTCAAAGCCAGGCATGGGATCCAGTCAGCCTACAAACAGTATACTACTTGCCAAAACCAGTACTGACTCTTTCAGCACCTGGCCAGAGTAAGAGCTATACATATGCAAATGTTTGGAGCAACTGTTTGCTAGTGTCCAAATCATGGCAGCAGGGTTCAATGAATGAAGTTATGTCACACTAAAATATATGGATAAAGGGACATGAGATTGTTGGACAGAGAGAAGTTTTACCTCTCATTCAGTCAAGAAATTGCTGACAGGCCAGGCAAGTACAACAAATAGTACTTGTTCACTTAAAGAAACATCTCCTTTTCTTTCCTTAGTTTCAATCCTCCTCTTGTTATCTGTTGGGTGAGATAGAATGACATAAATTTGATAGGCATCCAGAAGCAGGGAGGAATATTGATGGAACTGGAGAACCTCAGAAGAGAGGCTGGCTGGAAAAACTGTGTAAGTTAACATGCTTCAACAGGAAGATGATTTGAAATGAGTCAGGAATACAAATATTCTTCCTTTCAGATGTGATCTGAATAGTGTCAGGCTTTTTTTTTTCATTTCTTCACCTTTTTTTTTTTTATAAAGTTTTGAAACTGCATTGTTTATTTTGTAGATTGGACATGAATCACCTTGGAAACAAAATGCATTTCACTTTACCCTGTTTTGAAGGTGATTTTAAGGTAACTGATTAAGACAAGGTATTTCTCATCCACAGGTGAGGTTAGTCTTTAAGTCAAAGCTTGGAATGCCTGAAGAAACACTCATCTCCCTTATATATCACTCCAGGATTAGATACCTGCTAGCAGCTAGGGTAGGTTGGCACAGAATCATGTGAGCCTGTTGAAGGGCTGACACTGGAATAGCTGGGTCTGGGAGAAGAGTCATTTGGGGAGGATATGAAACTAGGAAGGCTGCCCAGCATGTGGCAAGTCAGCAAAAAGTGCCTCCAGTTCCTTTCTCAGGGAAATGTGAAACTCTGTTGTGTCACTACATCCCAGGCATCCGTCCCACAGCTCTAGCAGTTGGTGTGCCAGTGCAGAGCAATGCCAGGAGACTTCTGTTGTTAATATGGAAGTGGAAGTAACACTGCCCTGCAAAGCAGAGCTGGCAGCTGGAATGAGTCAGAGCAGTCAGTTTTAGCCTCCTAGGACAGGTAGCAATGCTTAGTTCTGACTTCCCTAATGCCTTCTTTGCTGACTTAATGTCTTCAGCATCCGATAAAGGCTGAACAGAATTAGATTATTTCTCACTCTTGCATGTTGGGGCATTTTAAGAGGAAGTCATTACTCAGGCACATATCTGCAGTTTGCAGTTTTGCTGTCCCCAGTGTCTTGAAGGTGGAGGCAGATGTGTTCACTGCCTACCTGAAACATCCCCAGTGAGGGATGAGGGTTTGCTGAGAGGACACTGAGAAGAATCAGAGTATTTCCAAATGCAGAAGAGAACTTTACCAAGTGTTAAATGCATTGGCCCATGAAGTTGGTTTTGGATGAATTGACAGTGTTTGCTGAAGGAGTGCTGAAGTTCCAGAAAGTTTTCTCAGGATTTGATCTAATAATAGATCTCTAATGAGGGCTGAGGCAGAAACTTGATTTCCAGATGCCTTACCATGTCTATAAATTAGGCCATCAGCCCGCTACTTCCAATTTCCTCCTGCCATTTGTAAGTAGCACAGAACAACAGGGTCTAATGTAATATGATGTGGAACGTTTTGAAGCAGATTTAAATGCAAAATGGAAAATGAAGTGATGGTCCTGAGTGTAAAGGCTGATGTAATAGAAAAAAATGTATTCTTCTTGCCTAATGAATTTACTGGAAAATATATTGCCAATTATGCTCAGTTCTCTCTGCTAAAAGCCACCAAATAAGAGATGTGGTTATTTAAAGAGCTGCCAGCACAGGGCAGAGGAAAAGAAAGGAATGGAAATTAAGAGACATCATTGATGCATTAAAAAGGGGAAATAAAAAGAAGGCTATTACTGACAAAGACTGACTGCTAGAGGAATCATGTTTCAAATATCATCTTTACATAGGTGACTCTCCAGAGGTTTCTGGCAGGTGCTTCATGCCTTCAGTTAGTACTTCACTAAAAGTCAGTAAATGTTGAAAGATATTCGAAACTCTAGTATTCTGTTGTCAGGATTCTTCACATCAAAACCGTGGAACAAAAATGAGGTTGGAATTTGCTTTGTTTCTTTTCAAATTGTGCTTCTGAATCTTGTGCATGTCTGTTGATAGTCTCTGCAAGATGAGGTGAACCAGAGTTTTTTCCCCCAGAAAAAAAATTCTGCAGTCCTTTAATGGCAATAAACAAGGTTTTCCTGGAAAGTAATCTACAAGTTATCTTGAAAAGGAGACTTATCTCCAGTAACTGTCACCCGGCAACAGATGAACTGAACTTATAAGAAGTGTATAAGCAAGGGTCAAAAAGCGGTGCACATTCTGTTCTGCATTGCCCCTCTGTTGCCCCAGCTCTCCATTAGAGCTGTGTTGTTAATCTCAGGGAATTTTACTGATAAAGAATAGATTTCTGAATCAAATCAATGCCTATTTGGTCCTCAATCCTGACCTCACATTAATTCTGAATGTGCTACATTAGTGGGCTTTCTGGTGTAACCACTAAGTTTGATGGGTTGGGCAGGTTTGATTATTCTTGTTCAGGGCATTAAGCACAATATGAAAGACTAGCTATGAAAACTAATCACAAGGACAGAATTGGATATGGTTGATCTAGTTTTACTTGCTGAGTAACATTTCCAGTACAAAAAAAGAACATTATGGTTTAAAGATGCCATTATGAAGTTACTACAGCTTGAAAATGAAGCAGCCCTTAATGCAGTAAGAAGGCTCTGTGGCATTCCGTAAAATAAAGAAGTCTTTTGTCTTAACCTTACAGCTAAAATCAGCATCCTAGGATGCTGTGTGGATTCAGCTTTTTCAGAGAAACAGAAAAGGTCTCTGATGCAGCTTCTGGAAAGTTTAGTGATTCTTATATCTATAGAGGAAGCTGAGGTCCTTTAATGACTGTGCTACTTCCCTAGAAATGGTCTGAGCTTTTTCTAAATTTCTTCTCTTGCACAAGAGTCTCAGGGTTTTTTTTAAAATTCACCTCAATCTATCTCAGTCTTTGGAAATCAAGTGTGTTTGACAACTGTCTGTCATTGTAGGAGATAGACCTTTACCTAAATGAATTTGGAATTCTTTTGTGTAATGCTTGGGAAGTGAAAGTTTGCTCTAATACAATGTGCTGACATGCAGAAAAAATGGTTCATTTGCTTCAGTTTTGTAGGAGGTCCTAGGTTGAGTAACTCATCTCAAAAACAGCATTTAGACTGCTTTTCAAAGTCTCCTTTTCGAAATATTTCACGATTGGGAGAGACATTTATTTATTTCTGCTAGATTCATTCCAGCTCTGAGCAGCAGCCTTTTCTGGATGAATAACACTAGCATTTAACTATGGCTGAGAGTCTGTTTTCTAACTCATGAATAGCTTGGCAGCATTACCAATTTAGCTAACATCACCTGCTCTGCAAGGACCTGTTCTGTCTGTGAAGAGCTGCTTTCCAGTGGAAGTGTGCAGAAAACTCAGGTCAGCTGTTGGAAAATTTATACACTCATGTCAGTGAAGTGCAGCACTGGGACTAATGAACCACATCACTAAGCAGATCTCTGTAGTGTGGGAGCAGCACAGCTTTGATATTCCACTGGACAGGTGGAACTGCCCCACATCGCAGCACTGGAGGTAGGGCCAAGTGGGGATCTACATGCAGAAGTGTGTGTGGTGGTGTTCCCTGGATTTCTGTCTCCTGGCTGCTTCTGCTCCTAAGGCCTGCTGTTGAGAAGGAAGGATATGAGCAAACTGGCAAGAAGTTGTTCCCATTAACTTTGATGGGAATAGCTCTGAAAAGAAGCTGCTGTTGACTAGTGCACACCAGATGCTAGCAGTCCCTGTATATTCCTTAGTGCAGAGATATGCCAGGTTTAATTAATTATGCTGGAATAGTACAGACCAGGATGCAGAAGAAGTAGCATGTGTATATGTCAAACTGCTAATGACACCCCTGCCTACACTTCATATTGAAACAGTTCCAAGACGTGTCAGAAAGAAGAGGTATATAGTAATTGACAGTGAAGAAAGCAATGTGAAATTTAGACAGCCATCATTAGAGCTTGCATCTAAAAAACAAAATGAGATTACTGTGCGGCTAGCTACTGAGTTGAGAGTTATGAATTTGAACTAATATCTGGTTTGATTGGTTCCTTGCAGTGCCTTCTCAACTTGCAGATGAAAGATGGGAAATAGTTTATGATTAGTATGGCAGTGCAGACAGATGAGACATTGATAGAGACCCCTTAGTTAAAAGAAAAAGAAAAAAAAAAAAAAAGAAGGAAGGAAAATGGACCCAAATACAACAAATGTATAAATCTCCTCAGAGTTGTCTCAGTAAGGTAGAGTTATTTCAAGATTTCTAGATGACTCACAGTGCCTGAAGTGTCATGTTTTCATGTTCTAATTCTCTGTATCTTGGAAAGCTGAGTTCTTACCTGGCTTCAACTCAGAAATATTTTTTAAAAATTATTTGATCAATTGATCTACCTAAGGAGACATTAATCCAAAAGCTTATGGGTAGTTTGATTCTATTAATTGATCTTTCTTTTAAGCTTTACAACAGCAATAAAAATATTCTCCAACATTCCCCTGTATCTGGCCATTTCTGCAAATGAAGAATGGGTGCCACGTCCATCAGCCCAGTTCCTGCTCTGCCTTGAAGGACTGAAAAATCCCCAAGTCATAGGAACATAGGAAACAGAACCTAAGGAGAAATGTCAGGCAATAGCAGTGATTGAAATGTCTTATATATGCATATTACAGGCTCCGTAGAAAAGCATTTTCTGTCCTTTGGAGGCAATTTGATCACCTCCATATGGACTGTTGAAAATGTCACAGCCTGCAACTTAGTTCACTAAGAAATACAAGATGTTTTCTTTCTTCTCTCCTGTAGATCTTTCTATCACCTGCCATCTTCCTCAGCCACTTCGAGAAACTGCAAAATTAGGAATGACAAAACACGCAAAAATGAATCATAGGTAGAAGTGACAGCTCAGAAATATCAAAATGTACTGTAGGTGGGACTTGATTTAAAATGGAACATGAAAAAAGAGCAGGAATTCTTTGGAAAGAAAGAAGTGGTATGCAGAAATTAGGAATCTGAAGCTTCAGAAAATCCTAGAGAGAAAATAAATGGCAAAAAATCAAGCAAAAAAAAGAAATAATAATGTAATTAATCAGCCAGATGTGTTAGAAATAGTTGATCCAATTTGCTCCTAAGCATTGGCTTCTGTTGAAATCAGACCTGTCCTGGCGACTGGTTATTTCTACCTCTGTAAGTCTAGGATCAATTACTTTGGTTCACATTTGTTTCCACTGTAAATGTTTATGTGCCTTTGGTGACTTAGAATTCACAAGAAAAGATAGAGCGATGCTTTGTTTGCATTGGTGCAATCGCTAAAGTTGAGTTGGCTGTTTGAAATATCATTTTACTGGGTAACCTTCTCATTCTTGATGAACAAAATGGTTTGGGTTTTTTCTTAACCACGCCTGCAATCCCTTACAGTGAAGTCTGTGATTTGCATGTGATTTGCATGTAGGCCCAGAGATTGCTCAAGGATGCTGCTGCTACCAGGTAAGGAGGGCACACAGAGCAGCAGTGACACGCCTGGGAGTTCAGGAGTACACAGCCTTGAGTTTGCATCTCTGGGGAGAAACTGCAATGGAAATCACAAATTTCTTGGGGACCAAGATGCTTCTACACATTTCTTCATGATCCTGGGAGAATGGTAAGCTGTGGTACACTGTGTCTCCTACCTTTAATTCTGTTATGCCAAATAATGCATCCAAAATCTCTGTAATGTTTAAGATCTCTGGGACCTTTGGGAGTTAAGCAAATGTTTTTCTTGTCACCCTGGTGCCATTCAGACAAAGGATTGCAGAAAAGTGGGAAAGGAGATTTTTAAATCTGAAGAAATTGCCAGAAATCTTTGATTTCCAAGTGCTTCATATAAGGACAACAGAGCTTAAGTCATTTCTTCAGTCCTGGAGAGATCAGAGCCAGGGAAGCAGAATTAGTTGAATACTTTGAAGGATTTTCCCATCTGTGTGACTTTGTAAGTCGATTTTCTCCTCTTTTTTGATCTTAGACTGATCACATACCTAGAAAATACACAGCCTTGGGCTGGTCTGAGGCAAAAATTCTCTGTATTGCATCTGTGCTCTCATACCTGTTCCTGATTCTGAGAAACGTAAGGGCAGGCTTAAAGAAACTCTGTAAGTGGATACCAAAGCTTCCAGGGAAAATTTCAATCTTTTCCATCTCTGTTGGGTCCACCTCGTGGAACCTGAGCCAAAACCCAATGTAATTTTACACTCCGGGACTTGTCTGAACATGCATTCCCCTTGACTGCAGGCCAGCATTTCCCTTCTCTAAGGAAAGGAAGTTGCTTGCAAAGGGGTTTTAAAGCATGATTGGTCTCTTGTGAGCACAAAACAAGACACAATGACTAAAAAATTAGTCAGACACTATTCTGTTTTAAACTGTGTTTCTTCCACTTGTAAGGAAGGAGAGATAGACTCAGATAAAAGGTAAAAACATTATATGCTTTTTGTTGCATGTCTTCCTCATGTGCTCTGCATTGGTTTTTATCCCCTGAGGTATTAAAAAGGAAAGTTGTGAAAATAATTTCAAAGAAATCAAAGAGCACCCAAAATACTCATAAACAAAACCAATTATTCTGTATATATGCAAGCTAATGTATGGCTTAACTTCTCATCTCACAGTCTAGTGTTCCTCTGTTTTGGAAAATGAAATCTCTGAAAACAAATTACTCAGCACTAGCAAAAGAAGTGGACAATTTCTCCACATTTTCTACCAAAAACCCTGTGTCTCACACAATAGCACTCATGTAGCTCAGCCAGAAGGAGATGACTCCAAGGGATTAAGCACTCTCCCAGAAATGCTCCCCTTTCATTTTATCCAAAAACTACAGTCCCCTAGACAGACTCAGGGGTGATAACAGGCAAGAAGGGTGAGGGACAGCTCTCACAAGAGGCGACAGATCTCCAGTGAAGATATGGAGATATAAAAGGGAATGATCAGAGGCACAAATATTTAGAAAGAACGTTAGAATATCTATGCAGGTCATGAAGGATTGCACATGGGGAGAACTGTTTTGAGAACCTTTTTGTTCAATGTGGGCTGCTGCTCCTGAAATGTTCCCCTTGTGAGTGCTACCACAGGCAACTGCCCAGAAGCTTGCAAACACTGGACTTGCATGTGCAGTAAAACCATGTGGAAAAGATTAGACAAGTACTGAACATAGGTCATGAAAAATACAGAGACTATCAATAATATATGAGGAAGAGGATAAGTGACCTACTGGCTATTCTTGGTTGTAATCTTCTGTTCATTTTGTGTCTGTTCAGAGTTATAAAGCTATAATGTTCTTACTTTTGTTTGTCACAGTCCTTGCAGGCAGATGAGAGAGGTCACCTGGGAGGATTTTAAGCAGCTTCCATGAGTGTGATACCCTGCTGATACTCTGGTGTGACTGGTGTGTAGCTCCTGGTCTGCTCCTGTCTCTGTGCTGTTTCTCATTCTGCCATTTGGCTTGGCCTGGCCACCCAGCTCCTCATCCTAGCCCAGTCTTTGTGGCTTAGCTCTGGGCATGTGAGTGGGGTGCGGTGCTGCCTGCCTTGTTCTGAAAGGGCTGTGTTGACCTCCTTCCTGCTGGCACTGTCAGCCTTTGCAGGTTCTCTGTAGGTCTACATAAAATGCACTTTGATCTTTAAACCCTGCATAAGCTCCAGTCACAGTCTGTCTTGGAGAGATTTCAAATTAAAATATAGCAATTAACTAAACCCATCAGGCAGATAGTAGCTGTGCTGCTCTCTCTCTTTTTTTTCTTCTTCCCTTTATCCTTCTTTCCCTCTGTCATTATTCACAAAATTATCCAACCCAAAAGCTGAAAGAAAAGATATCTCCTGTGTTTATAGCCTGAGACAGACTTAGTTTTGTTTGATGACATAATTCCCCTCTGGTAGCCTCACTTTCACATGTGACAACCTGTGTGAAACTGTTTGAGCAATGATGCATAGATAAGGATAGCACAAGTTTTGTGTGTAGGAGGGTGTAGAGAGATTGATGTTAGTGACTGGCTGTGTAATGCACACCACAGGCAAACATCTGAGTATGGATATTCCTCTAAAGGAGATCCTTGCAATCCTTCCACAACTCACATTTTCTGCACTCTATTTGTGAAGCGAGAGGTGTTAGCATTAATTCTGCTTGAATGTCAAGCCTTTTTCTCATGGGAAATGTCCCTCTCTTTCCATCTTTCCTGCAGTACCTCACTATTTGAAGCTAGGTAAGGACTTTCCTGCCAAGATCAGGCCCTCTCTTTTAGTTGCACGCTGGTGATTGGCATCTCCCTCCCCTCCCCAGGGAGGGCTTGTGCACACCCTCTCCAGAGTGCGAGACACCCGAGCACAGCCTGAGCACAAAGCTCTTGGTTAAGGGATGGGATTGTAACAGAAGGAGCCAGGGATCTCTGGGCATATTTTAAAGATTATCTGCTGGATTCATTGACTGAGTTTTCTGGTCATTCTTCCATCCATGCTGGCTATCTTGTTTGTCTGTATTTTGGCTAAGAAGAAAATTGTAATAGATTATCTAGAAGGGTTAGCCTCTTCCTTTACAGTAGCTGGTGCAGCATTTCCTCTCCTGGAAGTGCTGCCTTCCACAGGTAGCACAAGCATGTGTGCTTTTAGAGCTTTATCCCAACAAATCAGCTGTGCCACTGTAGCATTGCTTTTGCAAGCAGTGCCTCAAATACCCACATCTCCAAAAGCAGAGTTGAGGAAGAAACATTTTATGGGTGGGTAACCAGTGTTGACTTCATTAGTCCTGCCTGCCTTTTCTGAAATTGTCTTTGAAGTGTCTGTTTTTGGCTTTTTTTACCCAAAAAGTACATGATTGTAATTAAGAGAGAAAAATGAGTTGTTAATCAGAAACAAACTATTTGCTCTAGCAGCTCAGATACACCTGGGGCTGTGATTGCCATGTGTGATACATCCATATTAAACAGCATATGGGCAGGCTATTCTTTTCATGGTTGCCTTTATCATTAAAAATTAGTATGGTTCTTGCACAGATGGCTTCAGCCCAAGCTGAGTCTGGGTGACTCAGTTGTCCACAACATCCTCAATTATGTTTGGTGCTGAAGAGGGAGGATACTTAGCTTCAATCTGCAAGCAGGATATGCTGAGTACTTTTTGTGCCCTTTCACTGGACCTGCTCATATAAAATGGAAATGCCAGTGAGTAATATACTGAAGCAACTCTTTTTTAGAGGATACTAGCCACTGGTTTCAGAGGTTAATTGGAAGCAGCATGTCAGATTAACTTGGGATTCACAGGTAATGTAGTTTATGAAATTGCTGTAAAGCACTTTTTTTTCCCTTCCTTGAATGTTCCAGATTCAAAGAACATATCTACATGAAATTTCTTCAGGGCGTTGTCACGGTATGAAATTACAGCTGTACCTCCTGGCAGTTGTATGTCCTCGTGTATGCTTGCTGCAGCCTTTCAGGCACAAAACAATGCAATTCTGCGGACTTCAGAACCTTGTCAGGTCACATAGTCACTTTTTGGCAGCAGCCTGTGCTTGTCTCACATTCTGTTTTGGTCTCATTGTGGATTAGTATCACCTGATGACTTACGAAAGCAAATGTTAAAGGCAAACAGCTGCGTTACAGAAGCCTCTGACAGTGAGGTAGGGATACAGTCAGAGATCAGTGACTCTTGGCATTTTATGCAATCATACCCCTAACCTCACCTTCAAAAGCTGCAGCCAACTCTCAGTCATAATGCAATAACTCCCTGTATAAGTATTCCTCTGTTAAACTTCAAGACAGTAAAATCTTGCAGACTGAAAGTATTGTACTTAGAATTCAGATTTCTTGCAGCAAAGAGCAGATGTAGAAGTGATTAATAGATAGTTCTTTCAGTGCAAAGGAAGGTACAGTTGAAAAAAACATGAATTACTTGAAGAGGAAGGGAGATAATAGGTAAAATTTCTCAAGTTTTATGTTAGGTAGTTCAGGAGCTGTTTTGCGAACAAAGCTGCTACTGTAAAGTCAGCAACTTCCATGGGAGCAAGTGTGCAGAAAACTGAAAATAGGAACAACCTTAGATAATGAATTCTAATATACTGCTGCACATTTCCAAGAGAGAACTTGGAAATACATTGTATCTTCTAGGAATCCTGGTCCCATCACCACTGAATTTGCCGTAACGATATTCAAACTCTTTCCTAAGAAAAAATCAGACGTCCATAGGAGTAAAGTT
Source organism: Sialia sialis (assembly GCA_009812075.1). Classification (NCBI taxonomy): domain Eukaryota; kingdom Metazoa; phylum Chordata; class Aves; order Passeriformes; family Turdidae; genus Sialia; species Sialia sialis. Next base: position 39,915,417 of record VRYO01002734.1, on the reverse strand, counting down.
CTGAAGTTCAGTAGGTGAGAGATGTGTACTAAGAAGCCACAGCACACCAGGGCTGGTATGCTGAAAACATACAAGGAAGAGCTGACTGCAGGATGGGAACAGGATTCCTTCAGAAAAAAAAACAACTTCATTCAAGCCTTGGAACTTATGTGCTTTTAATTAGTTTCATTTTCTCTGACCTAATGTACACACATGTACACACACCCTGCTCCATTGCCCTTACCTTAAAATATCCTTAAAAATTCATAATCTTCCTAATTCTGAATATGGAAGACTGTAAGCTCTTTAAAGAAATGAGATATGATATTTAAACAAGGATTTTACCTGAACCCCTAGTTTTATTTCAGAAGAATGAGTGCTTATAAACAGTTTTCCATTTTCTTAAGAGACTGGCTTCAACACAAAGATTGATTCTGACCTGTGTTAATTCGGTGAGATCCTATCTCCAGCTCATGCTGATGGCCCCTCCACCTGGGTTCCTTCAGTGATATCTGGGAGATGTCTCCTAAATAGCTTCTGCTAGAACACATGTTATTTAATGTAAGAGCACTAGAATCTGGGTCTGTATCAAGGTTAGAATCCTGACTGAAACCTCTTAAAAATGGATTAGGCTTTCACAGTCCTATTCTATGTCAGCACTGATTGTTTTATGCCAGCAGCTATGCTGTATTTCACTTTTGTTTTTCATGTTCCTCAGCTGCCCTGCCCTCCAGGTTTACCATTCTTTGTCTTTGACTCCTTGTCTCAACTCTTTCTCCTTTACAAGGAAATGATGAGATATTGACAAGAGTTTACCTAGTCTCAAGACTTTCAGAGAGACCTGAATCACTCTGAAATATCTCAAATAATTTCTCTTTAACTGAGCCATTTATTATAATTTTAACTTGAGGTGTCCTGATCTCTACTATGGTTACCAGAAATAAAGTCTATTGAGGCAGGAGCAGATGAGACACCTACAGCCTGACACAACATTCACAGAAATGCAATTGATTTCCACAAGAAAGCCTGATCTTCCAGCATTGAAGGTTCATGTTCAAAGAAGCTTAAAACCTTTTTCAACTGCACATAGATGAAAGGAAAGCAAGTGATATGCCGGATGGTTTATTCCCTGGTGTGTTCATTTGGAACAGAGCATTTCAAAGGGGCTTCATTCACTGAAAGCTTAGAATTTATCTGCTTATTCCATGGGTCAGAAGGGGATGTGAATATGTTAAGATCAGTTGGGTGGCTGTCCTGGTCAGAACACTTATCTGTCCAACCCAAGTACCCTGCTACCAAAAGTGCCTATGAACAGACTTCTCAGGAAGAATAAGAAATTACAAACACTTGTGAAACTTCTTCCAGAATCTCTTTCAGGTCCCAAATCTTTCCACTTCAGACGCTTCCTGTTTTTTCAATATATTTGTAATTGTCATTGTATTTCTCTTCCATGTATCTGTGCACTTTGAGCCCATGCCAATTTTTAGCATCCTTAAGTAATTTAACAACATGTTCTGCAGTCTACTGGTACTGTGTGAATAAGCAAAATATTATGCTTGTACTAGACCTGGCTGATGTAATCTTTATTTGATACTCTCCAGTTCTTGTATGAAAAGACAGTGAACATCAATTCCTATCTATCCATGACACAATTATTTTGTGTATACCACATCATCCCCAGTTATCCCTTTTCCAGACTGCAGTGTTTAGCCTTAGTATGACAATGCTTTCATGCTCTTGATTATCCATCCTTGTTGCCTTTCTGTCAATCTTCTCTAAGGCTAAAGTAACAAACCATGGATTTATAATGCCACAAAATATTTACATTGTGTTCTGCATTATTTTTCTAAAAATGCCAAAAATACGAGTTCCTCTGTTGACTGCAGCTGTGTATTGAAGTGTTGTTTCAATGGACCAACTTGCAAGAGCCCCAGCACCTTTTGCGTGGTGAAAACCAGTTTTAAGTTCACCATTCTTTGTGTGAAGTAAGGACTATTCTTTCCATGTGCCTCACTTTTCTTTTAGCTATACCAAGACTTTGTACAGTCAGCCTGCATTCTGACTGGTAAAGGTGCTGTCACCAACAAGTTCTTTTGCTCCACTGTTCAACCATTCCTAGGTCTTCTTATGAATATCTTGAACAGTAAAAGTCTCAGCACAGACCCCTGAAAAATTCCTCTTGATTCTTCCCTCCTTTGAAAGAACTGATGATTTTTTCTCTTTCCTATCTTGTAATCAAGCAAGACCTTCCCTCTAAGAGCTGCATTTGTTGAAGGTCTTTTTCAAAGCCTTCTGCAATTAAGAATAGGCTGCATTGCTCAGATAACCCTGTCCCATACATAAGCTTGTTGACATCACAAGAAAAGCAGGATTATGACCTTTTACATGAAGCTTCACTGACTCTATCAGTGTGGATTATTTATGGTACAATACTTATGCAGTTGTCTGCTAACCCTTTCTAGTTTCTCTTAGTCTGTCCAATATGGACATCAGTCTGATATTCTCATAATTCTCCTCTGGGACCTCTACATCACATATGTTATCCTCCAGTTCTAAGTACCTAGACTCTTTGAAATGAAAGGTTACACAAGTCTCCAGCAATTCAGCTATTTCATCCTTGAATTGCTTTAAAACTCATGAACAATTACCATCTAGTCTTGGCAATGTGTTTCTGTCTTAATATAATTTTTCCCCAACTCCTTCTCTAGTCACTTTACTATCAGTTATGACCTAAACTAACCAAGAGTCTCTCTTTAGTCCCGGGTAGGCCAATGCATAGAGCAGCTGAGTGGTTAATGCATTTTGGAAAGCAGGGATTGTGCTGCTGCTCTTTGCTGTGGACTGGGCTATGCTTTGGTTATATTGCATCTGGTATCCTGTAATTGCATGTGTAAAGGAACTGTGTAGAGGAATGCGATAGTGCAGTAGTGAGATGGTCATCATTAATTGTCATTAATGTGACTGTGATTGGAACATGGGCTGCATGAAACCAGCAATGCCAACACTGAGGTGGCCCACCCAGTTACACCCGCAAGCATTTGGTGCCTTGCTACAAACTCACAGTTATTCCCTGGAAGCAGAGGCACTAGTGAGCATTGCAGGTGCAGGTTAAGAAGCAGGAGCTACATTCTGTGTGGTGGTGGGACCTGAGGAGTGAGTTCAGGCAAAATCATTCCTTCTTACAGCCTAACTGCAGCCTCTAGAGAGCTTGCAGCTTAAAACAGAGTGCACAGGAGCAGGGCACCACATAGAGCTCTTCATGAGAGCAGCTACAGGTGGCTTTCTTTATGCTTAGAAGTGCTTGGAAACTAAGAATTTAAGGTAGGGATAACATTTTCTTTGTGTTATTCTGGTCTCAGTTTAGGCTGAGTCCTCATGTTGCAGCAGCAGGTGTTGGATTTGGTCAGGTCAGGGGGTTGAACCTGCACCAGGAGCTTCCACAGCTCTATCTGCCTCCAGCCCAGGGAAAAAGGAAAGGAGAGAAGGGATACTGTAGAGCAGTGAGGGCTGCCTGCGCTTCCCTGGAGGTCAGAGTGGCCTGAGAGAATGTCTGCAAAGCATCTCTGCTTGCCAGCTGTTTTCTCTTTTCTCCCTGGGTCAGCAGAGCCAACCTTTGTGACTTCCAGGTCTCACTTTTTTTTCTCTTTGCTTTCTAACAAAGCAGAATGCTTGAGTCAGTTCATACTTTTCTTCCAAGTTTCTTTTTTACACTGTCTCTACAGTGTAAAGATTATAAACCTCCTGTCAGCTTTCAGCTCTGTGTTGCTTCTGGCTCTCTGAGTTGTGAAGATGGAAGGCACTAAAAGCATCAAAACCAAATCCCTGGATATATAATTGTATAATTTATCAAGCTGAGCTCTGAGACCATCTTCTCCCTCTCCAAACAAGAGCAGAGCAGTGTGAACTGAGACTTTCTGGTCAAGGAATAATAGTGGCTACTGATAGGTGACTTGCTTAAGTGAGTTTTCATCATCAAGATAAAACATAACAGTTAAGGCTTAATAACAGGTGTTTTTTTTTCCTTAGTAACACATTACACTGAGCTAATTTCTTGATGGTCCATTAGTCCCATCAACCCACAGCTGGTTTCATGCTTTAATGAGAATTGCTTAAGAAGTGGGCTGTGCTCTGGGTGGTACTGACGTTTGTTTGCACTGTGGCAACCCTATATAATTGAAAATAAAAATCTGGTTTGGATGTACTATTATCTTAAAACCCCAAACCTTTCCTCTGTACATAGTTAACACTGGAAGGACTGGTGAAAAATAGCATGAAATTGCAGGAAGATTTATGTTAAGCTTACTGACTAAAAGGTAGAGATTTCAGAGAAGTGGAAAAATCATGATGAGAAATGACAGTAAGTTTCTTTAAGGGTCAGACCCATTTCCCTGCCTTCAGCCACCTGAGAGGTAGATGTGCAGGCTTCAGTGGTGTATCACTCTTGTCTGTAGGAAAAATGTGCTTTCAACTCCTACCTCGAGAGAGAACAAACTGCCCTGTTAGAGGTGTTTATGTGTAGATTGTGGAAGCTAAATTTAGCAGACTTGAACTCCAGACCTAGTCTAGTGTGAAGCTTTTAGGGTTCAGCTTTTGTAAAAGCAGCCATGCAATTCAGTATGTGGCAGTATGTGTGTGACATGCCACTGACTTCAAGGTACTTTTTTCATCTTGCAATTAATGCAAGTCCTGAAGTTATCCTCTGTGGAGAGGTTGCAAAGCTTTATTGTTGGCTTTGGATCTTTCCCTGATTCCACTTTTCATGTATTGGGACAGCTGGGAGGACATTTGCTAAAATGTTAGCAGTTGTGCTCATAGACACTCTGAATTCCACCTGGAGAGCTGGATGCTTTTATGACTCTAAAACCCTTTCTCTTAGTTTAATTTCAGAGTCTAACTTTTCCCATTATATACAAATAATGATACCTGAGTTGTAGGTGTGTTGTAAAGATTAATGGATTTAATTCTTCAAAAATGTTATAGAAAATGTAGGCATATCTTAGAAAAGCGTTTAGTTGTTCTCTGTATTTTTTTAATTATAAAGGATCTGATCAGCACATTAGTTGAAGCAACTAATCGAAGCAACCTTGTCATGTAAAATCCCCTAATAATTATCTTTTGAGTTACATCTCAAAGATTTCTTTGCTTTGGTCCTTTCTTTATCTTGCTTTCTTGGCAAGCTGTAGCACAGCACATGTTTAGCTCACACTCCAGCTTTTCTTGGGAGACTCTGCCTGGAGTGGACTTGCAATACTGATAAAAAGTATTTCCAAGCTCTTATTCCCAGATGCAGCTCGCAGATGGACCAACAGTTAAATCCTTCCTTGCTCCCTTGCTAGACTGAGATTGGTACTCAGCATGGTCCAAGCTCAGCCCTCTTTTTTTATACATCAAAATGCCCCTGATGCCCAAGGAGCAGGTAGCCTGTGAGTAGTAAACCTGCAGTTAAAAGATATTTAATTTAAACTCTCTTTTTCTTACCCTTTCCCCACATCATGCACACAAAAGTTCTGAGGTCTCTTCCCATTGCCTCTCAGCTAAAACACATCTTAAGCTTTCACAGAAGGAAAAGGCTGAATGATGCCTCATTGGTTTGAAGAAAATAGTGCAGGGAAACTGAAAAAAACCAACCCCAAAAACCCCTGTAGATGCAGTGAAAAGGGTGGGAGGGATTTTTTTCCTTACAGCCCCATTTTTGCCCCCTTTATTCATATTTGTTGTTATTCCTCACAACAACAATTTTTGTTCCTTACCAAATGGGTCTCCTGACAGTTATTTCAGTATGGAGAACTGAGACTGTCAGCTGGAGGTATACAAAACTTTGTGGCTGGATTCACATGAAGATGCTTTTTTGGAGCAGAAGTCATTGGGTTTCAGACTTCCTTTGTTCCCATCATACTTTCCTAACAGCTGATTTTGAGATGATTTGATGAATACTCAGATCAGATACAGAGTGCTTAGGACCTACCATATGTTGGCATCACTTCTCTTTCAGAGCTTACTCTGAAAGCTGTGTTGCAGATACCAAATGCTACATTCAAAAATGTAAACCCATTCAAGGCATCTGAGGCCACAGAATAAATAATAGGTTTTGCTATAAAGTATATGTTGGGCAGTCTCTGTTGAAAGGGAGCTGACTTCTCTGTGTTTTAAAAATTATGCTTAAAACTTGCTGAAGTCTGTGTTCCAAGCTACAGTTTAGGTAAAAGTCAGTTCCATAGATGATCTATAAACATTTCATCAAAATCTGGTTTTACTTTCAGGCTCTTTGTCAACTGTCCACTAAATGCCATTTTAGTATAGATTCATGGTTTGGATTGCATTTCTAACTCTTTAGAATTGCTTTATTTCAACCAGAAGCTAACTCTTTACTACAGAACATTGATTTGAATTTCTAAAGTGACTTAAAAATGGTTTTGAAAAAGAAGTTTATTTAGACTCAATCAGCAGATCAGAGATCAGCTTCACACACCCAGGCTAGAGAGATATATGCCTACAGTCACATGCAATTGCTTACCTAATATTACACAAACTGTTGTGCAAAAATTCCTGTTTGTCTTCCGGATTTGCTGATCTCTTTTGCTAAGTCATTCTATAAAGATATATAGTGTTTTGTATGTTTTAGCAAAAGAAGCCTTCACTTCTTCTTGAAAAGCAGAAAAGTAACTTGGAGGTTTCAGTCTTACAGGCTATTAGATTCTCTGATGTTTACCCTTATAATTTCGGTCACGAGAAGCAAAGTTGAAGAGTACATGTCCTAATTTCCTATAAGCATGCTGTAGTTGAATTGTGGCTAAATTGATAAATGAGGTAGGAACTCTGGAAAAAATGTATTTTCTTCCAATATTTTATATCTACTTTCAATCTCTGTATCTCAACACAGATCTTCCTCATGGTGTTAAAATTTGGTGTTTTCTTCCAGGCTTAGAGCTTGGGCTGTGTAAGGGAGCAGCAGTTAGGAAGTGCACAGAACCTTTTTTAAAGAAGGTCATTGAACATGAGACCCACCAGGGAAATTCTCCTGTGGTTTCTGGATGCTTGCCTTTCCCAGGACTCAGTGTAATTCTGATGGCAATGGGGACCTCCTAATTGCCTTGGCAAGTGTGTGAAATTTAGAATAATATTAATATTGTTACCTTATTCTCCTTTCTTCATCCCGTGGAAAGTGTTTCTCTTCATGAGATCAAGTCTAAAAAACAGGTTTTGGTTGTGTCCATTTGGTAGTTAAAGTGGACCACAAAAATGGAATACACAGCAGAGACATGCCCATAGAAAATAAAAAGCAGAAAGAGAGAAGCTGTGTGGTAATGAAGAAAATTGTTTTTCTATGTAATAAATGAAATAGTTTGTTTCTCCTTTGCTTTCTGCCTTTCATTATGTAGTTATGAATTACAAAGAGAACTTTGTGGTCCTTCTGCGTATTTCTAGGAACATATTCCTTTTGTCTGTTAGGAAGAAGATTCTAAGTACACTGTCATCAGATAGATACTTTCATATGGATTAGTGATTAATGCTCCTTACTGTAACTGGAATGGCTAGATGCCTACTAATGTCCTTCCAAATATTCCCAAAGATGGCTGTGAAGACACTCTCCAGACTTCTGTTCAGAAGGTAATGACCTTACAGTAAAAGAAAACTAAATTGGACTGATGGAAATATATTGTCACTGAGTCTTAAATCCAAGTCACCTACTGGGTTTCTATTTAATTTCTGTTTGCTGGGTAATGAAGGATTGACTTCTAACATTTATTAATAACAAGGCATTATACTTACAAGTGAAAAAACACTCTCATGCCAAAACCTTCTATTCTGCTGCATAAAACTTTATAGAAAAATTACCCTTTGGGCTGGAATTATTTATCTTTTGTTCTCCTTCTGCCCTGTTTTCCTCACAGAAGTAATTTGTTTTTAAAAAGCATTACAATGCTCTTTGGTGTTGGAGAGGGAAATACATTTAAAAACAAATAAACAAATAAAAAACAAATGCACGCACACCCCCAAAAAGAGTTTACCTTATTGCAGAATGTGACTCTTTGATCAATAAGAAATTACTTACAATTACAACTTCAGACTCACTGGGTTTCATACCCAAGGAGCACAGGTGATTGTTTTGTGCTTGGAAAAGTTTCATTAGGTAGAAAGATCACCACAGTCTTTGCCAGTTCCACTTGCCTTTTCAAGGTAAACTCTGAGTCATTCTGCAGATATATGTTCAGGGTATCAGTGAGTGTTTCTGTTTGTGCAGGCAGTGGGACATTCCATGTTCATAAAACACTGTGTGGCTAACAATGTGTTTTGTATATGTAAATATATATCTACTGTCATAAAAAGCTGTACACCAGCACATACTATTTGGCACTTTTTGGAGTTCCATTGGAAAAAGTGGCCCTTGGTATTTATTCTCTTGCTTCTCTTTTCCTTATCATAGTTTATATAAGAAAAAAGAAGAAAGCAGCATGGGAATGAATTTTCAAGTATACAGTTAAAGATGAAAGTAATCCAGTGGAATGGCACAGGCAAAAAATTTATGAAATAAAGGAATTTTTTTCAGTATTATTTTCACCTTGCAGTGGATTTGAGAGAAAATTCATTTAGAATATGAAAATGTAGCATATGAGAAGTGAAGCCATGAAGAAATTAATTGGTCATTCCATTCCTTGGTTTTGGAAAGTCACAGATGTCCCTGTAGGAGCTGTGCCCAGGAACAACTGTAGTGTCAATGAAATTATTTGTAGTGCCACAAGAAGAGGGTGCTGATGTAGAGGGTGAACAGGTGAGAGAAGAATACTTGGAATTTCACTGGAATGCCTTTCTGACAGAGACATTTTATTTGGAATTAGGCAGTATCTCTCTTGTTTATAAAGAGAGACTTTGAGGATTTTTCAGAATCAAATGCAGCAATAAAGCTTGCCAGACTTTTGAGTCTGTTCATGTCCCTCCATCCTTCTGCAGCTGGCACCAGCATACCATAATGACAATCACTGAGCTCTGGTTCTGCTCTGATAACTTTATACCAAGTCTCTGTGACCAAATAATCAAATGATTTCCCTTCTATTTGATGTGCACGAGGAAGTTGTGTTTACAGGCTGGACCATACTCAGAATAAAAGGAAATTGTGTCACCTGCAGCCCTATTCTATCACTTGGAGGTTAAGCTAAACTCAGAAACCATAAAGATACCTGATCTCCATATTTTTGGCTCATCCCTTCCAAATCTGTTGTAATATTTGGGAATTCTAGTGTTAAAGAGCTCTGTTTGGCTATACAAGTGAAAAGGGGGCAGGTCAGCTGAGGTTTCTCTTCAGGTCAAATGCTTCCAATGATGATAGTCTGTGATCAGAAAGAAATATTCTAGGAATCAAATTGCAGACCAAACAGATTAGTAAGTCAGCAGTACCTAGGGAAAGTACTTTTCAATAAGTCCATATGATTTTACAGGGAGAAGATAAGAAAGGATACCGTCACAAGAAACCAGTCCTCAGCAGTGAGAGCTGTTACCCAGGAGACAGGTGATAAATCTATAGTAAAGAAAGCAGAATGTAACAAGAAGAGAGAGAAGGGAGTCAGAATTAGCAGCAGGATTTAAGGCACACACTGCAAAACCCACCAAGGACACAACAAAACCCAAAAACATCTGTGAATTTTCCTCTGGCCAGTGTCCCTGAGTGGAGTTTGAGGCTCATACCTAATTTTTTAGTCTTCATTTCATTGTGAACCAGATGTTTTGGCATGGCTCTACCTCAACCTGATAGAGTCCTGAAATGCACAATAGCAAATAAAGGGGTGGTCATATCCTGAGATATTTCACTGATTCATTGATCCTTAGTGATCTGAGAGAACAGGGTTTATATCTCCTGAATACTTTGGGGTTTATAATTTTTCAACAGCAATGTAAATCAGAGCCAAACTTCAGTGCTCAATACCTAGGATTATAGGATTATTTTTCCTCCAAAAGCTGATCCTTTCAGTCTGTGTCCCAGAACTTGGAGGACATGGCTGTAAGTTTTCAAATCTTGATTTATCTCAAAACTGGCAGTGTCTTAGGTTCTTACAGTCACCAGAAATAACCTCTTGCATTTCAAAAAGATAGCAGAAGCATTAGAATGGGAGATTAAATTCTCTTGTATTTCTTCTGTGATTGAAATTCTTCAGGAAAATAAGCTTTTGTCATTTTAATTACCAATGTTTAAAATGCAGAGAAGTCCACAAAAAAAGGTACACCTTAGCTGCCATAATCCTCTACCCCACTGCAAAGCAGACACTGGTTATCTGTGGTATAAATGGCTGAAAAATGCAGTGAAATTTAACAAAAGCTGAAAAATACACTTTTAAAGCTATCATTTCAGCCAGAGTTTGCTCTTTCCTGTTTTGCTTTAATGAGAGCTTTGCTTAACAGTGGGTAATCCTAAAGGAGACCCATGAAAATTATCACTAATTAAGTCTGGACTCCTTATGAAACCAGTGTCTTTCTGTCTTGCTCCAACATTGTAGAGAATGCTGCCAGACTTTTCTTTTTCCATCTCTGAATTACTAAGTTCCCTGAGAGTTACCATTTTCCACCAAACCCTGAAACCCTGATGAGAGTTAATGTCTTTCAGCCAATGTCCCAACATGATCAGTGAGAGCAGCCCATTCTGAAAATGCAATCCTGGGCTAGCAAATTAGCTCTTACAGATTTTACAAGAATACACTTAGCTCACCTTCTCCCCACATGCCTGGATTTACACATTTCTCTGTGTTATGGCATAAAGCAACACACCCTCAAGTGTCTTCGGCATCCCCTCAAATGGTCTTGGAACTCCCAACATCATAAATAGCAGCACCAACAGTGTGGGTCCAGATGATTTTTCTTTTCAGGCCTGACTTTTATTTTGAGCTGAAACAAGGTTTGCATTAATAAGAGTAGAAAAGAGGGTTGCACACAATTTGGAATCTGCTAAGAAGAACTCGGACAGCTCTGGGGATACTAGTCTGGTGCAGGGACAAGGAGGACAGGGCTGCACTAAGCAATGATACAAGTGTGACTTGCTGCCAGATTTGTCGGACTCAGAGTAACAGAAAGGTCACTTCCAGGCAGGAGGTTTTAAATTTTTTTCAGACTTCTGTATTTAAAGCATAAAGATTTTCTATTGGAATAATTATACAGCTGATGCAGACACATAGTGTCCTATAAAACTTGTGCTTATGGTCATATGCAGTTATTGATTTCTCCCCACAGTAATTTTTGAAGCAGCTGTGTGATGTAACCCAAACTTGAGAAAGAAAAGGGTCCGGAAGACAACAAAGAAGGAATCCTGTTGTAAACACCTTGCTGTTGAGTGCAGTGGGACCCCACAGAGCAGAGTTCTTGGCCTTACACCTGTCCCAGCTCCAGGCAGACTTTCAGCCATGACTTGTACCATCCTATAAAGCAATATCAATAAGCCTCAGGACTTCAACCTGCAGAAACCAGGCTTCTTCTGCTGTAGAATTTAATAACCTACATCTTTCCTGCAGGTATTCAAGCACTCAAGGGAAGTAAAGTGTTCCCTCTTCTTTTTCTTCCTTAGCAGGAACACCCTCTAGTAGGGTGTATTGTGCCTGTTCTCTCCTGAGGATGAAAGGCTGTGCATGCTGCAGGTTCCCAGGACCTTCACGGGGATTCACCCTCTGCAGCTCTATGTGGGGATGATGCCCATAACTAATTTTTCACAAGATTGATCCCAGTGACCTAGGAGCTCAGGACTACAGTGGGTAATTTTTTCCCTCATTTTCTTCCCCAGGTGAAATTTTACTTGACAGAATCCAGGCAACACTGAAGGCAGTGCTCTGAAATGTGCAGTAAGTTATTTTTGCCCTGGCAGTGCTCTCCAGACATAGCAACAGGATTTGAAGACAAAGAGCATGAAGCCATAAAATATGCCAGATTTGAGTATTTGACCAAGATACTGATAAAACTGGCAGTATTGGCAGGGTATGTGCCAGTGAACTCACATGGCAAATGTGTGCACATTCCTCTTTTTCTATATAGAAATCACCTCTTTTCCTTTTCCATGAAACAGGGGGAGAAGTTGTCAGCCTTTTCAAGCCACTAACATTTGGATTTATGAGAATGCCACCCATATTTTTTTGTGTGGGGAGGACTGCCGTCTCAAGTCTTGCCACTGCTAAAATTAACTGCCATCTTAGGCCACGTCAGCTGCCTGTTCCCAAATGTCAAGTCACTAGGGACATTTACAGCAAAAAGGATGTTAATGGGATATTTCTGAGAATAGACATTAAGTATGGAAAACACTGGAGCAAAGAAATACATAATTGAAACTTATCTGAGTACTTTAGGCAACATCCAGAGCATTCTGTGGTGGGAAGCTGGTGAGATGCTCAGCTGTACAGAGGGAATTGTCATTTCTTCATCCTGAACACTTTTTATTAGCTTCCATTTGCAGCACAAGAAGCATTTATTCCTTAGCTAGTTCAGCAAAGATATTCTTGTCTCAGCTGTCCCATCAAGCCATCTGTAACAGAACCTTAGGCTGTGGCCATCTTGTTCAGATTCCAGAAAGAAAATTACATTTTCCTACCTCCAACAGGAATTTAATAAGGGAAATACGGCATGAGAACAACTGTTTCGTGTTCCATAAGTAAAGTCTGGGACTAATCAGCCACTAGCTTGATTTGGTGAAATCAGGATTGGGAGAAAGAAGGAAAATATAAGCTCTGCCTAAGATTAGTATTTTATATGTTTTTACATTACAGGCTGACTATAAAAGCTAGTCAGCCAAGACTGGCTAGTCATGTGAAATGAGGTCATTTGCCAAGCCTCATTGCTGTGTGCAAGCTATTTTAAAAGGGACTGTGGAAATCTGGGATCCCTCCTGCACACACCCAGATAACTGAAATAGATTTGCATGATAGTTCCTCTACTGTGTAAAAAGTGTATTGGATTTGAGATCTGGAACCTCCTTTTCTCCTCTGAGCTCTAAAACACACCTCTCTCCCTTAGAATGCTCATGCATTCTTAGAAATTAATTAAACCAGAAATCTCTAACACAAACCCACCCCAAATCTCACCCTCTTTGACATTTGTCAAATAGATCACAAGTAGATTATCAGTTTCTTGTCATTTCCCCTTGCCTGCACCCTTCCCCATCCTCAGTTTATCCTAATCAAAGTGAATACATTCCAACTAATATCTGTGTTGATGCAGGAATCACTTTGTGCTTCTGAGAAGCACATTTTCTAGGTAACCTTGAAAGCAGAAAATCTGAAGGGGTCTACAGAAATACATGCAGATGTCCTGATGAGGCAATTCCCTGGGGAGCACAGGCAGGTCTCTCTAATTAAGGGAGCTTGGCTTAAACGGCAGCTGGTCAAATGCAACCCCAATTACTGGAACCACTTATTGAAACCTCAGCAGTCAGGATCAAGTTTTCAACAGCAGATGATTTGGGGTGAGTACTGGATATTCAGTGTTGCACACTGGGACTTTTTGGGGTTTGACTGTCATGACTTAAATTTAAATCTACTGTTAGTGCAGCTAATTTTTTTTTTTCTCATAAAATTGTAAAGAGGTGAATTCTTCTCAACTTCACTGCTCCAGTTTTTACCTTCTTACATTTTAAAGCCTCTTCTTGTCTGCATCAGATAGAGAAATGTATTCTGTTGATGAACTGACTTTCAAGTCCTCAGCAAAGCTGGCCTTTTTTAAGCCACATTTTATAGCAGAGATGGACTGCAATTCCACCCATAAACCCAGCAATTAACTGGATTACAGTGCTAATTTTATGATGCTTCTGTTGAAAAGTGAACACTCCTAGAGGGTTGCAAGGGAGGCAGGAGCTCTAAAGATAAACAAATCATTATACACTTCCAACTCCTTCTCTCATGAAAATCCCTTCTTGCTGCACTCAGGAGGATCCTCAGCACAATTCATCACCTTTTCCTACTCTTGGTAAGGAGTGCCTCTAAAATGTATGGTCTGTTGCCTCACTTAAATATCATGAGCTGAGAAGCAGAAGTGCAAAAAAATGAATCAAGAAATTATATTTGGTGAACCAACACGTTCACGTGCTTGCATGACCCATGGTCCCAGGAGCCTGGTTTGTGGAAGAGTTTTGTGGTTGTGTCCACAGCAGCAGCCCAACATGAGCAGTGGCAGTGATTACAGCAAGGAGGAGTCACTTTGGGGAGTCACCACCTCTCCTGTGGAGTGATGGTGGAACAGCCCTAGATTGTTGCCACAAATGTCATTCATTGCCAATTGTCCCAAAGTTACTTGCCATGTTTCAAAGGGAAACCATAAAGTTTCCCATAAAGGGAACTGGGTTTTTATGTCTGATTCTAACATAGCTTTCTTTACTATATTAATTTATCTTTCCTCAGCCACTATTTTGTTCATTTTTATATTCTGCCATTTCTTACTGGTATATATTTGCTGTCTAGCTGTCTTAACGAAGGCCCAACCTCCTCATTACTGATCTCAGCAGCGTCTATGACATTATGACAATTTAATGCATACGCATTTTCACATGGTTTACTTCTCTTTCTTGTCAGAAATTATGAGCTGTCATTAAAAGTGTGAGAAATGGTTACTGTGTTACTAGAATTTTAAACGGACTGATAATCTAAAAGGAGTAAGGGGAAAGGAGGAACATAAAGCCAGAAGAGCAGAGGAGAAGGGGAGAACTGGGAAAAGGGTGAATTAGTGGAAGAATATAAAGAACAGGAAGATGTAGTCGCTAGTCTCATATTTTCAGTTAATTCCCTGATACAGGAAATGGCATCAGTTAGGTCCCACAGATGTCATTCATTGCCTGTTGTCCCAAAGGTATTTTTTCTATCATATATAAAAGGAACTGTTTGACTTCTGTACAGTAGTTGTTGCACTCTGTCACAATGTCCCATAATGACACAAATGTCACTAAATGTCACATCACTGTCACACATATGGTATTTCTAATTCTTGTTTGTTTGCTTAGAAAACTAAAATGCCATAAATACAGTGTTACAATATTGCCTATCACAACCTGCATCAGTATTTCAAATTTGTTGCCCAGTCAGTTGATGACAGTACTCTGTTCTTATGAAGCCTGCAAGGAAAGCAGTCCTTCCATCCTGAGATTGGGTGGGTTTAGTAGATTCCTATTTCTCTCCTTGGCTTACAGAATCAATATAGTTAAGTAATTTAGTCCAAACCTAATTTTCAGGCAGCTACAGTTACTTTAGGTAAAATGAATGCTCCCCTCCAAAGATGGGAAACAGTGCATGAAGAACTGAGCATCACCAGGAAGGACTTCCCAGACCCAGCAGCAGGCTCAGGGTGCAGCTAGCGTGTCCAAGTTCTGGCGTGGCCAGTCAGAAGAGATATTACTCATGGCTGTGACAGAGAGGCTGCTGAGTACCATGTCCAGTAAGGAATGAATGGGACTAAAATGGTTGATGGATATCATCACAGATGTAGCATCTGCCAGCAAAGGATTTATGGCAACAGCTCTAATTGTTTTTAATGTGATGGGGAAATCTTTCTGGTTAATGAGTTTCTAAATTGATTGCTGTTATCAGAATTTGTTTGCCATAGTAAGCAAATTCTGCATCATCAAGCCAAAGACAGGGGAAAAGAAACTCCACTTAAAAAAGCTGAGAAGAGTCAGGAGCAATAACACAGGTCCTCTCTGTCACGTAGTTATGCCCCCTGAAGCCCCTTTTTTCCACCAATGAGTTGTCTATTCTTCATTACAGAAGTTTGTGTACTGAGACCATTCTCTGGGTTCTCACAGGATTTTGTGGAGAGCAGGAAGAAACACAGTCATGTTTCTGGCATAGTAGAGAAGGTAATGGAAATGTCTGGTGTGATGTAAAGAATGGTGGGCTTTATTTTTCTTCTTTAGGTGCCCAGACCATATCCACTTTATCAGATGGGGGAAACATCACAACCACAACTATAAACAGATGTGAGATTCCTAACATATTCCTATTTATTGATCTAAAAATGCTACATTCTAGGGCTGAGCCTGAGCATGATTTTGTTTCTACTAGGGAATATGCATTGAGCATCTTGACATCCAGGGATATCAGGAAGAGACTCAATATCAGCTCTTTAGAGAGCTGAGTAGAGGATTAAAAAGAAATTAGGAAAGATAATACACTGACGTGTCTTGAGAATACTCCAGACAATTATAAGCATGAGCATGTCAAAGCAAATTCCCGTGCTCTCCCCCTTCAAGGAATACATTGTAAAAGCAGACATTCATCTTGATATTTGTCTCATATAGAAGTGAAGGAGGAAAAAGCTGCAGAAAAGTAGTGGAAAAAACTGGTAATACAGTTAGATAAAAGAGTACAAGGATATCATCTCAAAAGAGGAAAAGGAGGTTTTGCCTGATCCCAAGATAAATTGCATACCTTCACATAAGCAGATTGCTACCAGAGGTAAGTCATAAATACCATTGCTAAGTAAGTGTGAAATGGAGTCATGGGATATTACTAGTCTCTGACATTCTTGGATAAAAAATATAAGGAAATCAAAATAGAAAAATGAGAAAGGAGGCAAAGAAATTCTTATTTTTGCTTTTGCACACAGGTTGAATCAGCCTACCATGTAATTCTGTATCAGAAGGAAACTCTATAAACCAACAGCCGCCTCCATCTTTCATAATCATCTGATCAAATAAAGCACTGCCTAATAGCAAGAAGATTGCAAGAAATTTTAATAATGTCAGGTTATTGAAGCAATGAAATACAGGAACATGACAGACCTCTCCTTGCAGGATGTTCAATTACTTTTACATTATTGCTGACCCATGAAGGGAGGTCCTGGGCTTATCTTTCAGAAGTAAAAGCACAGAGCCAGATCCCAACAGGTATGTCATCAAGACAGCCCTTTCTTTAAATCTTTAATTTGTGCAATATTTGCTAGGTCTCTTCCTCAAGCTTTTACTTTTTTTTTCTTTTTTTTTTTTTTTTTCCCCCAGAGATCTGTGAAGAGTGGCCTTTTAGCTTTTGTTATGGTCTATCGGTTCTCCATCACAAGCTGCAAGAAGCAACACCTGGCCCAGGAGACCAGAACTGAGATAATACCTCAGCAGATGAGGATGGATCTTGAGGCTGAGAGTATAAATGTTTAACAGAGACCTGGGTTTTCTTTTGCAATGAAGACAGATGAAATACAGTAATTTCACACTGATAAGCCTCACTTATTTCACTGAAGAATCGACCCAATCCCAGAAGTGCGGCTAATCACCAGGTGCGGCTTATTTATGGACAAATTCTGGCGAAATGCAAACCCAGAATTCCGAGCCGGCCAGGCGGAGAGCTGCCGTGGAGCTGCAGCCGGGCAGGCAGGGGGTGGATGGGGAGCTGCTGCAGAGCCGCTGCTGGGTGGGCAGCGATCCGGAGCCACTGGTGAGCGGA
The DNA here is from genome assembly GCA_009812075.1 of Sialia sialis. NCBI lineage: Eukaryota > Metazoa > Chordata > Aves > Passeriformes > Turdidae > Sialia > Sialia sialis. The sequence continues at coordinate 39,898,054 of VRYO01002734.1, read as the reverse complement.
TCGTGAGCTGCTGCTGGTTTCACACGGCGAGGCAGCGAGGGGATGAGCTGCCAGCTTCATGTGACGAGGCAGCGAGCCGCCACTTTCTTGTGGCGAGGCAGCGAGCTGCCGCTTTTGAGCAGTGCGGGGAGCCGCAGCAACCAGTGCCGGGGGTGGGAGTGCCGGGGCCCGCGGCACGGGGAGGGTGCTTGAGGCTACGTTTAAAGGCTTCTCTAGTCTGTGAAAAGTGTTTGCAAAATGAGCACCTGACAGCAACCCCCGCGAGTGCGCGTTTCTGTTACTAACTCGTTACTTTGTTGTATATTGATCCTCGCTTCAAAAAAAAAAAAATGCGGCTTATCACCCAGTGTGCCTTATTTATGGACAAATTCCGTGGTCTTCCCGGCTACCTGGAAGTGCAGTTTATAACCAGGTGTGGCTTATGAGTGTGAGATTGTTGTAAATTCCTGTCTCTGCCACAGGCTTTCAGAACAAGTGGGTGGAAGTATTCAGGTAGCACATCCAAGCTGACGCTAAATGGGTTAAATTAACTGTGTCTCAAAAGCCAATGATTAAAACCTCAAGTCTGAAATATTATATACCAGGCAGTGGTGGAGATCTGCCTAGACCTTGATTGTGGTGTGTGAAAGTGTAATCCATCTCTCAAGTTGGGCAGCTGGCTGACTGATTCTTGAATCGAAGCAGTCTGGCTTGTGTAAAAAAATATCTTCCTCATTTGTATGCTGTTCATGGGCTTTGAACAGGACATCTCTTAATTTTTCAGCTAAGGATTTTAAATGGCAATATAACCACTTTTGACGCTTCTGGCCTCTCCTGCCAGCTCTATAGAATTTTATTTATTAGTTGTTACACCCCACCTTTGAGGCAGGGTAACTGAGGTTCTTGTTAATAGATCCCTTGTGGTGGATTAGAGTGAAAGGACAGTGAATGACCTGTCTACATATGAGCCAGTTTTATTATAAAACAATTAAGTTGCAGCAGGAACCTGACACCTCCCCTGCAGAGGGATTTTAGACTGTCTGAAGCAGCACTGTGGAAATGAGTTAGGAGGCACTTTGGGGGTCTGTGATGGTTTGTGACCCCTTGTAATGACCCAAATACTGCTTGGCCCTGCTTTTCCTTGCACCATTTGTGCCTTATTGGGAGGGAGAAAACCTCCTGGCTTCCATGTGAACATCCCATACCTCCCATGATGGGGAGTTTTACCCTGTCAGGTGCAGTTGTGCCTTTCTTGGGAGGGAGGACATCGGCATGATAAACAGCATACCCCACCTCCAAAGGATCTGCTGCTTACCTGCCTTTTTCCTTTTCTGAAAACACTTTAAGGCATCAGTCCTGGGTTATCAGGGAGAAATTTATCACAAGGCTCAACCAGTTTATGTAAACAAAGTCCAGACTATCACATTACTTCAGTGTGATTTAACATCCAGGGCGTAATTAAATGGCAAATTTAAGTATATCTATTTTTTTTATTCCAACAAAACACTTAGACAGGAGGTAGAAGGTTATTTTGCATTTATGTGCCTTTTCTCGCTAAGCTACCATCATATATCAGTGAGTAATTTTGGCTGAACCATAGGCTTTCAAATAAGTGAAGTTGGAGTTCAACTCATTAGCAGTGAAATTCTAGTGACTTGTAAAACACTGAAGCCTAATAGGACCAAGACTCTAGCTAGAAGATATGAATAAAATGTCCCATTTTCCCAAGCCAAGTCTGCTGGTGGCCTAAACCTGTGTAATAGTTTACAGGAAGAGTTTGGACCAAGGAAGTCATGGTTTCTACTTTACAGTGTCCTGGTTTATGACTCAGTCATGTTTTGTGTGTATTTTTTTATTCCCATCCTTCAGCCATGCTTCTTTCCATCTGTCTTTTTCTGTGACCTCTCTCATCTCTATTTATGTCATAGTCAAGCCAGTCCTGCAAACATAGGAAGGAAAACATCCTTGTTCATCAGCAGTCAGATAAGCCCTAAAAAATGTCAGACCAGGTGCTGATTGGCTCCATCCCCAGTTCTTCCCCTCTAGCTTCAGCTAGATTTTCACAATAAACAGAAAACTAAAGTTGTCTATCTTTGCACCCCAGTTTTTTTTTTATCTGGGGAGAAACAAGATGGAAATAGAAATAGAAATAGAAATAGAAATAGAAAATATTCTGTAGGAACATGCATGTCTTTATGTGCAAAGGAAGGCATGGATCTATGCAAAAGATGACAAACACCAGCCGTTGAAAAAAAACCCTACAGCTTTAAGACATGTTTTTAAACAATGATAATGTAGGGAATCAAAATGGAATTGATATCAAGAACCAAGTCACACAAGGATCGTATTTTAAACAGTTTTCTGTATGCCATCTCACAATGTCAGAAGCTTAATTAAGTTTGACTTTAAATTCTTCCAGCCTAAAAAAATAAATAAGTGATGGAATTGAACTGGCATGCCAGTGATTTAGAGGTAGCTTTTACACAGTCAAGGGCAAGGAGCTCATTGTTAAATTCAGTACCAAATCAGAGGGCTTACATTGTTTTGAAGCCCAAGGAAGAGAACAAAATCATCCCCCTTTTCCTGAAAACTTTGTTCTATAAATTTATAATTACCTTCTCATAAGGTCTCAGAATGCATCAAAATTTGTTCAGTGAGTTCTTATCACCTGCATGAGCTGCCTCAGAATTGCTGTATAAAGGATACTGCCTGCTTACCAGTAAAAAACTGCGACTCTTCAAGGGAAAGTAAAATCTACCCCTCGCACAATACTAGGTAAAATATTGCCTCCAATGAAGTCTGTAGGAAAATGCCTGATTATTTTACACAGGATTTCATCCATGTGTATTTCTTATTATCATGGGAACCTTCCAAGAAATAATGGAAACTAATGAAATTTTTGTGTTAGAGAATTCTATTCTTAAAAATTTTCATGTTAAAGATTAATACCGAGGCTAGTTCCAAATTTTGTGCCTGATCAAAAATATAAATTAAAGGTATAGTCAAGAAGGTGGGGTGAATAGGCCTTGATCTCATATCTCATATCTCATATCTCTCCAAAAGGTTGAAAAACAGTGTGACATTTACATTTTTACTGTGTTCTAAATCCCAAACGGAATGAATGTATTTGAACACTTTATAGCTCTGGCTGCAATGGCTTTTCTGGAACAGAAATATTGCTGGGACATTGCTCTTTTTATCTTTCTTGTTTCCACTCATTAAAACCAAAAATATAGGCAAGAAAAGAACTTATTATGGCAAACCAATATTTCCAGATGCTGACAAATATTGACTTCTGAAGACTAATTTCTCCCCATCTCAATATAGGTGCTTGTCATATCAATTGCCATGTCTTCAGTACTTAGAGCTAATGAGATTCAATTATTTTTCTTGCCTAAGTATGCCTTAAAATCCTAATTGATCACTGGAGGCAAGATTCAAACTCTAACAGTGCTGGAATGGGGAATACAGAGAAATCTGAGTAAAATGATGAAAAATGGAGGACTTCAGGCATTTATAATTTTGTCTTATAAGATCATAATCATCAGAGGTCAGGGGGCCTTTACGTGTACAGAATGCAGCGTAGCAAATGTGCATTGCACAGCTGATTGTAAAAAGGTTTCTGTTCCTCAGAGACTGTTAGCCCAACCTGTGGGTGCTCTATTTTGGCAAAACTGTAAAAGGAAGGTTGCATTCCGTTCTCTGTCATCTTGGATGCATCACAGAGCTGTCTTTCACCAAGTGCTTCTTCCTACAGCACTTAAAATTCCGAGGTTGCCTGACCATGAATTGATTTACACTACTGCTCCCCTTTATTTTAAATGCAAGATTTCTTATGTAGCTTCTCTATTCTACCTGTAAATGTGTGAGTTATTTTTAACATGTTCTTTTTGCTGATCATTGGTAAACTTGTCTCATTATTTGTAAATTCCAAACATGGAATTTTCTATGCTACTGCTACCAGAACATATATTCAGTCATTGCAGATTCGTTGTGTTTCCTTAGTTCACTAGGAGATGATTCTCTTAGATTTGATCTTTTAGTTTAATTTGACAAAAGCTTGACTCAGTATTTCATTTTGATTTCACTTCTTTCCCTGAGTTAATTAACATTATTTTCTTTGCCACGTCCAGTGAAGCTGATAAGAATGCCTACATCCTGATTCAACTGAGGATATAAAAGGAGCCTCTTGATGTCTAATTATAGCAAGTAAAAAAGAGGCAGAACTGATTTATGGACTAGTGCATGATGTACTCCACCTACTGTAATTCACTGGTTTTCTAAATGGCAGCCTATGGAGGTAAAAAGTTGACAGTACTTTTCCATATTTTCTTTTCATTCCAACAAAACACTTGGCCAGGAGATAGAAGGTTATTTTTCATTAATATGCTTTTCTCATTTTAGGGAAAATGGGAAGCTTCTGAGAGCAGTATAAGGGTAATCCTCATTAAGACATTATTAACAAGGCTTATTATTAGAACAGTTAAAGCCATTGCCCTTGATTATAAATGAGTAAATTGGTTAATGAGAACAGTAGTTAATTGAGGGTATTATTACCAAGCAGGGAAATCATATGAAAGTTAAATACATCACATTGATTCTTCTACACAATTAAACATCTATGAGAGAAGAGATTAAGAAGGAGAGTATGAGAAAGTAGCAGTCATAAAGTAGAAGTATATTTTAAAAAGTGAATTGCAAAAGTCTATTAAAACTGAATAAAAGTCAACGGTGCATATTTACTCTGCTGAAACTCATCTGAAGCTACTTCTTGCAAGACAGAAAGTCTCAAACTCCATCAGTGTGATGAAAGGTTGTGTAATCATGAGGTCAGCCGTCTGGTAGGGATAAGATTTGCCACCCTGCATTTGCCTTAAGATCCAGGCATCACGTGTGTCCTTCTTCAAGCTTCTCCTTTTATCTGTTTTATCCACTGTTACAATCAGTATTGTTTTGTGCACCTCTATGCTATAAGGGTTAGATTTTCCCTGTCTTTTGCAGTCTTAATTGTATTTTTTAGCTGTGAAGGAAATTACATGTCTTTCTGCCAATAATCTGTTGTGAGCGAAAGCAGCGCACATATGAGTTTTTCCCCAGGTACCTCAGCCAGGACTACCTATAGCTGGTTGACCAGGACCATGTCCAGACAGCTTCTGAATAGTTCCAAGGATGGAGAATCCATAACCTCCCAGGACAAGATGTTGCAGTGCTTCATCACTCTCAGTAATGTAAAAACAGAAAGAAGTGATTCCTTATGTTTTGATAGAAACTCCTGTATTTTTGTCTGTGCCTGTCACCTCTTGTCCTGTCACTGGGCACCACTGAAAAAACCTGTCTCCCTCTTGTTTTCACTCTCCCTTCAGGTATTTGCACACATTAGTGAGATGCTCTTTGATCCCCTCCTGCGCCTTCTCTAGGTTAAACAGACTTCTAACCCTAACCATACTGTGATTCTGTGATTTCATTCAGGCAGCTGAAACTCACCCTGGATGGTAACCCAACAATCATACCTGGCTTTGGAGGAGAAAAGGTTTCTGTGGGGAAGGAAACTGCCTTATCAATTCTGCCTTGAAACCACAGATATGGAGATGGGTGTACACAGTACCCTAGAGCCCAGTGCCAGGCCCAACTCAAGAGCAGGCGGAATCATCTTGGAAGGGCTGGAAGAAATATTAATGCCACCCCTGAGGATAGCTTCATCAGGTAAATCCTATGGACAAGATCCTTTTTCAGCTTGGAGTGGTACCAAGGGCCATTCTTTGTGGCTGTGTAGGTATAGCCCAGCAAATAATAGAGGTAAATACTGATTCTATGCCTTTGCTGTCATCTCTAGTCATGCTGTGTATTTGTAATCTTGATCCACAAGGAAATCGGTTCATTGTAGGGCTGTTAAAAGCAGTGTGACAGACTTTGGAGCTCCTTGCAGCTCCTTAGGCACTATGAGGCTTTGTGCCAATGCCTTTGACTTTAAGGAGTTGCAGGGGACTGCAGGGCCAGTTTGTCAGCCCTCAGCTTGTGTGCAGGGAGAGCTAACCCTGGAGGTTAAGGGGTAGGAGAATACAGCACTGGCAACACACTTCTTAACTTGTATAAATCTTCATCTAAAGCAGGAAAGATGCACAATTCTAGACCTTTCAGAGCCACATTGGTAAATTCCTTGTTAGCAGCTTGTGGAATGTCCAAGGTGTATGTATGTACTAGAAGTACTATGTGTGACTCAGAGCTGGCCACTTGAGAGCACTGCTATAATTACTAATTGTCTGTGGGGTGAACAGCCTGGGGCACAGGCTGTCATTTCTAGTGGCATGTGCAATGGACTGCTTAGTTTCCAGATGAAATTGTAACACAAACACAGATGGAGTGATAATCTCCCACCCACTCTAATTCTTCTTGAAATTCCTAATTAAGTATTTTTTCTTCCAGCTTTCCCCTTTATGAAAAAAAAAATTGTTCTCTGTAGTGTTGTTGGGGAGGGGAGGGAGGGGCTGTATCTCTTCCAAGTGGGACCTGAGGAGTAGCCAGGTTTTTGCTGTACATTGACAAATTTTACAGTCAAACAATGAAGAACTGAGTTTTTCTTTAGCTTGAGACCTGCCTTGGATGCCTGAAGGCATGGGGGCATGGCAGGACTGGGTGAAGAGGCAAGGGTATTAGATCCATAATGAATAGCATTTTCCATTCAGTTGCAGAAAGTAAATCCTCAGCATGCTGCCAATTTCCTGTCATTTGTTTGATGGTGGCAGCATACTGTGGAGCACCAAGCTGAGCATCCCATAGATCTCCTGCATAAAAAATGTGTGGGAAGTTGATGATACATGTCTTGTAACAAAACAACACATAAGGGCTGTGCATCACTGAAGTCTTTTTCTATCTCTTTATTTTTTAGTGTTACCCCGAAGAAGAGTTTGAGTTTGTCATCCTAAAGCTGCAAAACAATTTGGTTCTTATGTGAGATAGTAAAAACATCCTGCCAAAAACACAATGTGGTGGAAAAATTAAATATCAGATCATAGCTCTGTAAAAAGAGTTATGTGCATTATCCATAAACTCGGAGGAGTACTGTTTAGCTGGGGCACCACTTCTCTTCTCTGATCTCATCTATCAGAAGCTGTTCTGGTGATAAGTGTTTCATTTCATATTACGCAGTCAATCAGTATTTGCTCTTCCATTTCCCCACATTGCCATGAGTTGATGGACTATTCTCTTACTTGATGTAAGAACACAAATCCTAGACCTGCTGCTCTTCTCCTAATCTCTCAAGGTCATCACAAGAGCTGATCATGGTTATGCTCTGCTAAGCCAAAGGCCCAGGAGGGCTACTGCATTTCCTTCTAATCCTTCATAGCTATTTCCTCTTCAGCTTAAACAGCTCTCAGCTTTCCAACAGTTTTTTAGCCTTTTTTTTTTTTCCTTAGTTGCTTTAGCTGTGTCTAGGCTATTTTAAGGAGAGAGAATGAATTTATCTTTAGGCCTCTATTCTACTGAGGGAAGGTTAATATACTAACATAAAGCAAAGACCTGACAGTTTTGGCCAGGCACATCCATGGCCTTTTCCAACTGCAGTGTTCAAATCCCTCACAACTACCTGTGAGTTTATTCTCACTGAGGTACTGTCAGCATCGTAAGTCATTGTTGCTAAACACCTCCCCTGTAAAAGCATGCAAAAATATTAAATTTTCCCAGATCATGTCCCTTAAGTTTACAATCAAACAGAGAAGTTGTCTCAAGTCTGAGTCACCAGCCAATGTTTTTATATGATACTTTTCTCCCAGTTCTCTCAGTGGTTTGTCTGGTGGGGGTCTGCTTTTTCCCAAATGGGGTATGCACACTGAAAGGCTTGGTATGACCCTTCTATGCTGAGTGCTTTCTGAAATTTATCTTGGAGTGAGATACAAACTTAAGGGTTTTTCTGGATTTTTGGGCATCTTCAGACAACCAGCACCCAAGCTGTGCATACAGGGAAACCCATCCCAGATTTCCTGAGATGTGAAATAGGATCTTGACTCCAGAGCTTCTAAAAATGGACACCATGTTAGCCAGACAATAGATTTTTTCCATAAAGCTCATTCTCAATCAAGCTACATTGGGAACAAGACAGACAAAATCAAACTTCTTCCCAAGGTAAATTACAGATATTAGCTAAAAGCTAGCTGCAGGCTCACATAATTGAAGCTAATATGCTAATTGTAACAAAGCCTGGACTCCAGCCAGGATATAAAGTCATGTTGCAACATGAGTAGATGATCTTCAGGCATTAATGGGTGCAGAGTGATCTATTTCCTTAGAGCCCCTGTTGATACCTTATCTGTGTCACCATGAGATGCTGCTCTCTCACTCAGGGGTGCTAAAATGTACTCTTATAATGACAGCTTGTTATGGGTGGGAGCTGTCCAATGAGGAAATTACCCCTCCATCCTTAGACTTCTTTTAGAACCATTTCTTTGTTTTCCCTGAAAGGTAGCAATGGGCCACACTTAGAATTGGTGAGCCAGTACAGACCACGAGCCAGTGATACGCAGGTACAGGGCCATGATGTTGTTCCACAGCTTGCAAAAGGTCCATCTGTGAAGAAAGACCGAGGAATCAAAAGGACCCTGAAACAGGCAGGGAAAATCTGGTATCACCTGCACTAAACTGGCCAGCATGGCAATCCCTCATTGTAGAGAGATTCTCATGGGGCATAATTAATGAATAATGTTTTATAACATCTCAATTTGTCCCAAAGTCTTCACTCCTTGATGAATGTTGCTCTATCTGTACTTAATCACTTCTCAAATGGCAATTTGGCATCCTGGAGCACAGACCCTTTGGCAAGTAAATCCTAGTAGTATAGATCAATGCTTGGCACATCCTCACTGCCAAGGCTTCTGTGACAGATCCTACTAGTGCTTCACTCTCAGCAAGGAACTCCAGATAAAGTCAGGTTATGGGTTCATGGTTCCCTGAAGAATCAAATCTGCTTGACTGGGCTCTTCTGATGACTTTGACTACCTGAATAAATTTCATCTCCTTGACCTATATTTGCTGATGTTGCTTCTCTCAACTGAAGTAGAAGTGCTAAGATGTAGAGCGTTCTAACTCCATAGGTACTTTTGTGTGTATATAAATTGCTTTTCCAGGTGCCTCTGCAGATGGACTAAACTTGGCAGTGCTACAAATAGCAGTCTCTACTAGAGAGTCTGTATTCACAGAGAGGGAGAGTGGATGACAAGATCTGTAAGGAGCAGAGAGCAGCTCTGAGGCAGGTGTGTATGTACAGAACATGTATTGGTGTTCTGTGTACCCTGATACCCTAAAAAAATGGCTTATGGGGCTAAGATATCAGTGATGCTTTTCCACTGGAATTGCTGCCATGCTCAGCCCTCATCTCACTGAGCCATCCTGCCTGGGCAGCTGCAGAAGCTCTTTCCTCAAGGGAAGTATCAAGGGAAGTATGGAATTTCTATTGAAAATGAACATGTGAGTTCACAGATTTGGCGTAAAAGTTTTTAATGTTTTTGGCTATAATAATAAAATTATGGAATTTTAGTTCTAATTAATTTTAGATAAAGTAATATACTTAATAATTAATTATGTTTTTATATGTAGTACATATATATAAATATGTAAAAGATGTTACATCTTTATATGAAAAAATGTATAATAAGATGAAATAGGTTTTTTAGTTAATTTAATTCTAGATTATACATGAGGCATTGGAGATCTGCCCTGTAAAAAATCTGGCCCAGCCAAAGTCATGCCTGATTTCATCCCTTGCCTTAAGATGGTAAACTTTTCCTATTCAAAACAATAAGCATTGTAAATATTGCTCTGTTCCAAATCATGGTCAACTATAAGATTACAGAAGGCAGTATTTTTCAATAAAATATCCATGGCTAGAATGAAACTATTTTTTTTAAAGTCTTCAAGTTACAGAAAGCAACGAAGGAAAAAATCCATGAAAGTGAAAAAGTGGCTCCTCATGTGAAGTGTGTTAGAGGAATGCCTAAGCACAGTACATATCCCTGTATTCTGCTCAGAAAGCTGGTGGGAAAATGATGGGGTTTTTGGAGTACAAGTACTGTGTTAGTATATTGGAATTACATGCAAATGGAAATATGAGACACACATCCATTCTAGATTAGTTTATGTGGTTTTGTTTCCCATTTCAATCTCACATTCAATTTCATTTGTGTCACCAGTATGTCTCAGGGAAGATCAAAAGATAATGCTAGTGCTCTGTCTTGAGTCTGGTTTTTTTTAATAAGTCTGATAGTTAGTTAGTTAGTTTAACCCAGGGTGAAAACTTTGAGATAGCTGTATGTTGGAGATGGAAATCCATCGCTAATGATTTCTCTAAAATGAATGGCTGAAATACATGTATCCAGATAATTCCCTGGTGGTACCACGCTCAGCTAAAAACACCCATTTATGTAGAGGAAATTTTTATAGATGCAAAATTGTTCTAAATTTACTCCAACAGTAAGCAGCAATGCTGCTTAGCATGAGGTTTGTCCACAGGAGCTCTGTAAAATTTCCCATTAGCAACTGTCTGCTCACTCCAGCAGAGCAGCTATTTGATGCTGAGGCTGCTATGACAGCTACTTGAACATATAAATAGAATCATGCTTCACAAATGTGACAGTATCACATGGCTAAATGCATGGAAGTGCTGAAATGGGAAAAATTTCTCTTACTCCATAATTATGTGTGTGTTAGTATTACATTTAGTGAAGTGGTAGACCTGGTTAGACCCAAGAATAAAGTATTTTTGACAAGCTTGGGTTTAAACTATGGCTGTGATGAAATTATTAAATTCAGATTTGATGTAGATGGGTACCAGCACTCGATCTGTGCACATAACCAATGCATTTTCAGCTCTGTGGGTAATCATTAATTCTCCTGGTGATCTCTTGAGTAGATGTGGTAATGGACTGGCTTGAGACAATAAGGCAGTAGATTGATCTCTGTACCATTTCATGTTACAGCAACGGACTAGCAATGTCAAGGTGGAAATTTCAGACAATTGCCTGTTGAGCCTAGATCAGTTAGGCATTATTTGTGTGCTTTAAAGTGTTGAAGTCCCTGGGTGAAGGAATCCTGGACAATCCCAATGACACTGTTAGTTCCAGTGACAGGTGAGCCAAATGGCCGAATGCCCCATGGATAAATTTGAATAGTCTGCAAAATGCAGGTGGAGAAATGTCTTTGGAAATGTTCTAGACATAACTAGTCAGCAAGATTAGTCAGCAAGACTAGTCAGCTGCTCCCTAAGCAGCCTGAACTAATTAAGGGCAGGATCAAGGCAGCAGGAGGTTAGATTAGATAACCCTTATAGCTCCCTTCCAACCTAAATAATTCTCTAGTCTGTGATTAGAGACAGGACACTCTGTACATAGTAGGAAAGCCAGAAGAAGTTCTGTGCATAGTTTTAAGATAATAAATAGAAATGGAAAATAGAAATGGATCATTGATGTACTGTAGTCGTCATGTAGGACCACAGACCAGCTGGACTGTAAGAAATCACCAGAACAAATTGTGGTGTCCCATTTTGATCCTGTAGAAGCTGCTCTTGCAAGAATGCTTGTGATGGAGACTCCCATCCAGACAGCAACTGACAATCCTAGTTGAGAGATTTGATTCCCACATGACCAAAAATGTTTATGCAAAATATCTCAGTGAGTAGATGGGATGTTGTAGGTTATGAGTGCTTCTCAGAACCCATTCAAGGTTCTCATTGCATGATTAGGAATGAAAAAGTTGGGCAAGAACTGGTCTATTCCAAGTAGTTTTCTTGAGGGTTATCTTCTTTCCCACCAATATGGCGTGTTTAATGTAATCTTGGCAAAGAACAACATTGGTGGATTCTCTTTGAGATACTAGGGAAAAAATATGTTGTCAGTCAAAAAACCCCAACAAAAACCCCAACCAAAACTCAATGTTAAATTATGTGAATTTGTGACACTTGTTGTATAATAGAAAATACTAGAATAGAAATTTGTGTAGCAGGTCTTCACAGCAGTTACTCAGATGACATAAATACTTACAAGAATTGTTTTCCCTTTCTGTTTTACTTCTTCTTATCTTCTCCAACCCAGACACCACAATAAGCTATGTCTCTATGCTATGATGAAAACTGCAATTAGTATTTTTATGTGCAAGAAGACACATCCCAAGAGACCAGAACTAGAATTTATTTTCTATCATACACACAGACACATATATGACAATGAAATATTTCAAGATGCTCCAAATATTTGCTCCTAAAAAAGACTGATGCCACATTCCTGTGATATAATATCGTTTTCTGTAGGTGTTGTGGACAGATTATGCCAATCAAACACTGGAGACAAGAATATTTTTATGTCATTACTGCAAAGTCTATCTCATCCCAGAGATAATAGCAAGAGCAATTTTTCTTAAAATCCTTACAAATGTACCATTTTCTAGATAGGGCTTGATTTCATGCTGCCTTGAGAAAGGGTTTGGCTTTGATTTTTTAAATGCTATGCATGGCATAAACAGTGCAAAGTATCCTTTCCCATTTGTAAGACACTATTATTAACCCTTGGAAACTTTGATTTCTACTTAATCTTCTGCTTCATGCCTTCCCTGATAGTGAAAATCATTATCAAATGCCATTTTGATGTGTTACCTCATGGAATGAATTACTGAAGGCAACTGAACAGCAACAAGCAGAATGAAGGCTGCTGTGCTTGCAGACCTGCGTAACTTCACTGATGCCAGTACTATTAAATTTATCTATGTTCAAGTTGAATTGAACCCAGATCTTTATTTAGCTTGCTAGCAGGCAAGTTACACTTTCAGCGTCTGTTCCAATGCCAGCTGAAGTCAACGACAGCCTTCACTAACTTCAAGGGGTTTTAGATGAGGCTCCAGCTCTTGGATGTGATGACATAAGGTAAAATATTAATGCTTTATTTTTTTGGTAAAAATGATAGGTGCAGGATGGTAGAGCAGATTACTATGTAGTCAATGACTCTTTCACTGGACAGAGCTTTTCTTTCTGTGAAACTGGAGCAGTCATACATGGTAGTCAGGAGAGACAGAGAGGGAATTGTTCAACCAGGTTTTATGATTGTTTCTCTCCTTTTCATAGGATTTATTTTTTACCTGATTCTGAAACTTTAAAACTCTCATTTTCATTGACTGAGGTTTACATTAACTAACAATTTAACCCAGAGGTTTTGTGCCTCTCTGATAATCAGTAAAACAGAGTTTATTGACAAGACCTGCAACACTCCTTGTCTAATTGCAAGCTGCTTTCCATGATTTACAGTGCACAGTAGGCAATTGGTTGTACTAACTCTCCAGGGCCCTGAACTTCTTATTCTACCACTTAAAACCACCTGGAACACAACATCAGTGATTCACTGGTTTCCAACCTGCAGGTTCCTGCCCTTATACACGACCCTCTGTTGCTGATGGTCTTAGTTACAGATGTGACAATAGGACTCCTGCCTCTTCAGAAATCACTCATGGCACTAAAGAAAAATAAAAATAACATGCTGTATATGATTTACCTGTAGCATTATTTCTTCCTTGGTGTCATTTTGCTATGGCTTTGTGTTTCCTTTTTCTGGGCCAGACTGAATGCATCAAATCTGAAATCACCAAAAAGCAGGTCTGGACATATAGATTCATATGATTGTCCTCACCCAAGATCACATTCTCACTTTCCAAGTGATTCCAGTAATTTCACGACTATAAGGCGCACCCTTTTGACTAAAATTTTGATCGAAACCCAGAAGTGTGCTTTATAATCCGGTGCGCCTTATATATGGACAAAGTTCAGAAATTTGCCAACCCGGAAGTGTGGGCCGTGAGCCAAACCGTGATGAGCCCCAGCAGCCAGCACCAGGGGCAGGTGGGAGTGCCAGGACCCGTGGCACGGGGGGGGGCACCTGGGGCCGCGTTTAAAGGCTGCGCCAATACGTGAAAAATGTTTGCAAATTGAGCACCTGCCAGTAAACCCAGCGATCGCGTGATTCCGTTACTAATTCATTACTTTGTTGCGCGCAGATCCTTGCTGCAAAAAAAAAAAAAGTGTGTCTTATAGTCAGGTGTGTCTTATATATGGACAAAGTACAGAAAATTGCCGACAACCCGGAAGTGCGCCTTATATTCTGGTGTGCCTTATAGTTGTGAAATTACTGCACTTAGTGAACAAAAGGAGATCATATAAATGCTCCATAATTCTATGGCATCCTTTGGCAAATATTTCAGCTTGTCAGGTACATGATGCACAATTAACAATTTCCTGTTTGTTCCCAATCTGGCTCCTACCAGCTCCATTTGGAGATCTGCAGTTCTTGTGGTAGACAACACTGCTCACAGTTGCTTTCTAATTACCATTGTCATACCAGTTATAATTTTTCTGGATAATTTTCCCCAAATCAGAAGTCATAGCCTGCTCAATTGCTTCTTTTATAGTAGGCGTTTTCCACTTCAGATTATTCTTCAAGCTTTTCTTGTCACCTTTTCTTGTCACTTTTTCTAATTTTAATATAAATTTTCTGGCACAGGCAGATGTAAAATGCATATTTTTCAAATTGTAGGCAAGCCATGGAGCCATACAGTGTTACAGTAATATTGCCTATTGCACTCTCTATTTTTATTACAAATGCCTGCAATTTTAACTTTGATTTATTCCTGACTGCTTACTGACCGATACACTGATATATTCATGGAACAATCTCACTTCTGAATATTAGCGCTGGGCTCAGAGCCCATAATTTAAGATGTGACATTAGAGCTACTTTTGTCCAGGGTTCATCCCTCTATGTTTATCTGTACTGAATGGTATCAACTCTTGTGATCTACACAGGCATTCAGTCTTTAAGTTGTGCAGTTCTTCACAGAGAGGTAATTTATCAATATTATAACCAGAACAGGCTTCTGCACACATCCATCTGGTTTCTGCCCATCGTTTGTTCACTCCTCTTCTCTTACTGTTGGAGATAGTGAGTTGGGGTCTCTCTCAATTCTTCAAAGAGAAATCAGAGTGCAGGTGTTGAATTAAAACCTTTGGATGGATTGAAGTATGTTAAGCTACTCACACATAAAGTAGAGGTATAAGTTTAAGTTTTACGATAAGTAAGTGAGTCAGTAAGTTTTAGAATAAGCTTCAGTGCTTTAAGTAAGTGAGAAGTTCAAATATAAAAGTAGACGTGCTAGTTCTAGTGAAGGTTGAAAAATATACTAACGTTTTCAGTGGAGGATCCAGGAACCTAGTTTTAGACAGTGCTTAGACATAATAGAGCTATAGGAAAAATATTGTTTACATTTTTCAAATAGAAAAAAATAGACCATAAGCGTAGTTCATACGTAACCTAGCATGCTAAGAAACTGAAATTCTCGTAAGCTAAGAAGTGGTGATCTGAATTTGTGTCTTAGCTTGTTAGGAGTATTCTATAGAAGAGCATGCATTAGAGAGAGCTGGTGCTTTTTGCCATTGCTTTTTGCCACTACTTTTTGCCATTGCTTTTACTATTTTGCTTTTGCATTGCTTTGCTCGCTGCCGTCATCAACACCCAAGAAGAAGAAAGGAGCTGCCACAGCAACATCAGCTTCCCGGGACCTTGACAAGAGCATCTTCTACTTCTGTTTGGGACTTTATACCAAAATTTAGCATGGACTTTAATGTCTGGAACTTTACTTTCAAGACTGATGGATATTTGTAATAAACAGCCTTTTAGGAACTATTAACTGCTTTGCTCATTTAAGAAAATAACCCAACTAAGTTGATGTCTAAGAGCACCGGGAGTTTAACCTCACGTCTTATTTTTAAATGTTTTTTAGAAATGCTCAGGAAATTAAATGTGAGGAAATCTACTGAAGTTGCCTTAGAAGTTGATATACCGCACCAGCCAGTTCACTCTATTCAACTCCTTCCTGACTTCTTCAAATAACTCCACTGAGCCTGCAAGGTAAGGCATAGCCTTAAAGAAAAACACATGGACTCTTCCCTAATTGATTATACCTATCCAGGTGTCTGCTCTTTGTGATATTAACATGCTGTTGAAGCCAAGGACAGGCATCAGGATTCCATATTTGGACTTCCATGGCTCTCCCTGAAACTGTTTTTTGTTCTGTTAGAATCATATCTGACATCTTCAGGTGTGTGAGGCAGGTTTAAGAACATTATCCACCTCTTTCAGTAATCAAACTATTTAATTGGTGAGCTCTTTCAGAGCTACAGGCTGACTGCCATCATCATCCTGACAATTTGCTACTTTTGTCCATTTTCTCAAGGACAAAACTAGTCTCATCTATTTTACAGTCAATTCAGTATCCCACAGATTTTGTAATTACAGTAATTTCACAGTTATGAGCAGCACCTGGTTATAAGCCACACATCCGGGTAGCCGTGTAGAGCATGGGATTTGTCCATATATAACCCGCACCCGAATATAAGCCGCCTTTTTTCTTTTTTTCCTGCGCGGCAGGGTGGGGGTGCTGCTGAGGGGCCAGGCGGAGCCAGGGCCGTGCCGGGAGCGGGAGGCAGCAGCAACGGGAGGGGCTGGCCGGCAGCAAGGAGGGGCAGGCACTGGGAGCGGGAGCGGTGAGTGCCGCTCGCTGGGAGCTGAGGGGCAGGGAACGCCTGTTCCCCTCTTTCCCGCTCGCTCTGCGCGGCTGCTGAGGGGCAGGGAACACCTGTTCGTACTTCCACCTTGGCAATTCTCCTGAAATTGTCCATAAATAAGCCGCACCTGATGATTAGCCGCACTGCTGGTGTAGGCTGGATTCTTCAATGAAAAAGGTGTGGCTTATAATCATGAAATTACTGTAGGTTTCTCACAAAAATAGAGTCCAAGCAGGGGAATTGTTCCTTTTTTTCTGGTTTGTGTATCAATGCTAAAGTACTGTTTAGCTTCTTGGCTATTGCTTCACAGAAACTGAGCGTTCTTTTCATATCTTGATCATTCACAGACCCGAAAGACTCTCAAGTGAGTCTGTTTCCCTGACAGGCTTCAGGTTATACTATTGTACTTTTCCCAAGAACTAGGAAAGCAAAGTAAAAAGACTTAGATTTCCATGAGAAGTAATGGAAAATAAACAACAACAAAAAAAATATTCTGTGGTGTTTTGGCAATTTCTTGCTTCTTAAAAATGGAGCTACTCATTATCAATGACCATTTATACTTTCTGTCTCCTGCTCATTCTGGTTTTGTTCCTCTCTTTGTCCAGCTGGATATTAATGATGTGTTAACCACCTAGTTTTCCTGCCAAACTTAAGATAACTGCCTGTGACTGTACGCCTTATCAAGCAGGTACTGTTCAGGGAGTAAAAAGAGGTATATACATAACCTTACACTGGGAGAAATCTTGAGTCCAGATCCAGGGCCAGCTGCACAATCCAGGTATTTATCAATTGCCAAGACCAAATAGTTCCGAAGTGCATTTATAGAACAGTGAGAGAATGACAATGTGATGCACTCTTTCAAAGATCATGAAAATGTTGACTACTTTCTTCTGTGATTTTTCATGAGTAGGATTCAAATGTGTATTTACCAACTGAGAAAAACCTAATGTTCCTTTAAAATGCAAGTGACATTAGAAAAGCCCTGGGAGAAACTCAGCCTATTTCTGTTTCACTAGGATTCTTTTACTCTAAGTAGATTATCATAAAGTGATATTGGCAATTGCCAAGGCAATTGCACAGGGTACAATTCTCTCCATCAGCTGAGCAGACGTAATTAGATTGAAAACCTGGGTGCATTAGTCTAATCTAATACTATACAGAAATGTACAATCAGTTATACATCATATCATCTCAGCATGGTGTCAAATCAATATCTGTTTTCAGCAGGAAAAATGTGCAGGTTGTGCTGGAGATATGACTAATGGGAATGCTATTTGGAGTGTTTGGAGTGCAGTTTGCACTGTAAGGAATGATGACAATTGGTTTCATCTGGAGTAATTACAGCTCAGTGGCTACCAGTTAGGCAATTACTCAAAGGAAATCCTCTTGAGGGTAGAGTATCTCAGCTTTGACAAGAAAACATAACCAATATAAATTCCTTACGTGTGGTAGAAAAACATTGATTCTTCCAAATGGTATAAAAAGCAATGTAAATAGAAGAATGGCTATTTCACCAAGCCCCACAGATTTTCATGTTTTCTCTGTGAAAAAAATCCTAAATCTCACAGTATCAGGTTTGGTCTCTATGATACCACGAACTTCTTGAAAATATAGCGAGAGGGGAAAAGCAATTTTGACAAAGCAGTCAGTCTTCTGTGTTTCTAATGCACCATGCCTGCATTGAGTAAGGCATGCATGGGATGGCTGTGATATATGATATACATTTTATTAAACACTGTGAGAATGTTGTCTCTTGAACAGTTCTGATCTCCAGGAAGGGCATTTTAAGCAGAAAAAAACATACTATTTCAAGAACATGCCTAGACTATGAATTCAGGATATTCCCAAGGTGGCAATAGAGGTGTTTGTCATGTGATACTTCAGAGTGCAACCTCAGAAAGTGAAGAATTAGGAGAAGGATGTTAATAATTAGAGATATGTTTGAGAAAGAGTTCTCTATTATCAAAGCCCTCTTGTTATAGAGTAAGAAGACAAGATGAGGAAAGGGGAAAAAAGAGAGAAATGTAGTGCCAGGTGGTGTTCCCAAGCCTCTTTCTCAGATTTAAAGACCACCTCCCATTTTGGTCTTCTCCAGTCAGAACACTTGATACCAGTCCATCAAACCTCTGCAGAACTATACTAAGGAATTAACTGTTCAATAGAGCCCTGTTTGCATTGTAGGATTCAGCCTGCAGAAATCACGTCTTTTAACAAAACCTAATGACAAAGATTACAAAGCAAAGACATTTCTTTGGTTGGGGGTTTTTTTGGGGTTTTTTTTCAGTTTTCCCAAGACTACCTTGAAGTAAAATCACAGATCTGGCACTGCATGAATAACTTCAGCTGTTTCTTCTGCTTGTACCCAGGTGAGGATCAATTCACAAAAAGGAAAAAAAAGCTATCTTTTGTGAAGTGCTTTTAATAGCTGTGGAAAAATGAAATACTTGACACAAAGAGACATAAGGGTATTTTATTGCTGAATTTTAGTACCCTCTGTGTGCATAACAGAGTTGCAAAGCACAGACTTTTCAGATAGGTCTTGGAAGTTTCCAGACATTATTACAGTAGGGCTTATTCCAAATTTTACCCTGTCCTCTTGGGATGGCAGAGGACTCTGACATGGGGGTGCTTCTGAACTGCTGAGTCAAACCTGCCTATGATGAAGCTTCATTTCTCTCTAGAATGCTCGGAGGTATTATCTCCATCCAAAAAATAATTTTATATTTGTATGGAACCTTTTAAACTGCAGAATCCTATATTTCTTTCTTTACTTTGTATTAAGAGAATTCTAACCCTCTCAAAAAAAAATTATGATATGTATTTTCAGTAGAGTTGAAATCTACCTTGAAGAATTATTGCTAAGATTAGCCTGTGTATTCAAGCTCTCAGAAAATAAAAAGCATTTTATCACATATATTTATAATAACTAAATCCCATTTATTATCTAGAGAATACAGAACCTAATATCTGTCTTGCTACAGACCAGGCAGATTAAGTCTAACTTCCATAACATTTTTTATTGGCTGAACTACGTTCTTAATAGAGATCATAATTTTGGCACTGATGGTAGTAGTAATTTCTTCAGTAAATCACAATACACTTGCTAAGTGGAAAGAGCTTTGCAATTTCCCAAATAAACAGAAAAATAATTTTTCAGGATCAGTAAAGGTATCATTAATTGTTATGAGGCTTATTTTAGTTATTGCAAAGAACCTCAGTTGTTTAACATAGCCAATCAGAAGTAAAACAGCATAAGAGTGGAATGCGTTACAAACGTAAGTGCAGCACAGTTTAAAAGAACAACTTTTTTATTGCTGAAAAACAGGAGAGTGCAGAAAGTGATGAAGTGACTGCTTCAGAAGCAGTGAAGTTCAGAATGTCAAGTCACATCATCATGATAGAGGTATTAGTAATTTTTTCAAAGGTCCATTTAGAATTAGGCTGTAATTAGTAAGCACAAAAGTGTTTTTAAATATTTTCCTAATTAAAAAGGCCACTGATATCCCAATAAACAGAGATCTTAAAATGTTCCAATAACTGTTCCCAGCTGTATGTGAAGGTGCACAGTCCCTTAATTGCTCTCCACTTCGTTGCTTACTTTGAAGGCAACATGGAATCGCAATTGGAATATTGGAAAATATAAAATATATAGCCATAAAGCAGTGCATATTAATACAGCAGGAAAATCAATATTATTCTAAATAATCTCTTAGTCCATATGCATCATAGCACAAAAAAGGAAACTGTATATGGCTCATTGTGCAGCCTTGAATGTATACAATGGAAATTTAAATTACGTCTTGCATTTTTGCCAAATGTGATTTTGAATTAGGTGGCAGTTTTCATTTTGTCATCTGTGAGTGCACAGAAATGTTGAGGAATTTCTCTGCAAAGTGGTTGTCTCCAAACCACTGCAAATTAAGAGTCTGAAAATCTTGATCTTATATTAGAAGCTGTTTTCATATTTCATGTATGGAAATGTGTGTTTTGGAATAAACTAACATTCTGCCTTCCTCCCAAAGCTGTTTCATAACTCTGAAGTTTATATTTTGCAATCCAACTATAAATGTGGAACTAGAAAGAATATTTTTCTTTTGTGAACAAACCTGGACATATTACAATAAAGATGCTAAATATCACTTCTTTTAAGGCAGCACTTCAAATAAGTTAATTACAGTTGTACTCAAACAGATTTTATTGAGCTGAATAAAATACAATTTTGAATTTTAAAATTTAATTTTATGACAATGGAATTATTTAGATGAGGGCATCAAATGTACATTGAAGAAAAATTAGATTGTATGAAACAGTGTTTTTATAAATGTTCCTTATTGGGTTTTGGGTGGCTTTTTGATTTGTTGGCATTTTTCAAGTGCTTGTCCCTGTGGCTAGGACTATGTAAATTTTAAACCATCATTGAAATCTAAGAACTAGCAATTCAGGATGACAGTGTAACATCCTTCAAAGAGGCCAGACAACAGTTTAGAGAGATTTCAAATGTAAAGTGATGCTCAGGGTGACTTTGTGTTGTCTTTGTCTATAAATACTTGCTTCCAACATTTGCATTCCAGCATGGAATGAAACCATTTGTCTTGCTAGAATAAACCCATAGTGAATTCAAGGTGTTCTGATGTTAGAAGTGACTCAGAGTATAGCTGGTAAACCCAACCACTTTGTGTAGACAACTGGCTCTCTTCTAACTTAACTTTTTACAATTTATTTAAAGGCCACATTCTCACTTTCAGTTCCCTGCCCTTCCAATTTTTTTCATGGAACTGTGAGTAGTGACCTGCCCTTAAGCAGGATCAATGTAATTAATCTGGTTGAAAAAAAATCCATAAGCATGTTCTCTGGGGGAACAGACATTCTTGCCCTCCAGAGCTACACCTGCCTGTAGGCACCTGGCAAGGCTGAGGGCTGATTTGAGAGACAAGATCCTGCCATTGTTCCCTGGAGCTCCAGTGGTGGAGATAACAGCTGGCATTCCCAGCGCACTCAGCTTTGCTCAGCCCATGCAGACTTCTACACCTTTGGCTTTGACAGGTACATGAGATTGCCTCTGAAGCTGTCTCTGGCTATTGGCTTTTACAGGGAAGCCTAAAAGGGTCATGTTGGTGCTTCATGTTTCCACCCAGTTGCTAGCTCTGAAATGCTGCTATGCCAGAAGTGCATAATTGTGCTTTAGAAACATATTTTTTAGACTAAACCATCACAGTGAGCATATCACTCAGTGTAAGTACTGAAAATGCCCTGCAGCATTTAAACTTTTCTGGTAACTGCTGTTACCAGCAGTTCAGATTTCTTTTTGATACTAGCTGAAATTATGAATACTTTTACATTATTTAATGTCAATCTCTGCTGGTTAATGCTTGATTTAACTACTGGCACATTGTTCCAGGTAGCAGCACACCGTGACAGGTCAGTGAAACTGTAAAAGCAGTCAGGAAGGATAGTTAGCTGGGGAGTAATTAGCCAATTTTATTTTGATAACAAATATGTTTAATTGAATAAATAAAAGAGGATAGAAGTGATCTAACTTGTTTCTCTCCAAGGAACAATATAGAGGCTGATCATGTATTTGGTGCTGGGCACTACAGAATGAATCTATAAGAAAAATGATTCCTTGGTCACATACTCCTTGGTCACATAAAATTCACATACTAGGGAGAAAATACTGTGAGTGAATCATCTATTTAATCTAGCAAGCAAGGGTACAGAAAAAAAACATGCAGCTAAAGAACAGCAAATTCAGACTAGAAACAACATAGGTTGTTCTGTTCAGAGTGATTGAAACAAAATATCTGGTGAAGTGATAGATTCTCCATCTTTCAATGACTTCCAGAACAGGCATGTTCTCTGATCATGTGTCATTTTTTGGCAATGACAAGTTACTCAGAGGGCAGTTTGAAGAGCAATAGTTGATGAGCTAAAGATCCTCTCTAGCCTCAAACTCTCTAAATGTAGTACGCTATCACAGATCTTACAGGCAAGGCACAAAATACAAAGATGCTACAGCTTTCTTTTGCCAGCTACAGGAGAGAAGAGGAACAATAAGGACCACAGTGCAAACAGAAGAATGAGAGAAGTAAAACTCCTGTGCAGGTATGTCTAAAACAAAATAGGCTGTGGAATGTGCATAGATTATAGTCCCAGGGTGCAAAGAGGTTGTATGAGTTTGTCTGTGATGCTTTACACATGAGATCCCCCATTAGCTTAAGTGTACATAAATTCAGATGCAGTATGCATAAACCAGAGAAAATCCACAAAGCTGCAACATGGAAACAGCTGGTGTACTCCTTAATTACAATGAACCTCTTCCATATGGGATGCTGGGGGTCTGGGATGAAAATTAAAAACAATGCTGTAAAATGTTGTACTGGTACTTGTGCACTTGCAGTCCTGAAGGCACATGTGACAGGTGCCTGTCTGTATATCCCAATTTTTCTGGCCAATTACCTAATTTTTCAAAGTGTAAGGCTCTGACAATCCCACCACATCTTCACTGGGTGTGTAGGAAAAGGCTTGGTGCTTTACCACTCGGAACTAAATGTGCATAATTTCAAGGTCTTGGCTCATGACCTAACCACACTGTAGGGCTGGTCACATCACCTTCATCTAGAGGAAAATACTGATTTCCAGCCTTGCCCCTGCACCTACATAGACCCCCTGTCTGTTTTGTAAAGATGTGTGGGCAGTTTCTGGCATGTGGTGGATTTTTATGCTTCCACAGAGTGACAAGCACAGAACAGCAAAGAGGTACTGACTGATTTTCTCCTTGAAACAGGAAAATGTGGATGCCAGGTAGCTGCACCTCTAAACAGTTTTTTGCAGACATCTTTACAGGATATCTAGGGGAAAGTGAGGAGGTCCAGAGGAAGTCTCAAGGGACCAATTGACAGCTCAGCCAAATCACCAAGGTTTTAGTCCAGCAGAAATATTTGTTTCCAATTTAATTCCTAATCCCCACCCCCTCCACCTTTTTTTTTCATAGAGCATTTGTAACATGCTATTTTGCTTGTACTGCTAAAATCATGTGTCCTTAATCCTTTTTTTCCTTCTAAATTGGAGTAAATGTGATCATTATCTTGTAAAGGCTCAAATCTGAAATTTCCTTGGCACTGCCGTTACACTGATGGTATCAGTTGAAGAAAACAAGCTACTCTGAGCTATTACAGACTCATCATTACCATAGAATCCTATTGATTCTCTACATCTTTTTTTAAGGTTGAGCTACATGGACAACCAATAATACAATCACTGAGCATCAAGTTTAAATTGGAAGTGCTATAGCTTACTTTCAGTTGTCTCAAAGTAGAATGAATAGCAGAAAATATTCAAAAATATTCAGTATGTTTCAGTGTTACTTTTTTTTTCTTTTTGCTCCATGGTGGATATGCATTTTCAGATTTGTGCCTTTCAAGTGGGAGTTAGAGATAAACCAGTTGTTTTGGTTTTTTGTCTGCTAGACATTCAAGAAGCAAGACTTCTTCCTAAGATGTTTTATTCTATTCTGTCTTTAAGATCCAGCCTTGATTACCTACAGGTAGCCCAGAAGGAGTTATTTAGGTATTTTCCTCCAGTTTCCATCTGTTTTCCTTTACCTGGGTGTCAAAGGTCTGCTCAGTGTTAAGTATATCTCTTCTTTTTGTTTAGCTTTATTATGATGAAATGTGGCTCAGTGTCTCAGTATGCTCTATTGCTTCTCAAATTAGGCAAGTTCTGAGTGGATTGTTCTTTGAATGTTGCCTGCAGATTCAGGAGTACCTCCTTCCCTGGGATAATCTTCTATATAATCTTCTTCTTTCCCATCAAGGGGAATGTAATTACAACAGAGAGTAGTGTGACAGATGTGGGTATTGTAAACAGACTATCAGTGCTTTCTGAATGACTCAGGCATTAGTTCGCCCTCCCACCAAACACCGATGGGATATTCCCTGCATCTCTGTACTGTAAATTAGAATCTTGGTATTGGTTCTCATTCATGCCAACACAATATTTTAGCCAAATATAATAACTGCACATTACAGTGTATGATCCTCCTCCTTTTCTCTGTCTACTCATTTGTTTCTGCCTCCCTTCCCCTGATTTAGCTACAACTGGGAGCCTTTATTAATTTTCAAATGGAAATCTGTCTAGATTTTCTGTTACCATGTATGTCATCCAATCTTACATTTACTGCCTCTTTATGCATTTCTGGGTGCTGTTTTATTTTTCTATTAATAGAGAACTGTCTTGAACTTTTGCACCTTTTTCTTTGTGTGTTAATGTAGCTGTTCAAATCACACAGCTCATGGCTCACTTCTCCTCAGAGTCCACTTTTTCATTATTACAAATGTGTAGTGAAATTGGAGAAGCAATCTGCCTTGCAGTACATTTTACACTTTCATGAACATGCAGACTGAAGACATTTTATTCCTAGGGGTACCACTTTCTTATAATTCATTTCATGCTAAATAAAATGAGGGGCTTTTTACCCATTTCACCTTTGACTTGGAAACTGAAAAACACAAGAAAGCTCCAAAATGAAATAAAATCTCCGTTGACATGTAAATGTCTTTTTTTAAAGGGAAGACAAGAGCAGTAATATTTTTTTTTTTGATCCAAGTGCAAAAGGAGCTAGAAGAACCCAATATCCATGTACGCTTTTAAGTTATCCTGACAAATCTAGTCCTGTTTTATCCTTGTTCCATTGAGCCTACTCCATAGTGCACTATAGTATGGAAAGTATTCATCAATTTCTTGCATATAAAGACAACTCTCCTAATGCTTTGAAATTCTCTCTTATTTTATTTTATTTTATTTTCTCACTCAGAAATTCAAAGTCTGCTGTCTGGGCAAGTATCCCAGAACACTTGGTTGTTAAGCAAAGAGAATCCTGTTTTCTGTTGCTACCCTGAAGTGGGAGGAAGATGTGTTCCTGCCAGCACCTGAATGCACAGTACCAGTGCCTGAGCCCTCAGTGAGACTGAGGCTGAAACTCACTTTTACAGCTAACTAATGATCCAGCCAAGGCAAAGACAAAATCTGCGTCTCTGTCCTCTACTCAGCTTCCAGTGTCTCCTGTCTCCAGGTTTGGACTCCCAGTTCTCAGCCACAGCCCCAGCACTCAGAGGGTTTGGCAGACAAACTTCTTCCCCTGGCAGAAGGGTATTACCTCTCTAACAGGGCTGACAGCGCACAAGTGCCCAGCCCTTCAGATTAACTCCATCCTCTCTGCCCAGCAGTTTAACCTGGGGCATCAGGTTGGCACTGAAGCTGTTGAGATGCAGAAGTGTGTGCCATGCTGCTGATGTGCAGGTGGCAGCAGAGGCACGGCTGGAGATGCGAAAACATGGGGGGGACAGCCTTGGGCTGAAACACCTTCAGCTTCTACAGCCTGTAGGCCTGAGCGTCCTATTCAATACATAACTGGCCATGGGAACACCAAGAATAATCCAGCCTCTGACTCCTTAAAAACTGCAGTGCACAGCTTTCAGTCTCTGTATGAAACTGGATCCTTGGAGAAGTGAATCTGTGATTATAAACCAAACAGTGGCTTCTCTCTACCTTAAGCTACAGATTGGCTGCAGAGTTGCTTTGCAAGTATTGTCCGATCCTAAAGCGCAGCCTGAAACTTAGTGGGAGCTTTTCCTGCATTTCTTGTGGGCATGTCTGTGTATGTTGGCAGAAAATGCAAAGGATCTGCCAAGGAAAGAATTCCCTAGTCCAATTCTACCTCTAGCCCCATCCCAACCCTTCCAGGGTAATGGTCCTTGCAGGAAGCAATTTTGTAAAAGCTTTTTCACAATGTGGAGAAATAGGCCATTTCACACAGCTCCTGCCAACCCAAGCCACTGCAATGAGATCCCTCAGGCCCTCCTGTATGAGTGCAGACATGGAAATGTGGGCTCTCTTTTTGATTACTTGTTTTTATTGCAAAAGTTTTTAATGGGAAATGTAAACATGGTCTCCAGCCCAAACTAAGTCATGCTGCGAGCAGTCTTGCAGCACTGGTGTTAGTCTGATGCCATACTCCTCCCCATGATCAGGAGCAGCCTCTATCAGGCAATAAATACCTCTTTCCCTGTAGAACAGGGGACATGGGACATGCCATTCTTTGAGGGAAGAGAAATAAGGCGATACAGCTCCTGGTACCAGTCAGATGATACAAGAACTGAGCATATGTCTTGTTCCTAGCAGCAGCTTTGTGAGTGAATTGGTGAGTAAGATTTGTTTGCAGTTATATAGAAAATTTGTGAGCAACAGTCTTGACTGGAGAAGAAAGACCTGCATTTGCAAGGTAATTTATTTGGGATAAATCACATGAGTGACTCCAACATCCTTCAGTGCAGCTGCTTACATGAGATGCCACCAAAACAAGAAATAGGAAGGAAGGACAACCTGAAAAGAAGGAGGCAAACAATTTTTTTCACAGTGGTTGCTGTTTCTGGGTTGGCTGCATGAGTGTCTGTTTAGCTGTGCAGTCTGTTAGAATGAAATTCATCTCAGATTCAAGCATTTTTTCCACATTTTGAGTTCATATTTACATTTGTTAAGGTTAATAGACCTGACAATTTCTTCATGTTCTCACCAGGGAGCAGTCACTGACAAACCGTGGGAGAGACTGGAACAATATTCTCCACAGAAAGTAAAATCTGTGCCTCACAAGGCTCTTACACATTCCTCCCTAGTTACAGTCCTCAGTCCTCTGTGGTGAAAATCAATGTAGTGCCCCTGAATTTACCACAGCAATGCCATTTTACACCATCTGTAGATCTGACAGCTTATCCTTCTTACTTATCCTCCTCAGTGTTCCAGTAATTGCAGTGGGGCCTTAGCATTTCCTAAATCCATTTTTCTTTCATTTCTTTCCTTCTAGAATGTTTTGGTTTCTAGCTCTTCTGTGTTTTTTGCTACAACGTGCCAGCGTCAAGAGTTCTATCTTGCCTTTTACATGCCATTTGCAAAAAAATTTTTAAAATAATGGGTAAAAAGTAGACATCAGGTAAGAGGTGCCTTTGGCCACTTGTAATGTTGCGTGCTTTAAGAAAGAAAATAATACAGGAAGCCAGGAAATTCTTTCAGGGGAGAACTGAATTGCATTTTTAAGGTTAGTACATAAGCTGGAGAAGTATGAATTTGCATTTTTCCTACTGGCATCAGCTTAGGATATCTGAGGCAGGGACATTACTGAGTCTGAGACCCTCTTCTTTCAGCTTTCTTTCCTTTCCCTGATTCGGCAGAGAGCTACTCTGGCAGACTTTAAAATTCAAGAAGACAGCTTAGACCTAAGCAGTTACCTCTTTTGAGCTGAGCTGAAGTGGCCAAATGCCTGCTCCTAAACTAGAATAAACCTGAGCTAAAATGAATTAGTTAAATGCAGAAATTCAAGGTAAAATATTTTATTTGCATCTAAAGCAGTATAAGTGGTATAGGCAGGACCTGTGACTAAGCTGACATGTAGTACCCTGCCACTGGGGGAACCAAATCTACTCCATGAGTCCACATATAAAGTGCTCTCTCTTCCCCTTATTCCAGGTTCAGTACAAGGAGGCAGGAACTGAAAGTTGGTAAAAATGTTTAAAAGTCCCTGCTTTGCAGATTCGGTTTTAGAAAAGCTCATCCCCAAAGCTCACCAGGTGTTTCATAAGATAGTTTCATTTCATTCCTTTGTACTCTTGCCTTTAATAAAGTCTGGCTCAATCACTGCATTGCTCACCATTCATTACCTACCACAATGCCTTAACTTTAGAGATCTCCATAGTAAATGTCTCCCAAAAATAGAGGATAGTTAGAATAGCATGACATGGTCAAATTCTTGCTCTTAGCAGCCTTTGGGGAAAAGGGTGAGTTGGCCCTGGTCAGCACCTGCTACTAGCTATTGTGACAGGCCATACTGCTCTTTCTGTGGGAGTTCAAGAAACAAAGGCTGGCGAAGTACTAATCATAGTTGTTTATTTGCAGATCATCCTTCCTTTCACCAAGCCTATCTAATTTCTCTGCCTCCAGCTCCATCTAAAGTATCCTCTGGCATTTTGGAAACCCAGGAACAGAAATGTTATGGCTTGCCATCAGTGCACCTTTGTAATCTGATGTCATATCTTGTTTGCCATGGGGTTTTTGTTTCATCAGGAAGTTCTAGTGCACATCCTCTCTGCAAAGTTTTAATTTAGTCTTTTGTCGGACAAATCTTATGTGGTGACTAATGCAGGAAGAAAGATCGGGAAAATGTCAAATAATGTCTCAAAGATTTGGCCCCAAGTGAAATAATGCTAAATATAAATGCAAATAGGAAAGGTAGACTGGAGGAGAGAAAAAGTGCTGGCTTGCATACAGCTTTTCTTCAGAGTTAAATAAATTCAGAACATTTTTAGATACAGGCTGAATAGAGTATAATGCTGTATTTGTCCTCAGCTTTTATCACAACTGAGAAGAGTGAAAAATTGCCTCATCTGTAAGGGCTTGGAATATAATGAGCAAGAATGAGCTTCTCTGTCAGTCCTAATAGCTTTCCCTCTGAACAGATAGCTGCAGTGGGGGAGATGTCACTTCTTCCTGCAGTAACCAAATAGCACTAGCAAAACACAAGTTTGCCACTGCAACTCAGCTGGCTAGTGAGAAATACAAACCCCTTCCATGGGATGCTCTGGAACATCAGTTACAGGCACATAAATACAGCTACAGATGCACATAAGGAAAGGCACATATATAAATGCATACAGAGAAGAGAAAAAGGTTAAAAACCACGTGCTCCACCATTTTAAATACATGGCATAAAACTTTATTTCATCTAAACTTTGCATAGAGTAACACCAAATTTGCTTAAAATATCTCTGTGTACTACATCTATACATACATATAAAATACTGAACATATATTTAAAACTATATATTCAGATAAGAACCATTTTCATTTGGAGCAACATTGAAGAGGTTATTTTAATTCCCTAAGATGCCAAAGTTTATTTAGCATCTTAACTTAAAGAATAGTAGTTCATGTTCTTACATACCACTAGATGGTGACTTGTGTAGTGAGTTGTTGACTTTTATCCTACCGAACATTTCTTTTTTTATTGGAATGAAACAGAATCACAACATTACTGTCTGCATTGTTAATAATTTTCCCTAAAGTATATTTCCATAAACATCCTGCTGGTTATAGGAGGTCTAAGGCAAAGCTGTGGAAAGAAAAGGTGAACATGGTTCCTGCTAAACTCTCTTTGGGAATTTTTAATATCTTTGTGCAATTCAAAACTTTTGTTTTGTTAATAGGAGCTGCAGGATGTCACATACAAATGATAAGGCTACAATTCAGATGTCTCCTGAGACAAAAAAGCATCCAATTACAATTATGTAATGCCATGTGCATCAGCTTGTATAAACAGTAAGCTTTCACACATCAAGCTAAACTGCCTACCCCCATGTGTGTTGTGTTCCCACTCAGAGCAACCTCTCATTTTAGCTATCTGCTATTAAAAGGCTACTTCAGAATCATACTTGGCACCTTTCCCTGCATGGCATCAGCTACCACATCAAACAAAAGCACTTTGTTTGGCAGCTGTAGTGTTGTTCTTCAGCTGGGCAGGGGATCAGAGTCTTATCAATAACAGGCTGTACCAAAGACTCACTCACCGCTTTCGTTCAGTGACACTTGTTGCTATTAATACTCTTCATCTGGCATAGATGAGGACAGCCTTTAGCCTCAGATAAGTGGTGAAAGTTCAGTGATATCTATGCAGTGAGTACGGAAAAGTGGTATTTCTCTCTCTCCCCTTAATGCATCATTGAGATTATAAGTTATTAGAGTTGAGTTAGTCTTTTTTGTGTTGCATATTTTACAAAACTTCGTAGAGGGTACCTGTGTCCAGTTGTTTCATGCAGGCTGCCAACATTTGTCAACAGCAATGCAAGTAATAAATAATGATAATGATATGATAATGATAATGATAATGATAATTCAATGCAATGAGAGCCAACTTTTTGTAGTTTGACTGTTATTTAACAGACTGTGATCTATATGTTATGGTTTTTTAAAAACAACTGAAGAAGGAGATTGTCTCGAAGACCTTGGATCCTGAAAATCTGACTCCTTTAAGGAGACCTAAAAATCCACAAACATAAATAGTTTTTGGCCTATGCAATAGACCCCTTTCTGTACATGATTAGAGAATGGTCTGTAATGGCTGTTCCTGTAATTTGTAGCTGGAGTGAGAGTAGATATACCCTTGCTTTAGCTGTACTGTTCTGATGGGTGACTTCACTACACAGGTCTTGTTCTGTCCACCAAACTAAATTTTCTCATCAAGCAAACTTCAACCTGTAAACTAGCAGTTGTTTTCTGTGAGAATTTACACAAGCTAAAATTTTCTTGTGCAAAGGGAAAGCCAAACCAGATCTTGGCTGAATCAAAGTAGAACCACAAAGACATCTGAACATCCTTCTTTCTGGTCTTCATCTACCTCCACTATTGATTGATCTGTTGTAGCAAGGCCTTGTGCGTGGCTGGACTCCAAGCATTTCTGGTACACTGTTTATTAATGCCTTGCCAAGATGAAACATTTCTGAAACAAGATTAGCATCAGTATTTACAAGCAGAGGGTTAGCTCTAGAAATAGCTCAATCAAAAGATGTCAGAGCAGGCAGCTATTCATGGGAAATTATTTACAAGGGACGCATTCTCCCCTCCTCAGTTGTGCTTAATGTTTTCTTCCCACCATCAGATTCACTCTCCAGTTCAAAGCTTAAATGAGGAAAATACATAATTTCTTCCTAGAGTACAGCTCTGTTTATTTTCTGCTACCTCTCTGCTTGCAGAACTGCCTATTGATTTCTTAACGTGTGTATTTCTGTCCTAATGACTAATGACTAAGCCTTAAGCTGTGCCAACCTCAGCTAAACAGGTTGTGTCTGTGCCACATTGAGGTGGACATAAGAGAATTTTTTTTTTTAAATTTAATTGAAATAATTTCTGATGGTGTCTTGCTAAGCTGAGACTGCTTTTATGTCCAGTTCTGTGGGGACAAAAGGGATGGGAAAAGTCCTGGGAGAGCAGAAGCTTTGGAGACACATGGAATTTATGCTGAGTCCATAAACTATTGGTCCAAGACTATTTATATCCCTTGGAATATCCTAAATATGAACATGTTTTTTTTAAATCTAGCTTTCTACCCTGTGTATTTGAGAGATCCAACAGTATTTTTTTTTTCATTCTGAGAAAACAACAACCAATATTCTGGCTTTCAGAATGGATATACAGCCAAGCCTTGTGAATGCAATGTAGCTAATTTGCAGTGTCCTGCTGAGAGCTGGTGACACTGTAACCTGAACTTTTGATGTGACCAAAACTGGCCTCAGGCAGGGTGCGTTTCTTTTGAAGCAAACACAAAAAGCAGTAGCAAAACCAAAATCCAACCCCAAACCAAAAGCAAGTAAAAATCTTGGATACGGGGGAAGCAAAAATAAAATGGTGACTACTCCTTATCTGGTTTGAAACAAGAGCTTTTTATAGACCCTAGTCTATACTCTACCTTTCTTTTCACTACAGCTTGTCAGATGAATTTTGAAATCCAAGTAAAAAATTGGTAATTTAAAACATTTCTCCCATTAAACTGCTTTAGATGGTTATAATCTATTAAAAAAATATGTGCTAAATCTAGCTTGTTTTTACTTGCTAAAGGGATTTGTGAAGAGTGATATGCTGTAGCAAACTATACATGCACATGCCTTGTAAGTGGTATCAGCTAAAGAGTTAATCCTTATAGAAAATGTGCAAAACATCGACTAGAGCTCATGTGATTTTCTGTTTTCCTGTTGAATAAAGTATCTGGGAACAACGAATGTCATACATTGCTGCTACAAATGCTGTAGCCTGTCCCTTTGTTTAATTACTGCAATTAATCTTAATCTATCTTTGTTTGGCAACAGCTCGGTTAGGAAGAACCAGCTTGAATGCTTCTCAAAGAGACTGTTGTTTTGATCACTAAGCTCACAGTCTTTTCTTTGATAGATGAAAATATTCAGCATTTTATTGCAATTCAAGTATATGCTCTATGGTTCTCCAAAATGCAATTGTGTATTACTAAGAGAGTGGGAAAAATATTTGCTACAAAGGGATTTTTTTTCATATACACAGTAGAAAAATGAAATTCAGTGTGTTGAGAACATTTTGCCCTGTTCTGTCTATAAAAATGACAGCTGTGTTTCACATTGTGTTTTACATTGTATGAACCACTCACATAAGCATTTAATTCACTCATTGTAAATTGAGCTACATAAAGATGATGTAATAATTAGGTCTGAAACAGATGGAAGTCCTCCTTTAGATAATACACTCACTAAAATAGCATTTGCTGGCTTCCTTCAATTCTATACATTTTAGTCTGTAAAGCTGTACTTCTGATCAGATGACAGTTGCTGAAAATAATAGAATAGGCAATGTTTGCAGAAAATTTTCTGCCACAGAAGATCTTAATTTTTTTTCAGTACTGCATTTTTTAGGCATTGCTGTATATATGTAGAACACCGTGGATGATTTCTTGGTTGTGATTCTAGGAAAACACAGTTAAGGAGTAGCAATCTTATGGGAACAAGCTTAAATTTTTCCACTGAGTGTCAGTGAGTATAACTTCACCCTGTACAGGCTGAAGGACCATGAGCTGCTGTGGTCTCAGCTGGGCAAAGATCAGCCCCATGGGTCATCTGGTCTTTACTTTGACTATGTGATGAACCAGACATGCACACATAAGGAGGATGGAACACACTGGCCAGATAGTCACACATACAAAGGTAATTTCTTTGTTTCAGATGGGCCTCCAGCACCCCTGCTCTGTTTCCAGTGTTCGTTCTTGCAAGAGCCCAATTAAGCAAAGTTTTTGCTGTTTTCAGCTCCTCTGGACAAGGAAAAGAGGTGAAATCCCATCTGCCATAGCAGAACTTCACCTGGGAGGAAACTGAAACCTAATACAGGATTGTGCAGAGTTGGCATTGCCTCATGAGTGACCAGATAAACTCAGCTTCTGCAGGTTTCAGTGACAGTCTTGGTAAGAAAATATTGGGTGTGTGACAAAGGCATCAGGTATTGTAAATGCTGCAGAATAAAATTGGTCATGGTACATTTGCCATTTCTATGCGCCAGACTCTAGGAATATAGGGACATGCCAACGTTTGTGACAGCATTGTATGGCAGTGGATAATGTCTCAGATCCTGGGATCTGGATGATTTTCTTTTCAGAGTGAATTTATGCCTGACCTCTGCTCCGAAATATTTTAGATATTAAGAAACCACCTGGATTTTCTGACCTTCTACATGTCTATTTTTCTTCAGCATGAGAAAGGTATGGGCCTTACAGCAGGTCCAGAGGAGGGCCACAAAGATAATCAAGTGGCTGGAACACCTCTCCTGTGAAGACTGGCTGAGAGAGTTGGAGTTGTTCAGCCTGGAGAAAACTCCAGAGAGACATGGTACCTTCCAGTACCTAAAGGAGGCCTGCAAGAAAGATGGGTGAAAAGGTTTTTAGCTGGGCTTGTTGTGATAGAACAAGGGGCAATGGTTTTAAACTGAAGGAGGGTTGATTTAGGCTAGCGATAAGTAACAAGTTTTTACAATGAGGGTGGTAAGAATACTCGAACAGGTTGCTCAGACCTATGGTGGATGCCCTATATGTGGAAAAATTCATGGCCAGGTTGGATGGGGCTCTGAGCAACCTGATTAGTTGAAGATGTCCCTGTTCACTGCAGAGGGTTTGTATGAGATGACCTTCAAAGTTCCTTCCAACTTAAACCATTCCATGATTTTTATCTCAGTCTTACTGATGGCCAGTTGTGCCTCACACAGTTCCACTTTCTGTGAGTTGTCATTTTAATATTTACGTATCATGCTGGCTACAGCCACAAAAACACAGCTCAGTCAAGGGGAAAACGGAAAGGATTGCTTGGGTTTGTTTGGAAAATATATCAGTGTCTGTAAAATGAATGTGCTGAGGTTTTATGTTGATGCATGATTTGGTGTTGGCTGGTTCAGGCAGGTAAGGCTGAAGAAATCCCTCTTTGGACCTGTGATCTCAGTCCTTTAACAAGGGGCTCTCTGCTCCAGGGAGTGCAGTCATGTTTCAGGCTATTGTTCAGACTCAGTATGAATGAGAGCAGATTAAAGAAACAGTTAGCATTACCCCTCAATTTAATCAGCACAGTCACCCGGCTGCATTTGGCAGCCACCACTTGCTCCCTGGAGGCCCAGTCCAGCACTAGGAGTACATGTGCTTGTGTTTCGCCAAACAAATTTCAGTCTGTGCTTACAAGATGTCCTTCACAGGGATGCAAGTCTAAATCACATAGATGCATAGAAAATGACTCCATGAGTGATTAGTTCAAATTTAAGGTTTTTAAAAGCAAGACATTGTGGTTTTGTTCACTTGAGGAAACATTCAGCATTTATTTACTATTACTGAACAAACACCAGCAGTTTATAATTACTGTTTTCTTTTCCTACTACTCTGGCAATCAAAAACACTACAGAGAAAACCTTCGGCCCAAAGAGCTTACATGCCAAGCATAAGGCAAGAGATAGCAGATAAAAGTGATGGAGTGTCAAAGTTGTCTCAGAAGTGAAATTAATAAATAGATGCCTTATTTTATTTTTGTTGTTAAAAAAATAAAAAAGGCAATAAAATCTCAGGATTAAACATAGTATTGCTTCTGACCCCAAAAGTGAGGTTGTTATAAGTGCCTGAAAAAATGGAAGGGAAACGAGGAGCTGGATTTTTCAAAGACCTCTTATAAATTCCAGTGTTGGACCTCTCTTATCCAATGACTCACAAATAGGCATCTTCTGTCAAGACTGTTGTCTCCCAGGAGGAGAAGAGCACAAACACACTGTGAGGCTTTGTACTGTTTCAAGTTTGGGACAAGGATGTTATTCATAAGAGAGGCTGAAAGCAGACATTCAGGTCATGCCAAAGTTGTTTTCACGCATCCTGTGTGCTAGTCCATAGCATTTCTGCTATATTTGTGATGCATGCTCTGTAGAAAAAAGTATTTTGTGTAAGCTTCAAAAAACAGTTTTCTTTACTGCTGCCCTTTATCTTCACCTGTCAGTCATGCTGTGAACTGGAGGCAGAGGCTTGTTTAGCATACTGCAGAGATGTGTCTTTGTTTGGTTTACAGATTCTTCACCAAGGACTTGTTTGTTATTTGGCATTATTAAGCAGCTGATTTTGCAGGAGCACATTTGAGCTATGGATTGTTTGCCAGCAGTTTGTAATAAGCCAAGAATGAGCAACAACATGTAATCAAATCCATTATGACTACATTAAGATTACAGTAGAGAAAGGAAATTGAACAAACAAAAGTATTGCAAAAGTACAGCTAAGAACAATGAAGATATCTGAGCAATGTTGTAAACACTTATTACTAATTACATAAGGTCCACATGTCTGTGTACTCTCAAGCCTGAGACTGAACAGACTTTCCTTTTAAGGCTGTGCTCAGATAAGGTCAACCTCTGTTAACATGGAATCATATCAAATACAAATTTGTTTCTCAGCAGCTCTCTTAGAAAAACTGAAACCATTCCTTAAGTGGCCAAACTCTCCCTTCAGTCCTGAAAATTTTTAATACTGAAGAAACAAGAGAAATCCAGGTAAGATGATAAAATTCCATGGGAATGTATCAACCTTAGGGAAAATCAATATTTAATATAGACAAATTTAAATTTAAAAGAAAATAGTAAATACAGTACATAATGGAGAACTAGTATTTAAGATGCATTAATACAGATACATTTTTCAACACAGAAAACAGTTAGTAAATTCAGTGTAGTGTCAGTTCAGGCCTAAAGAGTCACCTGCTTCTTGATGTGGGAAAGGAATGGAAGGCAGAAAAAGTAAATACAGGCCAGAGGGGAGGTAGAGCACCAGACTCTACAGAAGGCAAATAGTTTTGTAAGTCAGATGTGTTTTCCAGTTCTCCCTTGTATGACATTTGCCACGGGAGAGGTGTTGGAGGTGGCTGACAACAGCAGCCGCCTGCCCCTGTACACAGCACACGCTGCTGGCCAGCCCACGCTCTGCCAGCAGCTCTGCCCTGCCACAGCACACACACCAGGGGCACTTGCAGCAATGTGCAAGGTCCAACCAGACCGAGAGGCATCCTGGCTGCAAAAAAGCATCGTTTTTAAGGGAATGGTCTCGTGCAATAACTGTTACTGCATGGCAGACCAAAAGTCTGTCTTTCCCTGCCAGCATCTTCTGATGAAAATTTTAATAGCAGACTTCGGATTATTTGGCCATTAAGTGGATTGAGTCTTAGCTCAATCAGCTACTCTGCCATTAGCATCAGTGGCTTTCCTGGGATTAAATTTATCTAGAAAAGAATTATTCACTGTGTTCTCAGAAGGAAGGATTGTATTTCAGTATTTTGGCAGAGAAGACTGCTGAGGCATAACGAGAACACAGAGAAAGAAAATATATAGCATGCTGTGCAAATGATATGGTCCTCCTTTCTTCTCTGCATAATTCAGTCCTTGCCAGATTTTAGCAGACAGGCTGCACTCAGTTTGCCTTTCAAAAGCTGATGATTGGAAATGCCAGCTCTCCCCTATTTCCCTGAAACAGGGGAAACATGCACCTCCAAAAAGCAAAAGACTCCTTCAGAAGGGGGACCCCGAGTAGCTAGAAATCATTATTTTTCCCCTGGGTTTCCCCTCTGATCATTTTTTCATTTAAGCTTAACATTGTAGGATTAAAACAGGAACTAGCTGCAGGAAGTACAGTTACATTAAGCTTATTGAGACTGAAGAGATGATCTCTTTTGGTCATGCTGGGAAGCAGTCATGAATCTGTCCCACTAGGACAGATCTGGCTGTATATCAGGGGTGGTGGGGGAGAGAGCATTTCTACCTTCTCTCTGTAGGGCTTTCTGCTCTCATGTAACTAGGCAGTAAAAATTTTTTGGAGGGGAATTCTTATTCTTCTTAGGGACAGCCCTCTTGATTACAGCCAGCATTATCACTGCCTTCTGGGAATTAAGTCAATGCCTTTGGAAATTAAATCATGGGGATGTTTGCTGGTTTTCCAGCAGTTCAAGATCTGAAATTCCTTTCAGGCTTCACAGAAAGAAAACCACTGAGCTTTTCTTCATACTCAGAGAATGGCACAATTGTGACCTTTTTTCAGTGTAAACTCTGAGAAGATCAGCTAAGAGCATAGAGCTGAGTTGCCCTGGAGAGAGGCTCTGTTGGTAAACTCTGCAAGTGGAAGGGAAAGCGATCAGCAGTCTCACGGGTCAGCAGTTGGCCCCAAAGGGAGGTGGTGGACTTTTGGCTCTCTGCAACCCAAAGTCCTGCTTGGCCACACAAAATTTGTAACCTGCACAAGTCCAACACAGCAGCATAGCACCTGTCCGGTGTCTGCCTGAGCCATATTTTCAGTGTGGGTCTGAGCTCTACTCACCCATTAAAAAGTATCTGGCACAAGTTGTCTGTGCAGAGATGCAGGGTCCAGATGAGTAAAGCCCAGGACTGTGCCACCCCCTGCCTCAGTGTGACCAGGACATGAGCAGCAGCCAAAGCTGTCATCACTTACCCCATGCCTGTGGGAAGCACTGGGTATTTAGTGTCGGGTAGGGTACCTAGAGAGACCCAGCTTTACTGCCTGCAGAAGCACAGAGATGAACTCAAGGCATGACAAATGGGCATTGGAGATTACGGGGTTTCTGCTCAGGCACTGGCCCACACGGCTGTGCTCTGTGACTCTACTATGTATTCAGGTAATATTTGTATTCTTGATGATTGATAAATTAGATTAAAAGGAGATAGATAAAGCCTGCTGTACAGGATCAGGCTGCTGAGGCATTTGTTCCAGTATGCTGCCCTGGGATCAGGTGCTCTGAAAAAAAGGCTCACAAGACTCAGTAAGTGAGATGTAAATGACTAAACTTCTCCCTGGTCCTCTCTCACAGGAGCTTTGATCAGATTCAGCTTGGCTGCACTTAGACGCATTCAGAATTCCTTCTTTTTTTCAAGGAGAGAAGAATTTTCATATAGCATTTAAGGAGCGATTAGTTAAGGAAGCATTTTTATGATGAAAAATAGTTTGTACTTATGTATGTGCATTTTTTGTGAATACAAAAATACAGTATCCTCCTGCATGTATTTACCTTGACATCGGCATATACACTTACCAAATATTTGCTCCGTTTCCCCCATAATTTAATATGGAGATCTCTAAGTATCCCTTTCTTGGTATGCCCTCTCTTCCCCTCCCTCATATCACTTCAATAAAAAGCCAAAATCCACGGGAGTATAATAATGCTGTACAAGCATCTGGAATGTGAAAACAATCGAAAGAGAAACAATTTCCCTTACACAAAACTGTAAGGGATAAAATGAAGGCTCATCAGCTCTGTGTAAAGAAGCAGAGATTCAGGTCAGGTATAAACCTTCTCCAGTGCTAAAGCAGATCAGGTTGTGGAATTAAGCACCTGAAAAATCACTGAGTCACATCAAAGGAGGGATTGTGGAGCTGGAGGCTGTGGAAATTGCATTGGCATTAGGATGCAGCAACAGAGCCCCAGTAAGGCTGGCTCAGCTGCCTGACCCTGCCACCTCCACCTGGGGGTCAGTTTTCATTTCATGCACAATTAAATGTGACTTTTGCCTTATCTGCATGTAACAAGCTTGTTGTGCAGCTCCTGGTGTCCCTCGAGTGAAGTCTCAGGCTATGGCTAAGCTTATCCAGCCTCCAACAGATGTGAGAGAGATGACTCTGCCCCAGCTTCCTGGGCTTTGCACTCTCTGGGAGCCTTGGAGGGCCAGGAGAGCTCCCTTGTGGGCAGGGCTGGCAGCAGAGGAGGGAAGAGAAACAGCTCTGGCCCACACCTGCAGCAGGTGAGACGTGAGAGCAGCAGCATCACACAGAGATGTGCCCCGTACCACTGCTGTTCATGTTGACCACCAGCTAATGAGCTGGAGAGAGCAAAAAGCAGAGACATGTGGAAAACAGCTGGCTTGGCATGGCTGTGAGCATATTGAGCACAAACACTGATCTGTCATTGCCATTTCCATATTGACCAGTTCACCAGGTGCCAGCAGCCAGTGCCAGTGGGAGGGAGGATTCCTGCTCCACCACCAGCAGCCAGAGCTGCACTGGGCTGGGAACAGAGAGTCTCTTTTTATGTGAAAAGCTGGTGCCAAGGACTGTACATGTTTATGTGCTGTGTATTATAATCCGTACTCCTGTTTCTGCAATTTTACTTCAAATTTGTTTACAGTTGTGTCTTTCTCATTTCCATGACAGTACCATATTGCCAGTGACACTGGCAGGTGCTCATCACCGGGATCAAGGGAAAAAAGGTCCCTGGTCACAGTAATGAAATACAGTCATCCTAACTGAGCTCTAGTGTGATGTCTCTTACTTGCCCGGCCTTCTTTCAAGTGAACACTGACTTCACTGAATCACAAACTCACAGAGTGGGTCAGATTGGAAAGGACTGACGTGGGTCCAACCTCCCTGTTCAGGTAGGGTTGTCCTAGAGCAGATGGCACAGGATTGTATCCACATGGTTCTTGTGTATCTCCAGTGAGAAAGAATCCACAACTTTTCTGGTCAACCCCTCTGAAGCTTCATGGACCCTTCCAATAATGGATCAGGGTGCACTTGAGTATCAGTGACAGACAGACTGTGTTGGGCATAGCAGCTCTACACTGTAGTTTGAAAGCAGTTTGGAACTACAAAATCCCAACCCATGCTGTGTTTGTCTGATGTGGGGATGCTCCCATGTGTAATTGCTCCTTCCAGGACCAAGCTGGGAAGGATACTCTAGTGGGTTATAGCCAGGCACTGCAATGAGAGAGTTGTGTCTGGGTGCAGTCAGCATCACTCCAACACGAGCTGGAATTTGGCACTTCATCCTGGCTGCTGTCAGTGACACTGTCCCATCCCCAGTGTAAGGCAGCACAGCTGGTGCCTGTCCCAAGCAGGCTTTGAAAGCACAGGCAGGGAAAGGGCGTGTATGCAGGCCCCCTACCCCAGGATTTCTGGCCCTCATTCCTTGCAACATCTTTACCTCTCTCTGGTACGTGCCTGAGCTATTCCACTGGTCTCTGCATGTGGATTAATGAAATCTTTATTTATTTCCATGAATTGCAGAGAAAATCTTGAACAGTTGTCAGCTGGTCACCAGCCAAATGTAATTGAAATTAGGTAAGGTGAATGATATAACAGAAATAGTTAATTACAAAGACACAGGAGAAAGTACTACTTAAAACTTTTAAGGAACAGAACTGTTTTGAGTTGGTGGCAAGGAAATTTTTCCAAATTAATGTCCCAAGGACTATGAATATTTAGAACAGAGGTCCTAAAGAACTCCTCTCTTTTTCAAATCCATTAAGTATTTTACTACAGAGGTGAGCAGAAAGACAAGCCTTGCAGGTTGAGTACCTCTGAAATGGAGGTTTGTAATGCAGTGGGCTCCTAATCTGTGTCAAGTTGCTTCAGTCTTATTTTTGAGAGAGCCACCAATGTGTATACAGTGGACAAGGAAGGTGTAGAAGGCTGTAATCTGTGGTTCACAGTAATGATCTGCTGTGTGCATTGCCAGGTGCTATCCTGCTTAGGGATGTGTTGGTATCACTGTAGCTGCTCTCCCAGACTGGATACTCAGCAGCTCTAATCCTAGAGAGATATCCGTGTTCAGCTTGCGTTGCATTTGCATGAACAATCATCATTATATCAAAAGAAGAGAAATTATAGTTAGAAAATTATTTGAAAGGAATTTCAAAATAGTTTTCTGAGAAGAAGGCTGTGCTAAAAACAAATACCTATTTACGTAGATGCATAGTGTGGGGATTATCACGTAAGGAAGGTAGGATACAATGCAGTTAAGTGTGCATTTTGCTTCTCCACACTTCTACATGCCACTGTGGGAATTCAGTTCCTTTCCCCTATAAGGTCCTCTCTGTTCTGGCAGGAGAGGGTCCGGAAGGCAGCCACCTGCCAATACTAAATGAATTGCACAACAACCATTGCCTACATCCCGCTGGTCTGCAGAGACTTTCTAGTTTAGTATTTTCAGTTTTTCACTCCTTAAAAGAAATACTTTAAAGCCCACAGACAGTTGACTTGCCACAGACAATTACAACCTCCCTTGGACATAGCTGCATGCCTTTCCTATTTATCCTACCTTGCTTAAGAGGAGTATCTCTTACTGGTGAAGAGCAGGCCTGAGTCTGCCATTAATATAATTTACTATAATAATGTCCTGTTCTCCTGCTAAAGAAAACCCAAAGTCATGCAATCTCCTGGAGAACAAAAAGAATATTTAAAATATTTATAGATCTCTCATCTTTACTAATTATGGGCTGTTGCCTTTTGCTCAGACTGAAAAAAAGCACAGTGTGCACAAATATTCAATGCAGTATCTTGCATGCCTCTTTGGTTAAAAGGTTGTTTTTAAAAGCTGAAACAAGTATATGTTCTGTGTGTGAATATGGAGCAGAACAAATAGGGAGCAGAACAGCATCTTATAAGTTCAACTGAGAATCCAACCAAGAACCCCCAGTCTGAGTATTGCCTGAATAAAATATCTCATTATACTATGCTTGAAAACACTTCCAGCACCTGTAACTACAGGTCTGTGCCTGCCAAGTTTTCCTGCATTTGAGGAGTAATTAAATTATTCCTACATTCCTGGAGATAGATTTGCAAGTCAGATGAATTACAGGGACAAGCAGGTAATTAGACAGATAAATGTTGTCATTTACAATGGTATTTACTTAACCTACAATCTTCTGCTAACAGCTGACTGGACATTAAGAAGGGGAATGTGGACTCACAGGCTGTTTAAAAGCATTTTGTCCATGGTGCCTGAGTAAGTCTAAATTGATGTAACAACTTTCCATTATATTTCCTTTGTATTTCTTGCTGTCATGCTGTGCATCAGCTCCTTGCATGTCTCCCATTCTCATTACGCAGTGACTGAATTATTTTCCCTGTTCCCTGCTATGTGGTTTTTCTGTCTCTCATTCTCTAGCCAAACCTCCCTCTTTTCTTCCTCCCTGTGACTTGAAAAATGTCTCATCCCATGTTGTTCTGCGCCGGAAGGTGAGTTTGGATAGGAAGCCACAGGTCACAAAGCTTGGATAATTCACATACAAATATATTTGCACTAAAGGTTAGACACTTGCATCATCCACTTTTCTAGCCTGGGGTGCCAGATTGCTAATGTGTGCAGTAGCTAAATAGCAGCTTGATGTTTTTTTAAAGGTTACATTGCTTTTAGCTTATCTGCATTATGCTGGGCATGGTGTTACTGGCATTTCATGACATCAGAGTTACCTTTATTCTGACAACAATACAGAAATACCCAGAAGCTACAACATGATATAGGCCCTTTATGGTGGTTATGCTTAAGGTAGCCTTGCAGAAAAATGCAGATTTAACTTCTGTCAGAAAAATAAACTTTTCTGATGGCTGTGTTGTAAAAGTGAGCCCTCTCCTCATTCTCTTCTACATCTTAGTAGTCATTTAGTTCAGTTTGAAAAACCATATGAAATAATCATAAGATTTTTATATTGTATTTTATTTAATCCTTTTTATTGAACAGAAAGAAAACAATACAGAAGGTAGAACAAATTTTCAGCTGTAAACAAGAGGAGGAAAAAAAACCCAAATGGATAAAGAAGGAAAAAAAAGTCCAACATGCCCCCTAACCCCTACTCCCACTCCCTAAAACACCAAATTAATAAAAGGGAAAGAGCCAGAGGGTAGCCAACATTTTTGAAGGTTAGAGAAATTGCCAGCAGGCTTTGATTCAAGTCAGCACTTTGAAGCACATCTGGAAGGCAGCTGAAGGTCTAGTAAATGGGTTGAACATTTCTATGCTTCTAAACTAAGATGCTTTAGTGGCAGTGACAGCTTCAGATTACACAAGTGGGATGCTGCAATCTGTAGGTTTCGGGAAATGTTTGCTGTACCATGGCTTTCAGCCCATCCTTCCTGCTCCACAGATTATAGGACGTTTGAGAACCAAGGAGATCTGAGATGAAGCAGAGAAATTTGGCATTAATATGTCACTACACATGAGAGAATAGTTGTTTGTTTTGATTCTGTACAAAATCCCAGTGCAGATGATGAGAGCATTTCCTCTCCTGGAATTCACCAAGACTTCTGGAAAGAAAAACACAGCAAAGGACACTACCCAACAAGATCAAACATGTAGTAGTGAAATAACTATAACAATCACAATTTTGATTGAGATGGCAGAAGGAGTGAGGTACTGACATGGGTTTTTTTAATGCAAAATTTATTTTAAAATAAGCAATTCCTAGCATCAGGATTTAAATGTGAGGCTGAGAAAGAGCATCTAAAATTACATGAAAATGAGACTAAATAGCACTAAATATATCTGTCTGGTTATGCCTGTTTGGGCTCAGAGAGAGAAGACATGAGTGGTTCTTCCCATCCCTTAACCTATCGTCTGGTACCAACACAGTTAGAGGGATGCAGCCATCCTGCTGTACTGTGTGCCAGGTTAATCAGGGACAAGCTTAAGTCCATGAAGATCTCCCTTTAATGTCACTGGGAAGGTCTTTCCACTGGTGCTAGGAAACAGCTTGCTTTACATTTCAAGCCCATCTGTGAAGCTGTTGCTCGGGTGTTAAATAAAAATATGGTACCTTACAAAAAAAAAAACCTAGCTCTCGGTTTTCT
The DNA here is from genome assembly GCA_009812075.1 of Sialia sialis. Lineage (NCBI taxonomy): Eukaryota > Metazoa > Chordata > Aves > Passeriformes > Turdidae > Sialia > Sialia sialis. Next base: position 39,853,808 of record VRYO01002734.1, on the reverse strand, counting down.
ATTTAGAACATTTTATATTGTCAGAATAGCACAATGAATATGCTGCCAGAAAGGGGAAGAAAAGAGCCTCTGAACCCTCAAGGTGTATCACATTATCTCTTTTGGTAAATAGACAATGGTTCATTCCTTGACAAGGAATATTCATTCACCTTCTTTTCTGCATTTTTTTTCTTGAGTGGGCAGGCTGTGATAAGGAGTACTTAATTTGACATTGCATGTATTTATGACCTACAAAACTTGATATAGAGCAAAAAGAGTGGGCAAGGAATGGAAACTCAGAGCTGGCTTAGCAGCTGAATATAGACCCAAGAGCCAAGAAATCCTCAGTGCTAACTGTACTGCCACTGCTGATTTATGGAGTGTACTTGGGTGCTATTAAAACTTAGCAAGTGTTTTGAGGTGGAAGAGTGCTATGTGTTTCTATTAAGGTGGCATAATGAGTCTTTAATTAGGGAAAAATTGGCTACTTCTCTGCTGAGATGGAATAACTATTGTAGATGTGAAAATATAAATACTCTACTGAAGCTGAAATTTATTTGTTCCTCTGACATGAAATCTTGAGAATGGGCCACAGAACAGTTTCAGCATTACAACAGAGATTGTATATAGTTTTGTATGTGCCAGTGTCACCATCAAAGGTAAATACACTTTAACTAACTTTAATTTATAATCAGTTCTGATGGAGAAGATTGTTTTCATTCCAGGGCAATTCATAGAAGCCAATATGTACTCAAGATGGGTGGAAACTTGGCCATATTTCCTTCCCACAGGAGCATTAAGCCAACTTTGACATTTATACATTTTTAATTAAATCTCTATGATCTTTGCAGGCCAGTGTTTGCTCTGACAGTATTTTTAAGCTTGAAATTTAAAGGTAGATTATTTTAACAAATGTGCACAAAGATTAAAAAATGAATCCCTTCAGTGTTGAGACTGCATTGTCTGTTATCTCTGTTTTGAGTAAAACAGATGGTTCATATTGCAAATGATGCATGAATAGAACTTCCCCAATGTGATGCAAATGGATCTGTGAAACTGGCATTGTATGGAGGAAAAGAGGCTGATGTTAGTAGAAACTTCTTGGACAAACATCAGTAATGAACATGTTTTTTGATTATGTTTCACCACCCGTTAAAAAGCAAAGCATGTTCAGAAAAAATAATCAGAGAGAAAGATGTCCTTTCAGAGACTGATGGTTTCAGGGACAATGAACCAGTCAGCAAGCCAGTGCCTGGTGCTGCTGCTGATTCCCACTGTCACCTTTGGCAAGTGCAGCCACTCAGTCTCTGGGTCAGCCTCTGTAACACCAGGGTTCCAGCCTCCTGCTGTTTATCATCTTTCTGATGCACTCAAACCGTGCCTGTTTGGGGCAGACATTTTCCCCCAGTGGCTGGCACAACCACTGCACACTGCTGTATCCCAGAAATTGGAAACAAGCAACAGTGTGATAGGAAAAATATTTCCCTGAGCTTGAATGACCTTCCATTTGCACTGGACTGTATGGAATAGATATTATATCTTTAAAAAAAGCCATTTAATTTGAGCAGAGTTTCTCACCTCACTGTTCTCAACAAAGTATTTTTCTGAAATTTCTCATTGCTTCTTTAAGCAAATGAGTATCAGCTCTAAATTCCTCCTTAAGCTTCCAGTTTAGAACAGGACTTAATGAGTTTTCAGTTTGTTCCTATAACTGTCAATACACATGTTTCAGTGATTAAAATTAAATACACTCCCAGGCTGGTGTTATGCTGACCAGATTTACATAATCTTTTCAATTACTGATTCTTCCAGTTTTTGAGGAAAATTCAGATCTATCACAGCAAACTAGTATGCAAAAATAGTTTGCATAATCCTTAACTATGATATTGAAAGTGCCCAACAGCCTTTTTTTTAAATGGAGCACCCCAATCACCAGCCATTTTTTTGTGTGTTTTACTTCATTTACTTCTGTTATCATAGACCACAGAATGGTGTTGTTTTAGGAAAACAGTTGAATGAGTTATTTATTTGGGTATTTGGGCCTGGTAGCCTAAAAGTTTTATAAATTTATGAACTGAAGGATTGGAAAAACCTGTTCATGAGAAATAAGAACCCCAAACTTTTGCTTGTACTTTTATTTGCACATCAGACTATCTTGCAGATTTTGATCACACAGGTTCATTTTCATGCGTTTATTGCACCTATTCCACAGGCACCCCAACATGGTCAATATGTGGTCTAGCTGTAAAGTGCAATAACTGATTGCCAGTTACCCCCTGGAAAACTTTCCTTTTCCCTATTCAAAATCACGTTGTCAAAGAACACTGAAACCTCTGTCTTTGCACAGTTCCCACTTGATGAATCTGAACCATGTTTTCTCTGTTGCTCTTGGTGCAGAGCACACAGGTGGAGACACCAAGATGGACCCTACCAGGAAGATCCAAGAGACCCTGGGAAAGAAAGGAGATATCCGGGATCACCACTTGGGAAGGACAGAGAAGGCTTGGGCTTGGAAAAGATTGTGACAGAGCATGTGGAAAAAGGAAGGTATGGGAATTTGAAATTCCAGGAACACACAGAAGTTTGGAATGCTGTGAATATTTGCCTTGTTTTAGTTGTTGAATATTATATATTCTGTCCTCTCCTTGCAGAGATACCTAATTCTTGTATTAATTACAGTTTTTATGGCATACTGGGCAATCCTGTGCATATTTGCTTCAGAGCTCATCAACCTGGAAGACATGGCTGAGGTTTGCTCCTTGCCTAATAGAAAAGTCTGATCTTGTATGGGTCTGCCTGGCCACTGTAGCAAGTGATGCAGGCAGCCCTCATGAAATGAAATGTTCAACATTCTGTGTGTAGAATCGCATCCATTTTCACAACATCTGGAATGATTCCCCTGACTTTTCAGGGCTCTTTAGCCTAAATGTTCTGTGAAGTCTGTGTACAACTAACAGTTGCTGCTTTCTTTCTGGAGTGAGAAGAGGATGTACATTTTTGTATCCATTTGTGCGGCTTCTGGGACTTTTTCTGCTTTTAACATTCTCTGGCAATGCCTCATCCTGAGCCTGCCTTTGGCAGCAGCCGCTGCACTGAGTGGCCATGCAGGCAGAATAAATAACAAGGCAGTGCTGAGAGGCTTTCCTTGATACAAATTGCTGTAGGCGGGGCAGAGAGGATATATTTTGTTAGCAAAGAAAAGGATCCCATGGCTGCTGCTGTAGGAAACGGATCCATTTTTGTCACTCTTTGTTCTGGGAAGGGACAGAAGAACTTTTGATTTTCTTTGGTTTCTCCTGTATAGTCTGCCACAGCAGCCAGTGTTAGCAAAAAACAGACCTGTGCTCATCTTTTCAAAATACCACTTTTATTTTGGAATACTGATTACTCAGGCAGACTGCAAGGCAAACCTGTGAGAGTTTCAAAAGCAGGGCAACAAATTATTGGACTGAAGTGATAATGACAGGAAAAATGGAGGCAGGGTACAAGCAATCCACTTAAGGCACCTGGAAAAGCTGTGAAGAAGAGGATTGGGGCTGAAAGACAGATGTTAGATAAAGAAAGTTTTTACTCAGCACTCATTAGCTGGACACATCTAGAGTTCTGTGTCAAGCTTTGCCCCCTGCAACACTAGAAAGGCACCAATGACCCAGAGGAAGTTCAGCAGAAAATTTCCAAGAACTTGACTTATGAGGAGAGGCTGAGAGACATGAGCTTCTTCCATCAGCAGATACAATGGCTTTGGAAGGACTTAACAACAGATGCCTGATGAATGCAAGGAGGTCGCAGAAAAGATGGAACCAAGCTGTTCACATTTGAGTATGATAGGTGGACCACATTCAGATTCTCATGAGACTTAAGGAGAAGCTTTTCACTGCAAGGACAGTCAGGCAGCAAAGCATCCTGCCCAGGGAAGCTGTGCCGTCAATTTCCTCTCTGGGAGGATTTTCAAGATCCAACTGGATAAACCCCCCAGCAGTGTGGTCCAAAGATTACTTAGATTTATGCAGAGGCTTGAGCCAGAAACTTCCTGACCCTTTCCACCTGAGTTACTCTACGATCCTGATTACCAGCCCCTCCATCCTACTAAATATAATGGCTGTGCTGCACAGCTCCCTACACCTCAGTTATCACCCAAAACAGCCGCCACCCAAAACAGCCACTATATGAACTCCTAACCTTAAGAATAAATGCTCAAGCCTCCAAGCTCCAAGGTCCTTGCAATATTTTAATTTTCTTAAGAAACAAACCTGGAAATATTGACCTCAACGTCTTCAGTAGACTTACAGCAGTTCAGGGATGCAGAGAGAATGAAACCATGGTTTCAACTCAGAAATGTTCCCTACATGTGTTACATTGAGCCTGAAACCTCCTGCCCTCAGGCCATTGGTCCTCTTAAGAGTAAGTTCATATTGGATGCTCTACATGGCTTAGGAGTCCAGCAAAGTCAAAGATTGGGGTACCAGGAGAAGTTTAAGATGTTCTTTTATTTCAGATTGTGACAAAGGAAATGGTGTTAATCTTCTTTTCATTCCCTCTGGCTTGCTGTTATTATACAGGTGTGATGGTTCTCTGTTTTGAACCTCCTACTATAAGTAAAGAAGTAAATGTAAACCACAGGGCCAGTGCTTTGTAACAGTATTAGAGAGGGGTAAACAACAACTACCCTGGTTAGAACTTAGCACTCGAGAAAACACACATAGGAAGGTAAAGAAATTACAGCAATAAAGGTCTGCCAGGCTTAGCACAAGAAGGACTTTTTGAGCCATAGTACAAGCAAATGAAGTAATAAAAGACCAATTTTGCAAAGCGAAAAGAGGACCATTCATAATTTCAACAGACAAAAAAATGAAAGCAATTGACAATACATATTTATATTCTGTATTGGAGAAAAGCAGGTGATAAGCCTATGCAACTTCAAATGCTTTTCAGTCCACTGAAAAGCATGAAAAATTTTATCATATCTTTAAGAAGAATGTTTATAAATCAGCAGACCTGGGTGACTTGCATCAAAATGTACAGCCAATTGCTTCAATTCTTTGGTGATGGTACAGTAAAAGGAAAAATGGGTTAATATGAGCCATCACCTTGCTAATCTAATATCCTGATGTATGTCCCTTGAAAATAGGAGAAAAATGAACAACATTTAATTAATGAAGATGCAAATAGTGGTAAAAGGTGTGAATACCATTTCATGACAGTCAATATGATGCTGTTAAAAAACAAATATTGTCAATATAGCCTGATTTTACTATGAATTATGTGTTTGGCTGATAATTACTGTCATGTAGACATAAAAGATTTCTATGGTTTAATGTGTACTGTTTGCTGGCATAGGATAATCTGAGCTTTTCAAAAATGAGCAACTACATGGCAAGGTTGCAAAAATGAGCAATTAGTGTCAATAAAGCTTGGATAAGATGAATTTAGTACTTGCTAAATGGCAGATTGCAAAGCTGTTGCTAACATGAAATTTTCTCTGAATGAGTATGTTTCTAGTGGCATCCCATGGTGGTATGTACTAGAAAGTGTTGACCAACCAATTTCATCAGTGATCTGGAATTAAATGCAACATTTCTGTTGATTTAAAACAAACCTGTGAATTTCACGTATGCTGCTGGAATAGAAATTACAATGACATGATAACTATATGAAACAGTGTAGGGAGTTTAAGTGTATGAGTGTAATCAAATAAAGCTTTTTAATATGGCTGAGACTGTACCTGCAGAGTTGTGGAGGCAGCACTGATGAGAAGAGTCTCAGAGTTGCCACAGTGCAAGCAGAGTCTCTCTGTGATGCTCTGGCAATACAAGCAAGTATAATGCTCAGCCACATAAGCATGAGATAAACAAGTAGGAACAGGGAAAGCAATTCCACTGGAACTGAAATATTGCATGACATTCTGATGCAGGCATCTTGAAAAACACTTTGGAAAATGAAAGTGGGCAGAGATGATTTGAAGCCTGATGAGTTTGAGAAAATGGTTTATTCGTAGAGGGTTTGATCTATTTATTGTGAAGTGGCTTGATAGTAGCTGAAGTAGGGGAAAAAAGGAAGGTAGGGCACAGTGAGAAGAGTTCAGCAAGAAACAAGAGCAGGGGTTATTAAGCTCAAATTTTGGAAGCCAGAAAGGGTTGTAGGACAAGAAGATCCACCATTTTTTAACATAGAGGCATTATTTTTTGAAAAAAGAAAAATTAAAGAAAAAATTAAAAAATATGGTGAATCTGTTTCTGAATCTTCACCTCTGTTAAGAAGAAAATGCCTTCAAAAATAGGTTTCAGTCAGACAGAGGTCACTTGGTGTTGCAGAAAAAAACCTCCTTAAGCATTAAGTTGGTTAAACAGACAACAGTCGCTCTGAAATCTTCCCTCCTGTTACCATTTAGGTCACTTGGAGATGTCCCAGGATGGGCATGTGAGCGTAATTTTATGTTTGTGATTATGTTTTTGATATAAATGCCTATAGAGTTTACCCGACCTATGAGGCTGTCTGTTCTCTAGCAACACTGGTCATATTCATCCTTTTTGTTGCTTGTTGAATGGTTACCACAGTCTTTCTGAAATAAGAACTGTCTATGTCTGTCCTCAAGTTCCCTCCAGGCAGGCAAGAAACACTAGGAAAACATCCTGCCAACAGAACTTTATTTTTTGAATCTCTTAAGTAAGAAACAATTCATGAAGGAGGTGTGAGCCATTGTATTTTCTCTCTGGAAGGATCCCTTTCCATATTTTTGAGACTGGTCTTATTACAGCCACCTCCAGCTGGCAGGAAAGTTATGTATATACTCAATAACAGCAAACACGAAATGAGCCTTTAGAGCCCCTTACTGTGCTTGACTCACCTTTATTGATGCAGTGGGATGCAAACTGCATTTCCAATAGCAGTAGCTGATGGACCTCAGGACCAGATGGAGGAAACTGCCTGCGACTGGGGAGAGCAAATTTAAACCACTCCTGAGTGCCCCAAAATAACCTCTCAAGCAGTCATGGTTACAAGAGGGAAGGCAGAGCCTGCTGCTGACATCACCCAGCCAAAAGTGCTCTTATGGAGAGGCACTTCATCTGCTTGAATAAAACAGGGTTGGGAGTCACTCACCTAAATGTAGGTCACCTGGACTGAGTGGTGACCAGGAGAGGCCAGTACTGAATGGGCACCAAAATATGATTCAGCCCACCCTAAAATAGACATCTAAATTAAGGCTCCACAGAAGTGTCTTTTCTCTCTCTTGGCTGCACAGGGAGTTTTCTAAGTGGCTCAGCTACAGACTGCTCTGCTGCAGATGTCTGCCTTCATTAACTTTTAGGGTCTTACAACCAACTCAATTTCTGCCACCTGTCAGCACAGGGAAAGGGCCCTGATGGGCCACAGTCACACTTGCCGCGTACACAAAAAGGAGCAGATGTGATTTCATTGTGTTCCACATGCACAAAATGCACATTCACATGGCTGATGAGCACTTACTGCAATCAGAGCAGGGAGGCAGTCTGGGCCCTGGTCATCCAGCCTTTGGTAGCAATCTTTGGACACCGCCTATAAATGAGTGAAAGTGATTTCTCAATTTCTTCCCTGCCCATTACAAATGAGGATTGATCCAACATTGATATCAAAAGGTGACAAACTCATTCCACCTTCCAGCTGAGGGCAAACCAAAAAAAAGCCAGTTTGAACTTTGCACCAGTGACACGTGTAATATGGTGGCAGAGTTTTTCTGTGTTTTCTGGTTATAAATGGCAATCTGAAGTTCAGGTAGGGCTGCCACATTCCCAGAGCCAAAGTCTCACCAGTGGCATTATCAGAGGGCTGCAGGAGGAGTGATGGGCTGGATCCTGCTGCAGCTCAGTGCTAGGAGGGGAAAACAGCATTTCTACAAAATTTCCACAGAGCTGTGTGATTTCCTGTGTTCTGTGGGATGCAGTGCTGTTTTCAAAAGCTATAAAACTAGTCAAGTGACTTGAAAGCATCTCATTATTTCACTCACTGGGAAAAATATAATCTCTGTCAGAGATGGACTGTGAAGAAGTATAGAAAAAGCAAAGATTAGTTCAAGATTCCTGGCATTTTTGGGAGTTGGATAGAATTTTACTTGTGTGAGACTATTTCCCTGCAAATGGAAGACAGTAATTACAATGTGATGGAAAAGAGGAGGAGAATTTGCGGTAGACTAACAGAGAATAACCTGATAGCTAAGAGAAGCTTCTGACTTGTAGATTTACACAGTTCAAATAAATGAGAAACTGCCCAATAAGCCTCTTAAAATGCCAATAGTGCTTGAAATAGGATAACAAGTGAGTAGCCATGTAAAAAGCAGCACAGTAGGTGACATCAGAAGCAGCTCTTTGAGCAACTAAAAAAAAACAGACCACCATGAAGTTTAACATGAAAGAGAACCTTTAGATTCCTAATAAATATAACATGTCTTAAAATAAATACTTTAATCTTTATAATATATGTCTTCTGCCTTTCACTGGAGTTCTTGCTTTCACCTATTGTCTAAGACTGAACTAAGAATCAGTAGTAAATATCATTTTTCCAATTTTCACGTCACATAGGCCAGAAGATGCTGAGTGAGCACTGTGTTAAAAATACCTTCAGAGACTAGACACAGAGGATGTGTGATGGAAAGAACCCAAAGATACGCATTATTTCTGTAGTGAAATAAAGCCTGCAGTAGTACTAGCAAAGGGAAGCATCCTGGTGGTACCAAATAAAATGGGACAAATATGTATGGCAAGCACAGTATGTCTCAACCCACACTCTGTCAAGTGAGACCCAGTCAGCAGGCAAAGGAGGGAGCACACAGGCAAATCAGCAGTGACATGCAGGATCTGTTTCAGCAGATGTGGATATTGGTCTGGGCCTCGTTACATGGAAGCACAAGTGATTGATGAAAACTGAACTGTTGTGAATCGTGGAAATTGCTAATGCCACCAAGGTGAATGGCCTTTACCATTTGTGTTTTTTCCTAAATACATTTGCTGGAGCCAAGATTCTGCTTGTGCATCTGCAGTGCTGCTTCCCTTTGTGCTGGAATTGTTTCACTGTGAGTTCCCAAAGCCCTGCTCTGCCATTTGCCCTCAGCGTTCCTCTCTCTCCCCCAGATTTTGCAGTATCATTTCTCTGACATCCCCGGTATGATCATACCAAACATTATCCTGTCTGTTTTTTCTTCCTGACAGCCACTCACAGGAAATTCTCATCTGAAGGAGGATTTGTGAAGAGACCGTTGTCTCTGTGTGTTGTCTCTGACTTGTTCCCTTTTTGCAGTTCCTGTCATAGCTCCTTGCTGCTCAGTCTCAGTTCTGTGATGAATCTAATCTGCTTCCCCCTGCTCCTTGACTGAAGATACCTTCACAGCTGTTACTCAGTGCATAGCTCCATCTTATTACCCTCTTTTAAAAGCAATAGCTTTGTGCAGAATGTTTTCTTTCTTGGGGGTTGGAGTAGGTGATCTCCAGAGGTCTCTTCTAACTGTAGCAATTCTGTGATTCTACATTTCTTCCCTTTAAAGTCACTCCTTCCTTTGCAATCTGAGGTGGGCTCTTCATTTCTCAGCCCAGCTTTGGATCCTGGGGTTTGGAAAGGACCAATATCTCTTTCACTCAGTCACCAAAGTCACTTTCTTTAATCTGGAAAATAGATTCTTTGTATTGGTCAAATTCAGGAAATGTCTTTAATGTGACTATATGCATGTGTCCATTCACACTGAGGTAAGAACCTGGAGGCAGAAGTCAGAGGATTCAGCAACCTGCCCCCATACTCTCTTTCCACCACAAGGCTTCATAAAGTCCCACCACATTTTTCTACAGACCTACCCCTTCCCTGTGGTTTCTCTCAGGTCAGCTGGACTGTGTGACTTATATTTAAAACCAATTTGCTTCATCAAAGAGTTACTTGGCATGAGTCAAATAACCCCCTTCAACACCTTCTTCAGACTATTTCTCATTGACACCTCTTTCTCAAGACAACTCTTTTTTCCTTCTAAAAAGGGGATGCTACAAACACCACAGCCCGTACTTGGCAACTGCTTCCTCAGAGTCAGTGGAATTTCTCAGTGTGGATGTGAAGGGTCAACCACACTCCTCAGGGTCATATGGCCCCCATCCAAGATGTGAAAATTCCTCTCCCAGCTCTGCTGGAATGCTGACACATTCATTACAGACAACTTGGAGTTGAACAGCAAGAGGCAAAAAACCTGCTTAGTGAGGTGCTCTGTGAACACATTTTCCTCTGCAATGAAGTGGAGAAGAGAAAGTGGAGAAATATGAAATGATCTTCAGCATTTCTACAAGGGCTCACAGTGTAGTTGGACTTTATTTTTAGCTCTTCATCATTTTTTTTGCCATTTATTATTTATTTCACATCTTGAGAGAGGCCACTCTTGCTCATCACTGTCTGAACTTCCAGGTAGTCAGACTTCAGCTCATGCCTTTCCCTGCTTTGATTATGTATGGTCCAATAAGTCTGACTGCTGATGGCAGACTTCCAAAGTTTCATTTGCTAGAAAATAAGCCTAATGCCCATTATTTTATCCCCAAGGAACTTCAGGTTTCCAGACAGCTTTCAAATTTGAGATTAGGAGGCATAAACAAGCCAGTTGATTAATTACAAGAGGTGTTTCATACATTAGGTTCCATTTTTCAGCTGCTAAGTAAGAGGGAAAACTTCCTCACCTGCCAGAAGTGTGCCTGTTTGTTCCTGTGGCTGCTTTGCATGGGAGCAGGCTGCTCTCTCTTTGAAATCGCTGTTAACAAAGAGGAAAGATTTCTAATTTGAGGAAACAATGAAGAATGAGCAGAATGAGGCTACCACCCCCATTGTCCTTGCTGGTGGTTCTTCACCTCTGGGTCCTGGATGACCACACAATGAATCAACATGCCTTTCACAGGCTGCTCTTTATTTCTTTCTATTCATTTTGATGGAGGCTAACAAAACCCCAGCATCAAATGAGCTCAGCCAGAGCTCATCTTCACCAGAGGGAGATTGGGAAAGCCTGTCTCCTGCTTTCCATGAAGGCATGCTCACCTGTAGCAACACCAGTGATTCCCAGGATATGTGTTGTTTCCCTGCTGCCTTTGTAATGGTGTCTTCACCCCAAGGCTGCTCAACCTGCCCACACTTGTGGCAAGCTCAGCCTAAACATGGCATTAGAAAGGGCAGTGTCTGCCAGGTTTTTGTCAGAGATGCCAGGGTCCTTGTATCTCCTTCCTGACCTGGGTCTTCATGACTTCTGATAGTACTGACTTCATGGGGGTGGGACACCCTTCCTTTCCATGCAGGAATGCTGTCTTTGCAGGTGCAGTCTGTGTCTGCTGCCCTTCCTCCATCTCACCAGCAAAGGTAACCCCAACCCCAGACTGACAGATACAGAAGGAGAAGGGAGGACTAGGTCTAGAAAGGATTTATCTGTGACACCTCTCTAACAGCATCCTATTCATTTCAGCAACTTCTTCCAGCATTTCCCCATGGACAGAAGTTTTTGGTTGGCTTGTAAGAAGATAATTTTTTCTCTAAGTGAAATTGGTCTTGCTACCAGAAGCAGTGGCAAATGACATCTGTTAATTCCTATCCCTGCATCATTCCCAAGTGGTTAAAAGCTCTGAGTGCAGAAGACAGCAGAGAAGGGGGAAGGGCAACTAAGCGATGCCACAAAAAATGAAAGCTGTCTTGAAACAGAACATTAGAGTATAATTGAAAGCAGCTGCACTTTTTAGTTTAATGCCCATCCTAGATACAAAATGAAAACAGTAGCTACAATTGTAATGAAATAAAGGCTTGAAACAGTCCTAACTAAGAGTGAGGTCTCACATATCAGAAGTCCGGTCTTCTGCTGGCTTCTGGAGAAAGGAGCGAGGGTCACTTGGCATTTGCCAATGTCATATCCTGACACTTCTAAAAAGTTCTAGTAATATACCATTCCAAGACTACAATGGATACAAAAGGTGACTGAAAATGCAATGAATGAACAAAAGTTAAAAGTAGGAGATCTCAGAATAGATTAATGGTCTATGCATAATAGTGGGGCATAATAGTGGGGCATAAGTAGAAAACTCAAGTACCTGAAAATAAATGAAGTAAATAAAGTTCTAAATCAAAAAAGAGATTGAAGTAAAACACATTCTCCCCTCCACTACCCCACTCTGCTCTGCTAACAAAAATGCCTGAAACCTATCACACTAAAAAAATGTTATGTCCTCTAAAGCAAAGTAATAAGCTAGATATGGAAGACCATGGCAATGAAGATAGTGCATCCATATTTCAAGTGTTTTCATGACTGATGATGACAGATCCTTTCCTGCCTGTGAATGGTATAAGAAGGAACTAGTTTTCTTTGGCTTTTCTTAGGCGTACAGAAAATAAGGCAATGAAGCATAGATATTATGGTTTGGCAAGTGACTTCTCTGAGTATTCAGCAGGGCAGATCTTTAGCTTGCATATATCAGCACAGCATCATTGCCTTCATGTTAATTTAACATCTGCCCCAGTTTATTAATGCTTCTGTTGCTGTTCTTTCTCAATGGACATTCACACATATCCTAACAAAGAAATCCCCAAAAGAGCTGTCTTAAATCAATGGAGCAAAACAATTTTCCCCATAGTGGAAAGAAATATTGGAATGCTATTCAACAGCTCCAAAACAATGCGAGTAACTCAGCCTGGGATTTGTTTGAAAGAAAAATGAAGATTCAGGGCATGGTTAGATTTATTTCTGCCAGGACATGGCTGCCCATTCTTGCACCTCTACCCTCTATGCTTGCATGCTTCTGTCTACTAAACTAAACCCAGTACTAGTATTCAAAATCACCCCCCAATACAAGGATTGCCTAAATTAGATTAACTATCACTGAGCAAGCATGTGTCTAATGCTTTACTTGGATTCTTCTATTGATCATAACTATTTCTTTATTCAGTATTCTGTCCAAATATATTCTAAATATAAAATATAGTGTTTGGTGTTGACATATGAGGAATGGCAGGGGGGAGAGTGGGGGTTGTCTTACTTCTCAGTCAGCAACTACTACTTCAGCATATTCTTGCCCATCTGACTTCCTCCTCTTGGACCCAAGAGTATTTCCTCCCACAGGCACTGAAATCTGTACATTTGGAAGCCATAGCAATAGGAATAAACCCTTATATTGTTTTTTTGTGTATTGAAGCTTGCCTCAAAGGCCAACATCTGTGTCTCGTGTTTATTACCTACTTAACTATTGGCTGTTCTTTGGCTCTCCTGTCCTTCAGTCCACTGGCAATTCATCTGCTCTTAATGAGGTGTCAAAAATGATTGATAATGCCTCTGTAATTATCTCTGCCTGCTCTTTAAGAACATTCAGGTGAGACTATCTGTCCTTGCTCATATGTGAGCATTTAGTTTGTCACCATCATATTCTTTGTTCTTTTTCACCAGCCGAAACAACTGCTTCCTTAATTGTTTTCTCACTTCCTCAGCAACTAAATCAAAAGTACAGCTTCAAATGCAAAGCAACAAATTCAGCACTTGCACATACTTTGCTTGTGAAGTCTCAGTGAGATCAGTGACAAGTGCAAGATACAAATCAGAGCACGTTAGCCTTAGAGAAATATACTCTTGTATGCTTCAATCTATTCCTTCTGGTTAATATGTTTGAATCTCAAATTGGCTTTGAATCCTGTGCTTTCATCTGATGTGCCAGTCTGGAGGCCAAGTTTCTGTATTAGAAGACAGATTTTTATTCTTTGATGGGGATAGCCTCTGAAGGCTTTTGGTTGAACTCCATGCCCAAAGCAGATGGTAAAGTCAGTTTTACAACCTGAGACCTTAATTTGGTGTGGACAGACCTCTAGAGCACCTATATTGCAATGAAAAGAAAAAAAAAATTTGCTTTTGAGGTACACAGGGACACTTCATCCATTTATTCAGATCATGGTGCCTTGCAAATCATTACAAATTTCCAGACATAGGTATGACCAGGTGATAGAGCCTGTTTTCACTGAAAAATTATTGTAAAATAAATGCTGATGTGTAGGATATCAGGAAATTTACTGTGAATTTTGTCTTCTTAGGAAAGATTTCATGCATTCAAACAAAAACAAATTAATTTCCTTCAGGTGCTCTTGATTGTAGGTAAGAACCATATGACTGCACCATTTGTTTTTTCACCGATTTTTTAGGAGTGTAAAATACAGTAATTTCACGAATAT
>VRYO01002734.1:39707412-39838651 GCA_009812075.1 Sialia sialis | reverse complement strand
CTTATAATCGTGAAATTACTGTACCTGAAAAATTGAAGGCATTGAAACTGAGCAGCAAAAGGTAGATGACATAATTTTAAAAGCATCAGATCCAGTTTTTAGAAACTCATTATAATTCTTCCTACAGACTTCGGGGCAGAGAAGCACCCATCCTATACATATATATATATATATATATATGTATATATGTATATATCTACATTATATATGCGTGTGTGTGCGTGTGTGTGAGTGAACTCTTCATCCTGGTATTAGAGAGGAGGCTTCACTGTGCGTATTTATTGGGTACTCCTCAAGAAGGCTGGTCTCACCCAATCTTAGATATCTGAAGCAAAGACCTTTATAATAATAAGTCCCTCCCTGTATTCTCCCTCCAGTCAATGGAAAAAACAAGGCATGGCCCATCTGTCACTTAAGCATCACCTTCAGAAGAGCAGGAATTGTGCCCTGGAGCGTGTCTTTTTCTCCCACTTGGGAGATAACTCCACTTTGGCCAAAGGATCCCTTTGGAGACTTCCTCTGCATTTCCTCAGATCTGATGAAAAATCTGGGCTGGTCACATAGAGATTGGTTTTGCCACAGTTGTTTCAGAAGTCTGCTTAGGGTCAGAAGAGAGATTTGGACAAAACACTTAGGGTTTTGAGTTTTATTGCCCTTGCTTGTGGAATAGAAAACTGGTATGAGATGAGAGTACAGCTCCTAGCACCCTTGCTGCCATTCTGAAAGGGAATCACTACTAGATGATGTCCTGCTGTTTCTTCTGGTTCAAGCCTAATGAAATGCGCACTAAGGTCTATTACATTGATCCTTCCCTCTGTTCCTTTCAAGATCTGTTTTTGCAGTTCGGAGCGGTTTGAAGAAGGGCTACAGTTTCACTGGCATCATTATTTTTTAATTAAGTTCGCCCACATCATGCAGTAATTGGACTTCCTGATTTGGAATCCCGAAAGTTCTAAATATTCTTTCAAGCTATCCATCATGTTAATGTTCATGCCAAACACATTTCCAACCACTGGCACAGATCATTATGCACCCTGCACTTCAGCCCTAGGCAAGTCCCCTTCTATCCCAATCGTTACCCTGGCACAGAGGGATTCTGCAGCCACTCTGACTATCCAGTACCCAGTCAGTTAGAAGAAAAGATTTAATGTTGGCACCAAAGAGAATTTTGTACAACACCACTTTTTGTCCCTAAAATTACATCCTGAAAACCAAATGCTGCTATGCACATTGTTCTGCATAAGCAGGAGGACCAGACCAAAGTGAACAGTTTCCAGTTTGAGTAACCTTTGTGATCAGAGTGATGAGCTCTACACAGTTATCCATGCTGGAAACATAAAACCATATATAATAAGCACTGGAAAGGAGTTTCAGATTATTTGTCAACTTGTCTAAAGAAAGCCAGAATGCTTTATTCACATGAAGCCAGGCCTGGAAAAATATTTATTCAGGACAGATATTTTATACATTATTTCTATACACATATGATGTGGTGGTTTTTCTTTTTTTTTTTTTTTTCTCCCAAGAAGGATTTGCTGTTTTTTAAAAGCGCATAAATATTCAAATTTACATTAAAACTTTTAAACCACTTAGCTTAATGCTTAACCACTTCATTGCTTTCTTTATTTTCACTTTGGATTTTGCTCTTGAAGCAGACATCTTGGGATGTGAAAGGATCCTTCTTTGTGTTTTTCAAAGAGATTTAGATAAATCTGTGACTGAGCATGAGGAACCAGTACAGATTAAATTGGTGCTTGTTAGATCTTCAATAAAGCCAACAACGTTCTGGAGCACCTCAGTCACGAAGGTCAAACTGTTAGACCAAGGAAATGCCAAGCAGAAGTAAAAATATGCACATTCATAAACAGCACAGTGAATTCCCCTGCACATAGCTTGTTCACTCAGCCCAAAGCAACTACAAACTAGCTCGTGTTTGGCACTGATCATAACACCCACACAATTACTGCAGGTCCCCTGCAGGACAGCAGCTAATGAGGTGCTGATAATGCACCACCTCACTGAACTGGGGATGTCAGGGTCTCCTGCACTGGGAACACCTGTGTGGGGAAGGTGGTTGCACAGGGCACAGCTCTGACCACTGCTCTGGGTATGCCCTTGGCCTCCATTCCTGGCACTCCCCAGGACAAGGAAGTATTACCAATACTTTCCAGGTGCAAACATAAAGCTTTGTCTCTGCTAATTACAAATTATTTAGCTTTTGGCAGATTGTTGCTGCAAAAAGAAGCTTTGGAAGCATTAACTGTACAGTAAATAGTGCTGAGAGGGCAAGTCTGTAACCCTGAAAAAATAGCATGTTATTCAACCACCAGAGTGACTGATGTGTTGTTTAATTTCAGCACTTTCTTATTTTAATTAAACATGTCCCTTTCTTTCTTTCTTTCATGAAGAGATGGTCGGCTAAGGAGCATAATGATTAAAATAAAAATTAATTATTCAGATTTTCTGAGGACAAAGAAAGAATTCTTCCTCAGTAAATTTACAGTGAGTCAGTCTTCCAGGGCCAAGACTCAGCACTAAGTGAAAAGAAACCCAATTAACAGCAGTGACAGCAATACCAAAGATGGGAGCTCAAAACACTATAAACATAAATGCTCTTCAGGTGCTGTTTTAGTTCAAACTGACTGGAAAATGAGAGTAGAAACTTCTTCAGAAACTGACTTCAAACACTGAACAGTTAACCCTTACCACGTAAGTCACTCCAACCTTATTCTCAAGGCATAATTTTAGACACACATCTTCACAATCAAAATTTAATTGCTTTACATTGTTGAGAAATAGGCAATTGGAGACAACGTTCCTAGCGTGTTAAATTCAGTGCCATATTTAGAAAAAAGGATTAGTCCATTCCTGGTAGAATTTTCATCCACTACTTAACTGTTTTGTTCCTATTTTCCTCTCAGGGTACTACATCACATTGTAGGATCCATGAAGTACAAATTTCTAGCTCAAATTTCAGCTAGAAACCCACAAGAGTGGTAATTTATAGGTAAAGTGATGCAGAATCAAAGATAGAGCACAAGAAACTGATAGCTTTATTTTGATCATGGTAAAATATAGACCAAATACTGATGTGGAGAACTCTGATGCTTGAATAGCCTGAAATTACTGAAACCAAACCACAGCCCAACCTAGTGCAAGAGCAGATTTTTGGGAAGAGCTGTCCTTTCTTGAAATTTAAGTTTCTTTGAGCATATGAAGTTATCTTTATAAATCATGCTGGAAATATGCATAAAATCTGCCACACTTGTGAGTAATTCTAGTTTTACACTGCCATAGATATATCAGTGCTACTTATTTTTAAGGATAAAGTATAATTATTAAAGTATAACATTCTACAGAAAGAAAGTCATGTGTTACATGTAATAAATTAGATTAGAAAAGGTCAGATGATAACAAAGCCTAACTATATGCCAAGACCTCCAAATACTCATTCAGCTATTAACTGGGCACTTCACACAGAAGAGCCTTGGCTGTTGGCCACTGCATTTGACAGTACAAACTTGGTAACTCGAAGTGAGTGCTCTTTGAGGGTCAGAAGGTTGCTGCTTTGGTTCACTTTCCACATTTGTCAGAAGCAGCTAGTCTGAGTGCAGACAGAGACCAGAGCCACATGCGTGGCTCTTCCCCTCATCTCCAGCATTTGGCAAAGCATAGCTGGCAATCACTTTTTGAATCAAATTCTTGACTCTGACAGAATCAAGTTCTGTCAGACTTCTCAAAAAATGCAGAAACTGGAGAGGAGAAAGGGAAGGCAGCCTTTTGTGTTCCCTCCTGGTGGTAAGGATCCTTCTTAGAATCAGCCAGGACCTGGCTTTCCAGGAGGTACTCCTTAAAACATGATTTTGCTCTCAACAAACCTTGCCAAAGTAATTCATGCACAGCATTCAGAGTAAAATAGGATCTTACCATTAATCACCTCATTTAAAAAGGACAGTATTCTCCTTATGTGCTTGAGGATTTTGCCTTTGTTGGGGTTAACCCATGAGTCTTCAGTTAGCATTTTCTGCTCAATTAGTTCTTTCAAAGGGATTATTGAATCTACAAAGATATTGTGTAATCTAGGTTAAGTCAGGAAATAGCATAATGAGAAGCAGTTACATTGAGAAGGGAGGTCAAAAAAGGCAGCAACAGGAACTCAGGAAATATGAGGATATAAATAAAAAGACAGGTGCTATCTTCAGTCATGTAATGTGATTTCGACTCAGTAATTGACCTAAAAATAGAGGAGACTAAAAGAAAACATTCTGAAAAGCACAGTAGAGGCCATAATCTCAGCTGGTGTAATTCAATGTACTTCCAGAGGAATGAGTACAGAAGTGAATCACTACAGCAGAATAATAATAACCTATATATTTATAGAAGAAGTGGCAAAAAATAGCACTTGTCAAAAAACATTACTCAAAGCTAAAGCAAAATGCTTATCGAAGTAGACCACATTCTGTGAACAGAGCTGTGATTACTATATTATGATTACAGTAAAGGCAGGCAATGCACAGACTCAGTTAATTTTGAATGCAAGTTAAGCAAGAAACATTTGGTAACTATGATACAGATGGTAACAATCCTAAAAAAGAAGGGATCATGTTTATATTTTCCTCCATGGCAGTATTTTTGGAATGACAATGGCTAAGTCAGAACAAATACTTAAGTGGATCCTGCTCAGCTGGGTATACATCTGATCACATTTCAAATCTTGCCAATTTTGTTTTGGATATAATTATCTCAAGCTCTGGAGAATTACTGAAGGAATTTTACTTATCAGAGGCAACTGGTGGTTTTAAAGGATGGGTATTCCCCATCAGCCTGTGGACAAAAGGAAACCAAAGGCTTAGAGTGCCTCAGACAACATAAACCTGACTTTTAGACTTCTTGCTTTGAAATGAGATATTAGATCTCCAGTCTTCCCTGTCTCAAAACCACCCCGATCAGTTCCTGATAAATTTCACTGTTGAGAAAACTTGAGAGACAGAATAGATGAGGATATGCTACTTTCCTCTTTGGTTGATTTTTTTTTTTTTCACTTGAATAGAAAACTTTCATAAAGTTGGAAAAATTCTGCTCCAAGAGGAGTAAACAGGAGGAGAAATATGCTTTCTGGCTGGTATCCTTCAGGCCAAGAATACTGCTAAATCTGTGCTTTAATCACTGACATTTTATGCAACCGTCTATAATTAAAAGCAGAGTTTTCACCCAAAATGTATCTTATGCAAGCAACATATGTTTTGTGCAAGTGAGCTTAACTGTTCCCATGCACTGAAGGAGCAACTTCATTCCTGGAGAGCTGAGACCAGCCTGCCTCCTTCCAAGGCTGCTGTGCTGCAGGAAGCCAAGTGTTACCCTTGGCAGGCTTGTGGGGAGCGATACCCTGGTTGTTGTAAATCAGTGTAGCACGGTGCTTACTACACTGATTTAAACCTCCAGAGACTGTGAGTCCTGCAGAAGCAGGACTGTTTGACTGTATAATTGCATCCAGAAGTGGTTCTCTCCCATCGTGGCTAAATGCAGAGCCCTGTAGCAGACCAGCTCCCCAGATGCACTGCTGGGTCACTGCATCCATTTCACACATTTGTGGTAGAGCAGCCTCCTACGAACCATTCCAGAATGGAATGCACCTCAGCACAGCAGAGGAATGACTGAAAGGGCTGAAATGGCTGGAAGGGCTCTGTTATCTGTTTCAGTCATGCTAAGGAATAATTCAATAGCACAAAAATCACACTGTTTAATTGAAAATTTTCATAGCTTTTAAAATGTTAACAGAATACCAAAGATCAATGAAAGCTGCATGTGTGTGTTATTTCTTTGAGAACTAGCACAGTCACGAAGTGTTATGGAAGTGTTAGGGTTATTTGCTTTAAATGGAAGCCAACAAATTATAAAACATCTGAACCAATAGCTTTGATTCACTCTACTTACTTTGCAGCTGAATAAGCTGAAATGAAATAAAAACATGTATATATATGCCTCAAGGTTAAAAGATAATTTTTCTATGGAGTAGTAAAGTAAGACTTTAATTCAAACTGAGGAATAACATTAAAAAAAAACAACAATAGGAAAATTTAAACACTACTTGGTCCTGTTTGCAAAACATCAAAAACTTCTCAAAAAAAAAAAAAAGGCAACTTTTTCACATTAGTTTGAACCAACTCTTCTCAAATGCTTAGAAATCTCTTCTAAGAGACAAGAATTGGCACCAACTTCAATTCTGTGCTGCAACACCACAAATCAGAGTTTAGTAGGATAATATAACTCTTATTGTTCTCTTAATATTTTTCCCTTCATTTCTTTTGCATGGAATGTCCTGAAGATTCTTTTTTCATTCATTCTGTTTTGCTTGAAATACTAATCTGTTGCTGATGTGCTCTGTGAACCCATTACTTTATCCTCCAACTAATGTGTCATTGCCTGTCCCTGCAAAGCTGCCATGAGGGTGCCAAGATGCCTGTTGAGCAGCAAAAATGTTTTCATGGTTTGATAATGCATACTTAACCACTTTAGAATTATCAGAAACAGTGCAACTCATCACACACTGTGTCACCACTTTTATTACATTCTATTAATGTAGATTTTGTTCAGGTCTTTTCTAGAGTGAACCTGTGCTTTATATACATGAGTATTCTCTGCCTTCTGTGCACAAGAGGCTTCTTGTTCCTCACTGGAAATTCTGACACTACCCTTGCACACGGTCATGAGAAATGTGCTCAGAATGGTGCAGTGGTACTGAAATGCTAAGGAAGCCTCACTGTATTTATACTCTCCCAGCAGACAAGGGTGTCTGGGGCTCTGCAGTAGCACAAATTGCAGACCAAGTGTGCAGCAATGACAGATGTGATTAGCAAATCTGTCCAAACTTTGTTTAATAACAGGAAAACTCTTTCCCAACATCTAGTGAAAATCATTACCTTTGGATTGTTTGAAGTCCCATCTATTCCATATTTACCAGCCTGTGTTTTCTCCAATTTGAGGGAAAACTCTATTAAATTTTTGCAGGGGGCTGGAACAAGATTATATTAAAAAGTGGACAGTGGTGTTTGGGCTGTTTTGAGATAGGCTTGTAAAGTAAGCAGTTTATTGCTAAATCAGTGGTCTCTTCTATGAATATCAATATTAGTAGGATGCTGAATACTCTTTGTTCTCAAGAGTTGAAAACACTGCCTCCATTTAAACAGCAACAGCATTGTTTTAGCTGTCATAAAGCCTCTGGCAAGATACATGGGAGAAGCTGACATGTTTTTGTAGCCAACTGACATAATTGGGAGAAAAAAAAAAAAAGCAAGAATTTTTTCAGTTTTTGCATTTTGAAAGATCTTGTCTATTGGGTTGCCCCCCTTTTTCTCAGCCACATTCACAAGTCTAAGAAAAGGCAGTAGCTTTTGCTTTTATAACAAATACATTAAACAAGGGAGAGCAAGTGCAAATGTGCTTGAGGACTTAAGAGCAATGTAAGGTCTTTGATAATTTAATTCAAAACCAGCTAACTGGAAATCCTTGTGTGATTTTTAGTGTTCTTTAATTGTAGATAGGGATGATTAGCAAAAACATATTGCATCTCCCCCTATATATAAATTTTTGCAACTCTTTTGCTGAATGTCATACTCATCATCAGCAGTGGATCATCTTAGCAGATGTTCCCAACAACAACAGGTCTCAAGTGAGAAAACAGTTTAGACAGCTGGATGTATAAGGGGATGACATAAAACACTGTTTATTTCAATCATAAAATCCTGTCATAGAGTTTATTTTTTATTCTAGTGTGTCTCCAGGTTTTCTGTTGTTTCCCCAACCCCTTTTCCTAGGATAACTCCAAAAAACAACACAGGAAGGTGAACTCAGATACTCCATATCATGCAACAAGCCACAGAAGTTTGGCTCTGAGCAAACAAGCCATTCTGTTGTCAGCTACTTTTGAAGAGGTTGCAGATGCACAAATTGATCTTCATGCTGAATTTGATGAGCAAAAGTGGAAGCACTTCAGTATGTTGCTTATTTCTAAAGCCAGACTTTCCCAGCCAGATGATTAATTCCATTCCATTCCATTAGGATATGATGTCTGACACCAAGACCTTCAGTTCTAATGAGTAACCAAGAATCTAGATACTCTGAGTCCTCCATCCTCATTCAAGTAAATGCAGTTTTCCTCTGGTGATAGTCTTAGAAAACAGGATATAAAAGCAATGTTCTCTCTTTAAAAGTGGTTACTAGTAAGCTGCATCTGTTTTAGAGGAGCACTTTAGACTTTGTTCTTACAATACCAGAGCCTCTCTCACCCTGTGTGCAAAAAATACAGATAGTGAATTCCATGCAGAAAGCAGCACTCTCATAGGATGAGACTCTTTTTCTAAACACACTTCCTCCCATTACAGGAATCTCGAGTGGGGAAGACAAGTTGTCCTGCAGAGCTTGGATCTGAATACATCCACAATTACCCCCCAGCCCTTAGACCCTGCTGGGCTATGTCACTGTTCTACATTGATACTGAGGACTGAATCTTCCCTTCAGTGACTGGCAGGAAGAAAAAAAGCAATGTGGAAAAGGAAGAAACACTTGCCACAAACATCCCCACACCTGGGGGACCATACTGGAGATGATCTGGGTGAGCAGCACACCAGACCCATGCGGGGAAGGTTCAGGGTGTGGAGGTGGGAGCAGTGCAAACTCTGGCTGATGACCAGGTTGACAACACAGCAAACTGGCTAAGCCACACCTTGGCCTCACTCCAGGTAGAGCCAGAAAGAGTAGCTCCCATCTGCTTGATTCTCACCCCACAGTATCCCCATAGACCCTCACTCAGAATCTGTGAGCACCACAGCTCAGCAAGAAAAGAAGGAGTCCTGGGCTTGTCTTGATTCTCCCAGGCTGCCCTGCATTTTTGAAAGGAAGAATTATTTTATTAAAGAAAGAGGCTTTGATTCCTGGCTTTTACCATCTCCCTAAACAGGCATTTCCAATCTTAGTGTCTTCATTAAGAAGATGCTAAAGGATGCCTTCTTATTTAGGAGAAATTTTTAATCACCTTGACTTCCAAAACAATCTGAATAACCCAGCCTTAAATCTTCTCATTAAGGCCAGATTTATAAACTCAATCAGACTTTTGCCTGAGGTTTTGCAAATATGGTTTTAAATATCTGTTTGAAACTTTGGGAAATTCAAAGAAATGAAAACCTCTACACCAAATATTCCTTCCATTGTAGCTGACAAGAGAGGAGATATATCTTTTGTATGAAGCTTGTCTTCCTCATCAATTTGGTGGCTAAATTACAGTGGCTGGGTCAAGGACAGATGAGGAGAATAAAGCTAAAATCTTCTTGGTTTTCTTTTACTTTAGATCTATTTGAAAGCTCAGGAGTTTAATCTTTCACACTTTCCATGACTTTATAAAGGACGCATCAATACCGTTTGAGTTCTTGCATCTTCATGAAGAACCAAAATTGATATTAAAGACTTTACTATCTCTTTTATCTGAAGTTAATTAGCCACTGGAAAAAATTACATGCTAGCAGAGTCTAAGACAATCTGGCTTTAAAAACCCTCTTTTCTTCCTCTTATTAAGCATTCTCTCATTTAGCTGTGGCAATTAACTACGGTTTTTTTTCTCCAATCACTGTAAAATTTTGCAGGACTTAAATTTCAAAAGCGAAAAATAAGAAAGAGGGAAACAATAAAAGTGAACTGTTTCCTGAACACCTTTCCGGTCATGATCCATAGATTCTTTCCTTCACAAATGAGCATCACCCAGGTACATTGGTCTAAAAGTTGAAAAATTGTCCTCTATTTCAACAGGAGTTTCTCAGCCTTTGTTGATATCAAGCAGCCCAGCAGACCAGCCTCCCATCAATTCCCATCTAAGAATGATGAGGTCCTAGAAGAGGCTGGCAACAGACAAGGATTTACATTCATGGTGCTTTATATTTAATGGAATTAAGGGTGGTAATAGACCTGAGAAATTCTCATTTCCTTGACAATTATAAGAATCTTAGGTGGAGATAGCTACTGTATCTAAGTAAGTTACAAAAGCCTGCAAAACAAGATTTTCTTAAATTCAGGATGCCTGCTTTTAAACTATTTGACCATAAATTCTTCATAGAAGCAAGTGACATAATGCTAGCACTATAAACACTAACCTTAATAAACCTTTGGTTTAAAAGTTTTTAACTTAAGGCAAAGCCTGAGACTGATATTTTAAAAGTAACTTAATTTTTCATAAATCTTCTTGAGCGAGGGAGATATCTCTAAACTGGGAGGTAGGCATGTTTTCAGCCTGAAGAAAAATTTTGCTTTCAGCAAAGTCTGCTTTACTGTCCTTGCAGTACAGCAACAACATTTTCAGTACAGCAATAACTCTGCAAAAAATAATATTGTACCACATAATTCAAGAAAAAGGAACAAAAGTTATGATGGCCTTCAATGCTTTGGGCTAAAACAAAAGAGAGGTCTGCTCCTTCCTTTAAGGTGGAAGAGTTCATGGATATGCTTCTTGTCCTTCTATGCACTGAGGAAAGAATATGATCTTTTCAAAATTCAGTGAAGATCATAATTAAAATTAATTCTCTTTTTTATCTACAAAGCCTTGAAGCTGTCATAATTTGAGTGCAATTCTTCTTGATCTACTTAGCCCTGACAGCTTAAGCCAATGTTGAATCAAACTCGTACCAAACCATCGCCTTTATCAGCATCTTTTTCTCTGATAGGAATCCCTAGGCACAACTGAAGTGGGAGAACCTTTAAAGTAGACTGGCTAAATATTCCCCCCAAATTACCATGGATTTCTTTCTCTCATGCTCAGTGAGGATGTTGGCAGTTAAAAATAATTTCTGCAAGAGGACCTTTACTGTGAGAAATAAGAACTGCTCCTTTGATTTTAATGGAATTACATTGAAGTGCTGCAGGTAAGGATCTGACCACCTACAACTTGGATTTTCACCCAGAAGACATTGCAGCAGGGTAGATGGTGTCCCAGCTTAAAAATTTTTAAAAATACATATGAAGCAGACAGAAGCATACAAGGGATTACTTCATTAAATACACTTCAACTTCCCTGTGTTTCAAAGGGCACATGCAGCTGCTTTAAAAATCTTTCAGTGGGAAAGCACAGCATGGACATTATTTATGATTCACCTCCTAGAGAGAAAAATATCTTTCCTCTTCCGCCCTTGTGAGGGCTGGGCAGCGAAGAGCCAAGCATCAGCTTGAAGAGCCAAGCTGTGGGGTAGCAATATGGCAGAGGCAGATCAACCCAACAGCTACCAGAGAGGCTGGAACATTTTCTCCCCCACCCCACTCAGTGGGAAGCAGCCTTGCAGCAGGAGCAGTGCCTGTGGTGGGATGCCTTCCACCAACCCAGGTCTCAGGAACTCCAGGTGTGCAGGTAGAAACACTCTGGCCAGCCCAGGTGGGACTGGCTAACTGACCATCAGAAGCATAAAAAACCCAATATCTCTCTCTCCTAGCTCAGCTTTGCCCTCAGACAGCCTTTCTGGAGCACAGCACAGGATCAATGGTGTTGTGGGAGGTGGAAAACAAGTCATGGTGTCAGCAAGGGTTAGGGCAACTGAACAGGGGAATTCCCTGCATCTCCTCCTCCCTCCCCAGAATCTGCCTGAGTGGACGCATATCTCCATGCAGAGCATCCTCTCCAGGTAGGCACCTTACCTCAGCTTCTCCCTCTTGTTCCTCCACTCTCTGCAGAGAGTTCAGGGTTTCTCCCATATACAGACTGACAGATTTCTGGGTTTTACTGGTTTCTCCATGCACTCCTGTAACCCCCTGCCTCAAATCAAGTTCTGCTTCGTCCACCCCAGCCACTCTTTTCTCCCTGGGAGCGTAACTTGTAGATTCTCATCACCCTTCACCTATCTCCTCTGAATGACGTCTTTTCTCCAACAAGAAATGAAGTTTACAAGTGGAAAAGCACAATGTTTGAGAGACAAGTAGATAGTTTGCCTCTGACAGACGCAGAGAACCCCCCTGAGTGTAGCTGCCAGTGACCAAGGTGTGTTTTGCTCAGCTGGGTGCCCTGCAGTCAGGCAGGGATGTACCAAGAATTTGGCTGACTCCTTCCCTGGGGAGTCTCCCAGAAAAAAGCGACATGACAGGCTCTGACATGACATGTAATACACAGTAATTAAATACTTCTTCATCATGGCAGAAACATTATGGGATTACTGATAAGTAATGATTTAATTGCTCTTTCATTTTTACAGAAGGCTCCAGTATTAAACCAGTAAGAAAACAGAAAACAAAATAAACACAGACCACTTACATGAATACTGCAACAGCACATGACTATGACAAGCACCTCTGACCCCCTCCCACCCACTCCCCAACAAGTGCACAGAGAGTTTTCCGGGGATATCGTTGACACCTAACCTCATCATCTGCATGCACAGTTAACTCAAAAGTCCAGGACAGAAATTCCTGCTCTCCCATCAGCAAGACCTAGCTGACTCAAATGTACCCACACAAGTGCACACACACGCATGTATGGGAATGGGCAGCTGGAACAGCTGAGGTCCATGTGCCATGAACCACTGTGGTTTTCCACAAAGGACGAGAACTAGTGTTTCAAACCCAGATCATCAGGAACAGCATCATCAGGCCTGCAGTGAGGGGTGCCATCTGCTCACTCTCCCTGAATTCAGGCGGCCCACGCAGCTCGGGCATCTTCTCGGTTTGTGTGGAAGAGCTGGTTCTGCTCTGAGCTCAACCCAGCACCTGCAGCAGAAGGAGCACACTCGTCAGACACCCAACACTGTGCTCACGTAACGTGAGCATCGTCACCCGCACGCCTCTACCACCTAAAACTGACTGCCTCACCCAGAGTCATCACCATGCTGTGTCAAAACAAATCTACTGCCAGCACAAGGAAAACCATTTCAAGACTGATTAAAGACTTGCCTGCAGGATTTTCCAAATGGAAAGCCTATTTAATCATTGCATTGCTGTGTGCTTTCAGGAAAAGCAACTCAGCTTTGAATGACTCACTCTTCTCAGCCCAAACCATTTGTTCTCTGTGCTAAGTACGGCATCTATTTACTCAGGCAGTCAGGGGCCAGGCGTGAAATGTGTGTCAGGTCTCCTCAGGTCCATGATTATGTACTGTCATATTTTTAATTGAGGTAGTTTCCATGAAAGACCTTTTTTCCACACCCTCAGGACAGCTTGGAAATTCAGAGCTCGTTCCTCCCAAAACAATCACCTTCACAGTGGTGCTCACAGAGAGAACACAATGCTGCAGAAACAAAAATAATTGTGGAAAAATACTGGAACACAAGCATTTAAATAATAGTGGTGGGTATTTTCCAGAAGCCTGCTGACTCCAGTGATTTTGCGACAGAGTTTGTAGGTGATGCTGCCTGAACTGCGACCTATTACTAGAAGCTAATAACATGCAGTCAACCTTCTCAAATACCTCTTTTTCCTCGCTCTAAAAGCCTGTCCTCATACACACATACTTCAGAGATTCCAGAGATCTGTGTAGAGGCAAATACAAAAAGACACTCCATGTTTATAAACTATAAAATATTAAGGTAATTGTCACAGCTATCTGCCACCAGGATAAGGATAATTCCTCATTGCCACGCTAGAATTTTGAGGGTGCACCACTGCAGAGCTGTGTGATGTCATTATTTAGATGTTAAACCCTAATTAACCCTTTCAAAAGTACAAAAGCGATTGCCAGTATGGTGGCTCAGTTCACCCTGAATCAATAATACAGTTACTGCAGAAATGCTGATTCCACTTAAGGCAACATCAAAATGTCTGTCTCAGATACAGGCCAAAGTACATTCCTGAACTTGGACAGAAAGTTTGCTAACAAAGAAAGCACAATTTCAAGTTCAACCAGGAATTTCGATACATTACAGAGTGAGAAACAGAGATGGATTTTCTTTAATTATCTAAATTATTTTCAGCATTGCAATTTGTATCTACTATACTGAAACTACAATTTCAGGGTTGCCACAGGTTTTGTGAAGAAAAAGATGTTTCCATGTACCTCAGAGTTTGTTGTTTGAAGGAATACCTTTATACCTTACCCAGCTCTCCTAAACAGATCATCCTTTTCTACTTCAGAACGTCAGAACAGAATCAGCAAATTTCACTTTGTTCATTTCTTGATTAGCCCTTTTCTTAAAAAAAAAAAAAAAAAGCTTGTGCATAGATATCTCATTGTCTTTGTAAAAATCCATAATATATTAATCAGTTAATGAATCTTGCAAAAAACATGAGAAAAGAACAAATCTCTGCATTTCCCAGTGAGGTTAACCATTAACAGCAATTGGAAATCATTTCTGATAAGTGAAAACAAGCTTGCTTGGAGATTCAGTCTGAAGAGCCATGCAGTTTATTCAACCACAAATGTAATACTAAACAACAAAAGACTAAAGACAAGGCAAAATATTCTAGTTTGAGTACAGCTGCAACGTGGTTAAGACATCCTTGTCTTGAATATCAAAGAAGCTGTGCTGGTTTTCTTCAGTTTATAGTACTGGAAAGTCTGATGTACCAAAATTAACTTGTATCATTCTGAAGGAAAGCAGGCTCCCTATGGTTTTAAAGGATGAAGTCTCTGGGATCCTGGCCTGTGATGTATCTGCTACTAGTGCTAAGCGAGCCCCTTCAAGAAGGAGAGGATTCACAGATCTCATCCATACAGCAGTTTCCATCCTTTTACAAGTGGCCTAAACCAACACAGGTGGCAATGCTGAGGTAAGACCGAACAAACTGCTCTCAGGGTGGCATTTCCAGATACAGCATTGCTCAAAGCCCTTGTCCTTAAGACTACATGGAGAAAAGGACAGAGGGTTTTTTGTTCCATAACAGCAACCAGACCTGCAGCTTCCGAAATGGAATAGTGAGAGCGTGTGTTGGTTGCCCCATACACAGTCACATTAAGAACATAAAAGCCAGCATCTGTTCAAGAACCTGAAATCTCTCTAGTATTACCTTAATTCAACAATTCCTTTGTTTTTCCACTAAATTTAATTAACAGGGTATAGAAATATTGTCTAGAGGGCTTATTTGTTGCAGTCACAGGTTTTTTTCAGACACCATGATATGTTTCAGTATCCTTTGTGGCTAAGAACTCCATTTATAAGAGACTTTGCTGAAAGTGAATGTTAATCTGGCTTAGGTACAGAAATAAAAAATTGGTAAACCATGAAATACAGCATTGAGCACAAAGCTAATCCTCAAAGGAAAAAAAAAAGGATAGGTTTTGATACGGCTTTTTTTGTCTCCTTTTTGTCCTGCTTTGATGTCTGAAGGCAACCTGAAAGTTCAGGGGTCTGTTTTTCCTTCCCATTTTTTTTCCTTGCTTTTATATATTAAAAAATTCCAAAGAGCATGATTTTATAACCACATCTATGTAAAGAAAATGTGTATTTTTCTAATATATACCTAAAGTCTTTTTCACAGATGTGCAGACAGGCACAGAAACAGACCTCAGTGCAGATTAATATAGCTAATACGTTCAACATCAATCTCATTTAAATATGAGTAATGTCAGCTCATACCAGTGTTAGTTTATACCAGTGTTAGGGCAGATGTATTTAAAAAGACCTATTTTTTCAAATTAAAATGGAGCTACGAAGAATTGAAGAGATCGCAAACTCATTATAAGGCAGTGACTACTAATTGTGAAGAATGAAGATACTTAAACAGACGGCTCAACGTATGGACTTTTTTGTTTGGTTGGGTTTTTTGCTTATTTGGGTTTTGTTGTTGTTGTTAGTGTTTTTGTTGTGTTGGTTTGGTTTTATTGTGTTTTTTTCCCCTCAATGTCCAGTTTAATCTGCCATTAACAGGCTACACAGATTGCTGCTTTGTTATGAAATCAGCTTGCAAACTAACCCACCAGAGCAGCAGGATGCTCACCATGTGCTTTTAAAACCTCAAAACAGCATTAAGAATAACACAGATGTGTGACTTCCCAAAAACTTAACTGCTTCTCAAGTTTCCTTGCAGTAGGGAAACCTTAAAACCATGTCATTTTTCATTCTGGCATTTCTTTTGGAATTAGCAGCTGTATTCCGACTCACAGCCATCTCAAGGAATCGCCTCCAAGGGCTATAACTATCTCCTAGGAGAAAAACATAGCCAAACATTTGTAATGCCAAGAACCTACCCATTTACAAGTGCCGAAGAGGAGAACTGATCCAGGAACATGAGCTGCACTTGCACTCTCCACTTTTTACAAATGGGGCTTATCCTTATGAGCTAGAAGACATTACCTCATCCAGATTAATACCTTGCTTTCTAGGAAGTTGTATTGCTTTCTGAGCCAGCTGGAAAACAAAAGGTTGTTCACAAAGGTCTGTTAATAGCTTGATATGGTAGCCAATGGATGTGACTAAGGATCTCAGAAGGAGGATGAGCTGTACCAGTGTGGCCTCATTTTCTTCCACATTCTGTATAGCTGGTGTTGGGATCAGGGAGCACTGTGAAAGGCTGAGGATGGAGGTGTACTTGGCTTCAATGCAGCATGAATCATGGCTTTGAAGCAACAAAGCAACTCTTTTCATGATTAAATAGGGCAAATGAATGCATGCAAAGGAAATCTTGTTTTATCTGCATGCATGTGTATGTACAGCTAACACACAGAGTCATGCACACGACTGACTACAGGGCAGTATGAGTGAACTTGAGAGACGTACGGATGCCCTGCACATGTACATACTCATGGATGTACTGGCATGCAAAAAACACCTCCCTCACAAATTGCTGTGGCATGGCACACATACGCTGTGTCTGATGTTTGTCAGTGGGTTTTGCTCCTCAGGTTGACTCAAGCAAAACAAAACCAAAACTTCCAGGCATTTCCCTGTCCTAAGTGGCACTGTTGAAGTACTTATACTTTCAAGAAATCATCACACCAGTTCTCACTTGAAGAAACAACAATAAAGGGATTTCTTAGCAAAAAACGAATCCGTAGCCTTGTTTTAATGAAGAACCTGCAGAGAAATTCCCATCTTTTCTAGATGGACCACCAGGTGAGCTGTAAGAGTAGTATCAATTTGCCTTGCTATGTCAAGCAAGGTCTGAATCAATTTTTCCATGAGATCCCCAGTGGAAAGCTGTCACTCCTTCAGTTAACACAGTCTTGGCACAACTCAGCATGGAGTGCTTGAACCTTATCCAGCAGTTAGTGCTGCAATTCACAGTGAGAAAACACCAACATTTAAGTGAGATTTTGCACTTCCTGGACTTCATTTCCAGCCCATGCATGGGAAATCCAGTCTGCACTACAAATACCCTCTCCTGCCTCTCAGGGAGCCAGCCTGATTTGCATCCTGCTGGACATATGAGAGCACTGGTGCCATACAAATCAAGCCCACCTTCCCTTCCTCAACAAACACCAACAGCAGCGTCTCACAGAGTAAAAGAAGCACAAACCCACGAGCCTTTCCTGGGATGAGCAGGGACTTTCCTTGTTGAGAACAATATTTATACAATGTTAGCATTGTTAACTGCTAACAACCTTGACTTCCAAGAATTTGTGGAGTCCTACCTTTGAATATGTTTTCTTCTCTACAGCAACTTGTACTTCATTTAAAAGCATGCTCTCTACTAAAATGTTTCAAAAACCTCCAGCATCCATTGCCTGATATTGGCCAATCAGACTGCTGTTTTCTGTTGCAAGAAAGAGATGAGAGCTTCTGAATTTCCTTTTTGTTTACAACTCCATTTATTACAATGAGTTCTAATGGCATCTCACATTCATGACTGGGGATGTTAGATGTCTTCTTCTATGGAAGCTATTTAATATCCTTGATTATCTTGTTTTCTTTCTCTACATATTCAGTACTTCAGAAGTTCATTTTTCTTGAAGACAAGGAGAACCTGAACTGAAATGCAATGCTCCAGATGTGTTTTCATCACAGATTTTATTCAGTGGTTTATCATACCATTTCACCACTCTATTTGATTATTTCCCTCCTAATAATTTCTGCTGTTTGTCATTTAAGCGCTTCCCACTGTGCCTCCAAGATGCTTTTTCCATTTGATTACAGCCAATTTAGAGAATATCCTCATGTTCAGATGTGCCATCTGCAGTACTCTGTAATTATTCACACCAAATCCAACCTTCTTGATATCATCAGCTGCTAACTTAGAAATGTGAGAACCTTCTGTATTTCTTCACAGTTAGCTGTAGGCTGGACTGCCCTCCATAACTGTTTATAACCCACAAATGTAATCAGCTCATTATCAACTCCCTTCTCCACATCACCCAGGAATACACTGTACAGCACTGATCCCATTCTGATTTCTGTAGGACACCTCAGAAATTTCAGTAACTACTCTCCTTTAAGTCAACAGATGATTTCTCCTTACTTTTGTGATGGATAGGTTACTTTTCCCCCTTCTCAAATGCTAGCCCACTTTCTTTCAAAACATTTGTCCTATCTATTCACAGTCTTCCCTTAATACCTGATAAACTCTTGGCTTTTGCAAGTTGGACTCTTGTTTCTCACTTGCTTAGGAAAATATATTCCCATTTGTTTTGCCCATATTATTGATTTACATGTAACCTGGCCAGAATTTATATCCTCCTGTATTTTCCTTCTTTAGATTTCCCATCTAAAGTTTGAAGATTGTTTTAAAAACAGATCTCATTTACTCTTGCTTAGCTTGTTTAACTCTTTTCCCAGGTGTGGAAGTGGAATGACACCATTTTTAAAACTGCTTTAGATTCACTCCAAGACCCCACTGCACATCTAAACATGCTGCAAGACTCCATGACATCTTCAAGTGTTTAAGCCTCCAGCTGCTCCTTTTAGTTTCCTCTTTTTGCTTTGTAATGCTTATGATTTGCCCCTTTCAAGCTGAAAAAAAAAATTTAGCAGATTTTCTGCATAGCATCTATTTGGTAAACAAAATTCTGTTCTCTTCTTCCTGAGAAGACCAGAACATGGATAACCACATCTTCTGTTCATACTCAACCCCTGAAATTTATGGCAATTGCAGTGCAAAATCTTGCAACCAAAGACTTAAGAACATAGTGTACATTAAAAGTGACGATATCTGTATCTAATAGTGTACCAAATTGAGACTAAAACACATAAAGCCTGAGCCTTAATACACACAGACCAAATGCACTACCACAGATCTTACTCACGGAGTGTTAACAATAGAAAATCAGCAGAGAAAAATCACCATTAGTTTTAAGAAAAAGGTAATGTTGAGAGAATTATCCTTTACCATTTAGAAACAAAATTATGGATGCTTTCTGTAAGAAAATGAGGGTAGAGAAATTAATTACTTTTAAGCTATTAAGCCCCAGCTCTACTTTTCCTGAAGCATCTTAAAAAACAGAAATCACTGTGTTATGCATATCTCTTCTTATTTTCTATCATATGCTATCTCCCGTGAGTAAGAAACATCCATTATCAAAGTCTAAAAGTTTGTGCCATTGACTTCAAAAGGCAGCAAACAGGCTTTTCCAGAGACAGCAGTTTTGGAAAGAAAGGTGTAAAGTAAATACAGTAAAAAAAAGCATCTTCTTATCTTCTTGGAACCATCTCTCCCCAAAGCATTTCTACAGAATAATGCTTAACTTGGTTTATATTTGTTTGGGTCAGAATTTAAAGTTGGAAAGCCAGAAGTATAGATGGGGTAAAACTACACTAGATCCTGTCTCATGGATCAAATAATAAGAAAAAAAACTTATTTATATTTTTCTTAGTCATTATTGGGAAGAGGGGTTCGTTTTGAAAATGTTGCTTGAAATTAAAATTTTAAAACCTGCCAAGCGTTTTTAAAGTGTTTTAAGATTGACCAGAATTTCTTAAATGTTATTTAAATAATTTTGTCCAAATTTTGTGGAGAAATTCCTGCATTCAGATGTGAATAAAGAATACCAAATTCTTGATTGTTAGTACCTCCAGCTTAGAGCCATCTAGTAGCTAGACACCCCTGCTTTTTCCCACAGTAGCACATTAGCTGGAATCCTAAATATTGCTAAGGGAACACAGTGATAGAAATGAGACCAGTTTTACTCTGAAGGAAATTTTACAGAGATTAGGGGAATTATATCAGGAAGTAATTTTGCTCAGCCTACACAGAGACAATACATGCCCAGTTCAGTAGTTTGTTATATTGCCAGTACAGTGTAAGATTTTATCTGCTCTCTTCAGACTCACATGTGCATTTAACCCTACTGCTTTGCAGAACCATGCAGAGCTTGGGGGCTGGGGTAGATAGACAGAGCTTGAAAACAGGAAAGCATAAAATGCTAACTAAGGAGGATGTGTAATCACCTCTCGTTAGAAAATAAAATTTTTACTTAAGGGAGTTGGTGGCAGGGATAGAAACATCAGACAGTGGATATTTTAAGGACAGACTGTGCGCTTTACAAACATTAACATTCTCTTAATTAGCCAAAAACTGTTCATGGAGATATGCAAACAGCTAAGTCGATCACAAGGACTCACCCCACAAAGATGACAAAACAGTGCAAAGATGACATAAAAAGTTGACTCTATGTCCATTTAAAAAAATGTCTTTTTTTTTCCTGTTCTCTCACTTGCCTTGAAACAAGTTTTAGCTATTATTTCAATAATGTTCTGAAAAAAAGATAAGATAAACGAGCTTCTGCCCTTGTAACGGAACCATAACAGAAATAATGGATAAACTAATGGGAGAGATTACTCCAGAAGGTTTTAATTTTTTTTTTAAGGCTGACCTTTTAACACTTATTCTTGCAAAGCAGTTTTATACATTTTTTTAAATCCACCATTCTGTAATACATATTCCAATGTCAGTTAGACTGGATCTTTAGGGACCTGGCGACAAGCATCATTTTATTATGGCAACAAAGGACAAGAGGAATACATCCTTGTGGATTTGTTCCTTTTGAAAATTTTATCTATTAAAAACCATTGTGTTTTCAAAGACCGCAGAGATTTAAAATATCCGTTTCATATGCATATGGGCTTTCTATTTTCCCACACATTTAGCTACAAAATCATACAAAAACATACATATATCCTAACACACAACAGAATATGCCTAGATTATATATTAATCTATTTATTTCAATTTTTTAAAAATTCTGCTCCCTAAAAAATAGAAGCTACATTTACTTATGAACTAATACAGCTTAACCTCACCAGATTTCTTTTTAATTATCACTAGTAGAACTCTAGTTTGACCATACTAACCTTGCTGCCTTCGTGCTGTACTCCCCAGCGCTGAGGTCACCAGCCTGAAGCTCATGCAAGGCAGTAAGTGGGTGTAAGATGAAAACCACCACATGCCCCTGGCTTACCTCTCTTCAACATCCTGAGGTGCAGCTCCTCCAGGTTGCCTCCTCCTTCCAAAATGCAGTCTGAGAGGTTAAGCAAGCATCAGTCCCTTACACTCAGAGTGAGGGCACTCTGCTCTGCCCACACTGTGCCCCTTTCCCACCGAGGCAGGCAGCCCACAAAACGGGCTACCATTCACCAGTTGCTCACTTTGCACCCTTTGGGGACTCTCCAGTTCTGGACCTCTCACAGCATACTTCATTATCGCTCCTCTCTTCTACCTCACGAGCTCTGAACAAGCCAAGAGTGCTCTGGCACTGGACAGGTTTCTGATCAATAAATTACTCTGCTTTACATGGTTCAAATTTAAGCTTTTATTTGGCTTTTAAATTAAAAAAATAAATTTCATTATTAAATAGTGGAATGGGTCTAAACTAATGTTTACATATTAATTCACTTGCTTTAGGTTATCACCAGAGAAATAATTGAAATTTACCACCCGGACAAAAATTTTCCATTAGAAAGCTCAACAGTGGCATAATTCAGTTAAACAGGAATAAAAGCCCCAAAAGTCTTAATGTTTACAATGAATGTTAGAAGTAAACCTCTGGTATGAGCGTCATCCAACTCTAGTTTCCACCACAAAGGCAGTCATCGCATTCAGAATACTATACCACAGTGCTAATGTCATCGGCTTCATCTGGTTTCTTTTGCCTGCTTGGCAGGGATTTCAAGTACTCAAGGTGCCTCCTCGCATCCTCCTGGTTCTGTCGGACGTAATAAACCACGTAGGAGATCACCATGGTGAACCAGCCAAACATGGTGACCAGCATGGCATAGTCAGTAGTCTTTTTGGGGAGGTTGCAGAGGTCGGCGTCGTTGGCAGCGTTGAGGAAGGGTCTCCCCGCGTGCTCGTCCAGCACGGAGGTCTTGCAGATGACGTTGTTGGCCGTCTCGTGGTTGGAGGCCATGCTCCGCAGCACCTGCTGCAGTGTGCAGTCACAGTGCCAGGGGTTGTTGGCAATTCTGGCCCTGGCCTTCAGGTTGTTGAAGGCGTTTTTGTGCACGCTTTTAATCCGGTTGTCGGACAAATCCAGAGTCTGCAAGGTTTCTGCCACCCCTTTAAAGGCATGTTCGTCTATAAACTCAATCCCATTTTTTGATAAATTGAGGACTCTCAATTGGTGCAAGTCCTTAAAAATTTCATTTGGGATAGACGTTATCTGATTGGAGTCCAAATAAAGTAAGACTGTGTCTGAAGGAAGATCTCTGGGTATTTCCTTGAGGTTTGCATTGCTACAGCTGACATTCAGACCTCCAGAGAGGGAACAAAGGCAGCCTTTTGGGCACATACTGGCTGAATGAAAGCACAGTATCATGAGGACAAAACTTTGTAAGAGCAGACACATGGAGAGGGAACGAGTTAACCACAGGTCTACCAAATGCATGCTGGGCTGTCAGCATAATCACACGACCATTTCTCATTCAGCCAACAGGGTGGGAAAAGGATCGGCAAAGCTGACAAGTGGCTTCATTTTCTTCGGCGGGATTAGCAAAAACTGGTTACCAATACATGGGCTTCCTCATGGTCAATACGCTTCTTAGAAGCAGGCCTACAGGGAAGAAGGAAATAAAGTTCTTTATACCATAAACTCCTAACTTTGTTTTCATTTAAAAAATAGAAATAAAAAGATACTGAAGGGAAATGCCACACTAAATAAATGATCTACTATCCTAGGTAACTCCTATTAGTGTTACTCATAGTTTAGTGCATAAATCCCCGGGACATTTTTAAGAGGATAGACTACACTTAACTACAAATTGCACAGGTTTAGTCTTTAATACTTAACAGAGAAGGTACTGGTTTTCTTTTATCACAGATGCTTCTAAAACAGCTATAAAACAAAATTGCATCATCCCTTGCTAAAGTAGAAGATGCATCGATAGGAGCTAAGACTTGTATCTCCAGCAACACTGACAGGTAAAGTGAAGAATTTGTGGTGGTTAATGTGAACTGATCTCAAAACAATTTATGCCCTTTTAGGTCCAAATCAAAGTATTTCAGCAAGGAAATATTTTTACTATATCAAGGAACAAAATTCAGGTAAAGCTGCTGCAAGACACCACAATCACCCACCATCTCATTATTTGTATCCCTCTCCTTCTCTTTTGGTCTAGAATGCTGGATTTCTTGTACCTTGCATTTTGTTAGACCCATGGACATAATTTCTACTTCCAGTTTTTTTTGAAAAGTTTCTTGGAAGCTCACATACCCCACCCTCCAAAACAAGTAAAATTCACAAAACCTATATACGAGCCAAACATTAAAATATATTATTCGTGGCATGTAATTTGCTAATAGGACATATGAAAAATACTGTCTCTGCTTCTCCCCCCTCAAGCTGGCTTTAAAATAGCAAACCTCCAGAAGCTTTTCCATTTTCTTCTTTAATTGGAACCGAAATACAGAAGTCTGAAATGCTGACCTATATGGTTTCAAAGACAACCCTTCCCCTCCCCCGCCACCCCTATTATGGTAAACTATGAATTTCTAACAACAACAGGTCCATTTGTTTTCATGTACATGCTCTCTGTCTTTGTAGCAGCTTGGATATGTGTAGCCTTCAGGTTGTATTTACATATAAATGAATTATGCTTTTTTCAAAATCCACACTGTAGCCCACTGAACAAGAAAATCCCTGCATGGAGAATATGTGTGATTTTACATGAAAAAGAAGAAATTGCATTGCACGCACCTTTTTGCTTGCAGAACTGACATACCAACTGCAGTTGCTGACACATTGCAGTAATATGGATCAGATGTGTCAAGCATAATTTCCAACTCATAGCTCAAGTTCTATTTAACCCTTTTTGCTGAGGTCAAGTATGTCAGCATCCCCACAGGAAAAGAAAAATAAAACAACCCAAACCAGTCTTAACAGCATGTACATTACTTGTGATTACTCCATGGCTCGGGAATGGCAAAAGCTCAGCATAGTCTCACTGCAAATACTGGAGAGAGAAGCATATCATCACTAATCTTCAACTTACCTATTGCTCAAATCAGTGAGTGCTCAACAAGCTAAACAGAAAGCTTACACTTGTATTCCATAAAACCTCTACCCTAAAATTAAGACATGTAAGAAATGTAATTGCTAGCAATGAGAAATTGTGAAGTTAACCCTGGAAATGTGAAACTGTTTAAAAGAGAACTAAGCAGAGCATGAAAAATCTCCCTTTGAGGAGAGAGAGGTGAGGTAGCACCTCCCAAGTCAAAGAAATCCTTCATGACCTCTGTGGAAAAAAACAAGGTTTATGTGAAAGAGCCCTACTGCAGTGGGTGTGTGCTCTTTGGTCTTTGCTCTTTGGTCACTGCAGTGCCTGCTCTCCAGACCAGACAGAAATCTGCCACCGAAGGAGATAGGCTCCAGAAGTTGTTTTATTCCCAGCCTGCCCAAAAGCGCTAAGTGCTTGCTAAAATGTGCAGCCCATTCGTAGGCCAAGCTGGAGCTGGAGCTGCTCCCCCTGGCACTCGGAGCTGGCAATCTGCTGCTCCCTCCAGCAGCCCCGGGTGTTGTGGCAGGACAGCCTGTCCCCTGCAAAAACAGCCACCTATTGTCTTTTCCCTTCATGTTCACATGTCTCATACTGTGCTCCTGCATCAGTAGAGTAGAGGAGTGGTCCAGCTCATCACCCCACAATGAGCATCATCTTGTCATCTATTACTCGTATGCAGTGGCTCTGGAGTCCTTCTGCAGGAAGAGACTGGGGGAAAAGAGCAAAGACCTGGGTGCCTCATTTACAGGAGCACAAAAATGATACTGTTCTCGTCAGAGTGTGACAAATAAATATCAAATTTGCTTCATTACAGGCTAAAAAAACCCAGTGAACCTGGAAATACAGCACGGACTCTGCTGATTCCTCCACAGTACTGTTACACCACCAAAGAGCAAGTACCCAAGAAGCCCCAAGCACCAAAGACAACATAAAACACCATCATCTCACTGAAGACAAATGAAACTATTTAATGTATTAATGTGTTTAGAGTGGAAGAAATAGAGTCATTACAGACTAAGCAGGATAGTGTTTAATGAAGCAGCGCCTCTTCTAAAGGCCTAAGTAAGTAAATGAATATAGAGGAAAAAAACTCACAATGTTTTAAGTTGATAGATAGAGCAAATACAAGTTTAAACCTGCAATTAACAACCCAGTCAACAAAACTTGTCTGAATAAGAACAAAGCTCAGCAAATTCCCAGTAAATTAACCAGAAGAAACACAGTGGGACTGAGCTTCAGTCAGAGTAAATAGAGCTTTGTTTGCTTCAGAATATTCAATCCAAGGGATATCTGAGGTTTAGGTTTCAACAGTAAACTTAGAGCAAGAACCCTCTTTATTTTTTTTAGTGACTCAAAGAAAAGAAAAGAAAAGAAAAGAAAAGAAAAGAAAAGAAAAGAAAAGAAAAGAAAAGAAAAGAAAAGAAAAGAAAAGAAAAGAAAAGAAAAGAAAAGAAAAGAAAAGAAAAGAAAAGAAAAGAAAAGAAAAGAAAACTAGGATTCACACATTTGTAAGGCCAATAGGAAGATCTCTGACTAATTTCCTCTTGCTTGGAACACAATAAAAAAAGAAGGTGTCAAAGTTGGAACAAACACAAGAGAGATATACCAGAAGAAACACTAATGACTAAGGGATGAAAGAATTAAAATAAATATATTAATTAATTATAAATCTGCAAATAAATGAAAAAAAATTTAGAAGTGAACGAAGGCACAGGGAAATGACAGCAACACCAGGAGCACTTGTAGCAGTGTGGTATAAAAAGGCTTTTTCTGCACATTTCTAAAATACCAGTAGAAACATAGAATACCTAACACCAAGTCAAATATTGCAGGGGAATAACACTACAGACAGAAGATTGCACAGAAGAGTTCTTTACAGTCCTGCAATTTAAAAAGGTTTCCAAGGCTTTCTCTTCTCAAGCTCCCCCAAGACTGTTCACTCAGTGCTAAGATCCAACGATATAGGAAAATATACAAATCCTGAAATCCTCAGGGAAAGCACACTGCTTTTAATACACAGTGAGATTTCTACCGAGCTTCAGGTGTCAGGTACTTGCAAGTGTTGGTCTTTACTGCAAAAAAGGTGTAGCAACCATATCTTAGCTCCTGAATGTACTGCTACTGAATTATCTATCTGAAAAATATCTTCTACCCACAAGAAACTAGTGATGTGAGGAAGCATTAGTGCCTCCAACTACCAACAGAGTCAACAAAGTCACACAGAAAGTCCAGGACAAGACTGCCTGCAATATTGATTTATGCTGTTTTGTCTTCAGAGAAAGATTCAAGAGGATAGGAAATCCTATAACCATCCCACAGAACAGCCAAAAAATGACACAGGTTGAGATGTTTTGTTGTTTAGGGCAATATTAAGAAAACAAAACTTGCATAAAAAGACAATCATATATGTGTAGTTAAAGATGTCTGACTAGGGGAAGGGGTTTCTACTGCAGGGTTGAGACTTCCAGAGTCCACATGGCAGCTCTGGTATCACTTGAGTACTCACATATCCCCTGCCTCCTTCCATAAAAGAGAATGGAACAGCTACCAAATCCTTGCACTTGAGGGCCAGCCACTGGTCTCAGAGGACTCAAAAGCAGAGACTACAACCAACCTTGAGATGTATTCTGCCTATAGAATTTTGAACACATCCACACACACAACCCCCTCAGCCATCAGGTGAAATCAGTGGAGCCACTTGCTGACGACACTCTTCCTGCAAATTTATATGTTTCAGATGCGAGAGAGGGATTTATTTCCTATTTGCTCAGCAGATGCCGTCTCTATATATTGTGTATCTACATTTTAGTAGGGTCCTTCAAAAATTACTTTCTAGCAAAACAAAATTTACTCGTGACAATAAAATATCTTTGTTCGAATTGATCCAGTAGGAGAACGCTTCTATTTGGGATTTCACCTGAGTTCTCAGACAGTGTCAGGTGAACTCCCAAAAATTTCTGTTGAGGAAAATCAAGACCATTATCCTTCTCCTGATAGCTCTTCATGAAGCAAGATCTCACACAATAAAGACAAAACCATGACCTATTGTATTTAATATAAATGTATTTTTTGGGAAGATTCCTGTTACAAATCACAGAATGAGGGCCACAAATTAAGCCTGTAGAACAGGATCACACGGGTACATGCCAACACAAGAGCCCCAGACTCACATACAGAATCCTCACTCATTTTGCCTGCTTGTCAAACACTGATGTGAAGAATTAGCAGCAGTCCTCTGCTCAAAGTACAACACTGGCCTTCACCAAATCACAGGCTATAAGGACTCTTCAGTGACAAGAGAAATAGGATACTTTAATTTTTGTTGTTATAATTCACAAACAAGCAAAAATGGGAAAATGGAAAACGATCTCATCCTAAAAGCATCTTCATTACATAGCTGACAAGCACAGGCATTGTGCAGAACACACCCTCCTAGCAACAACAACTGGATATATATTGCAAATATTTTAGAAGATGTTATTTTGCTCTTTCTTTGGGGTACAATATCATGAAATGCCAAGGGAAAAAAACCTGAAAGTGCTGTGGCATCAAGCTGCAGCTAAAGCACAGTCCTGAAGTGAGAGCATAGCTGGCAGCCACCTATAGTTTTATGCAGCTTCTAGGGTCAGAAAGTTTAGATACAAAGGGTATTCAGTGCTGATCCCCCATGCCAAGTGGTATTTCCAGCTCATGTACAATCACTTGTGCAGATCCCATAAGCTAAATTATGCCTGCACTGGCATTTGAGCAACTATACCAACCTCTACATGTGCAAAAAGGGCTGCACAGCACAGACATTTCACTGGGAAGGAAATGTAGTGAAAGCAACTCCATTTTCCTTATCAATAATTTAGGGTACTAGAATAATGTCTCCTCTTCAAAGCTGGGCGCACTCATGAAAAATATTGCATCTATTACTCCAGTAATGCCAAAAGGGTCACAGCTAACTCCTAATGATCAGCACACACAGTTTGTACTTAAGGTTGTTGAAGGCACCACGATTAGAAAGGAATTTATTGTTATTGTAGCTGATGTGCTCAAACGAGCAGGCAAGATCAGAACAGGGAAGAGAAAGAAGCCAATGGATCAACCACAGGGGGTTGGCTGCATCATGACTGTACTCAATCTGTCTGGTCTGTCACTTTTCAACCA
This sequence comes from Sialia sialis, assembly GCA_009812075.1. Taxonomy (NCBI): domain Eukaryota; kingdom Metazoa; phylum Chordata; class Aves; order Passeriformes; family Turdidae; genus Sialia; species Sialia sialis. The sequence continues at coordinate 39,810,182 of VRYO01002734.1, read as the reverse complement.
TCAGAAAAACTGGAAAAAATTATATACAACCCAGCTTCCTAAGAAAGTGGATCATAGAGACTGATGCACAATTCATCTGCCTAGGCTTACCATGCTTCTGCGCATATACAGGTGTAAAGCTAAAGTGAGTTTGCTGCTAACTTTAGGCACAGTACCCAGAGAAGCCGTCATTTGAAAATGGATCCCAAATGGCTCTGCAAAGCTCCACACTCCTTGAGATCAATGAGTCCACAACGAATATCACTGTGTCCTCAGGCAATACTGAAGGAATCTCTGGGAACTGCAGCCCTCCACAACAGAGATGCACTGCACATGCCAGGCTGCCTCCCATCCTCCTCTTGTCCAGCCCATACAACTCACATAGGAACCTAGAGACAGCTCCAGTTTCTGTGGGCAGCTCTACTGCCTTCAAAAGAAGCTCTCAACTCCCAGAAAGCCCTCAAGAGATCCTTGAAAAAGAGCTCAACTTTTCAAGCCTGGTCTAAGTAAAGTCCTACCCTTCAGAGCAACAATTTTCTTGTGTGCCAGCGTTGGAATTTTGGTACAGAATGAGAAATGTCCAGGAAATTAGACTCCTACAGGGCTCTTTTTTTTAGATATCTTTAAAGCAAACTTGCACTTTGAATAAATATTAAAATTTTATAACTCAAAATCCATCAAATGGAGCCCTGTAAAAAGATCATTATTTTAACTGACGTCCAGAAAATTACCGAGATGTTTTATAGCTTTGAAAGACCTGACAATATTATAAGTTTTTCCCCTCCTTTAAAACATCGACTATGTTCCTTTATAGAAAAGACGCTCATTGATAAATCTAGCTTTCTTAACTTTTCCATATTGAATATTTTTGGGTTACATTTAGTTTAGCAAATTAAGCATTGAAACAGAAAATATGCCCCTTCCTAATACATTGTTTCCCATGAGTTCTTCCTGTAATGACAGTCTGCTTGTCATAAAACACACACACTCCCACCACCTTGCTATCCCCCATCCACAAAGCTGTATTTTACGACTTTGTACTCCTCTTTTTCCCCCATTGTCATAAAAAGCCATATACTACTTTAGCTCTAAAAATATTACCTTGTAATTAGTATTGATGAGACAGCCATAAGGTGGAGACTATAAGCTAAAATTAGCAGGTGGCTATCCAGCCTGAAAGTCCACTTTGCTAGAGGACTGAGGACAGGACAATTTTACCTGAACTAAAAGAAAGAGATTTGCCACCACTACTCCAAGACAATTGCTAATGGCATATTTAGGAAGAGTTAAAACGGAGAAGGTATTTAGAGAAAGAGCTATTTATATACATCCTACCCTTAATAAATCTTACACTGTTGGTAAACACAGACCTCTCAGTTAAGCTGCACACTGGGCTGTCCTGCGCCCCAGGTTTGAGAGCAGCTGAGCCTCTGGAGGCCAGCAGAGTCTCTGCACTTTGGGCAAAAATCTCCACGAAGTCCTGTCTGGCTCCACCAACATCTGCAGGCTGAATCAGCCCACTAATTTTCAAAACACAAGAAGATCAGTGTAAAAATAAGAAGTTGCGGGGTTTTTTTGCATACCTATGGATATATGATAAAACTACACTATGACAATGTGACTGACTAACTGAGTGGCTACTGAGCTGGAAAGTGATGATACTTGTGAACTGGAGCTGGACAGGAGCAGCAGGACCCAAAGGGAAATACAGCAGCCACTTCTGACCTCTGTGCTGTCTGTGCACTATAGAACAACGAACTGCAGGGGTACCAAGTGAATTGCTCCAAACAAACAATAAAATCCTTTGAAACAATGCCACCTGTGTGCTGTCAGCACACCGTGGCGAAGGGCGATCTCACCAGCTGCACAGACAGACCGCGAGCCAGGCAACACAACCCTCGTCATGGCTCTAGGATAACATCAGGAAACTCCATTTAGCAGATGAAACAAGAACCTGGTTTGAATTTTCAGGACAACCTGTCACTTTTCAGGACAATCTCTCCCTATCAGTCCTCAAAGGTGGTGGCCTGGCTGCTTCACAGCTCAGCTACTACGAAGGTAGGGAGTTAAGATGCTATGAAGCACCAAACCAGAGAGAGGTGCCACGAGCTGCTTGCAAGGTGCCACGTCATTTAAATTCCCAGATGAAAGTCTCCAGCAGTGGAAGAGTTTCAGGATTTCACAATATGGCAACATGAAAAATCCTAAAGCAGTGAAAAGAGAACTTAATAGAAGCAAACTGCAAATGAGGTGGGGAAAAAAAGGGGCGCAAAAGATCACTGATTCTATGAATAATTCAAATGTCATGATTAATCAGTGTGAGCCTGAACTTAAACTACATAATGGATTCATTATCTAATAAAACACCAAATGTACTCAAACTAGAATATTCTCCTCCCCTAGGACAGGGTTCAGAATTCCAGTCGACATTTTGTTCCCAAAAAACTTCCAGTACAGGCATCTACATATAACTGCAAACCTTTTCCAGTTGTAGAAGCAAAGTGTGTAGGTAAAGGTTTACAGATCCTGAGCTCTGAATGCCCTCCCTTACCTGTCACAGAGTAATAAAATGGTTGAGGAGAGCCAAATGAACATTTTAAGCTATAATTACTTTCTGATGGTGAGATCGCTGAATGTATCACTCCTTATTACAGATTAACATCTTAATTATACTGTGTGGGCAAATGAATCAGCACTTTAAGACTGATGGGTTGGGTTCATGTTAAAAATGTATTTGACTTTTTTCCCTTTTCACATCAAGTCAGGAATTATTTCATAACTCTCAGCTGATAAATAATTGTGTGAAGCTTAGCAGATATAATAACAGATTGATGACAGAAATATATTACAAATCATCTCCTAATTTTCCTATGATTCCTTGCTCTCGGAAGTCTTCTGTGGCAACACATTTCTTGGAATGAAATTTGGTAATGTGCTGGAAATTAAAGGAACAGCTGTTGGGGATGCTGTTAGAGCTTGTTCTGAGCTTACCAAAGGTTGAATCACCTGCTTTTAAAAAGGTGTTCAGTGCTGCCTACTTTTCCTTGTTATCTCCTGCATCCTCTTCATCTGCCATAGACTACAGATGGCTCCTGTCCCTTCCCTGAGCAACATACCCTGATGGAAAATATAAACAGCGTTTTGTATGCACATCTATGCCATTTGAAAAAGAAAAGAAAATGTTACACACACTTACAGTGCATATGCAGTGGCAACATCAAGCAAGTTAAAAATGAAAGACACAAGATGTAAGATACATCCTAATCTTTAACTTAATTTATCACTATATTTGGAAGAAATTGTCTTGACAACCTATAGAAGAAATGAACAAAGGCTCAAGATATTCCAGTTACTGCTCAGTAAACACATGTGCAAAAAGATTTTTTACCACTGTACAAGAACATGAAGAACCACATTACAGATGCTAAAGGAAAATGCTCCAACACACACAAATGGCTATTTGTGAAGAGTTCGCCAAAGCATCATCATTTTTTTCTAGATTATTAGTGTGCATTAGGGTAAAAAAAAATTTTAAGAATTTGGGATTATATTCTACCAAGTCTCAGTGACATTTTATGAGAAAACATCAACAACTATTCTATTTGGCAAGAAAATCCTTTCCAGTTGCAGCTGAGTCAATCCTCCACATGATCTGTAGTAGAAAAAAATATACTCTAAAAGCTTAAAATAACATGAAGTGGAAATACTTCATCTTTCTTGGGTAAAGATATCAGACTAAAGTATTTTCTAAAGTCTGGTTATGAAGAGGATACCTAGGAGCCTTTCATGAATAAGCAATGCTGTAGGTTTTCAAGAAATCTGATTTACCCAATGGAAAACTGGCTATCGTAAGATGTCAACTTCACAATACTCCTATTTCTTTTACTCCCATATTATAAAATAACATGATCAAAGTGAAACAGATAAATGCCCTGTTGGAGACAGACTCCTTCCAGTAGCTAATGATGGATGCTCCTTCAACTTAATTAGGCAGAATCTATCAGATCAGAGAAAATCTCGTCTTGATCTCAAGATAATTACACTGATTACTTCAATGATTACCAGCATAATCAGTGGCAAGTCTTGCAATTTAATCTTGATAAACTGCATCTGGTGACTGCAGATGGTGTCCTTGCCCAGCTGAAAATCTCATTCTATTTTTTTTGCAAAGTGCAAATCTAACCCCTGGTAACAAAACTGTGTTATCAGAAACTTAAGAAAATTTAAGGAACCATCTTGCAAAGATAAGCAAGATTCAGACCACCTAGAGACCTTTCTTCCACTTTTAAGGGTGTTTATTGGGTTCTGTATACTGTGATCTTTAGGCTCATTTGAGGTTCACCCAAATGCTCCTGCAATTTAGAAGACAGAAGTTGTAATTAGGCTGGGGAGGCTGTGCTAATAATAAAGTCAGCAAGGCAGAAATAAGTGTGCAAACCTGGAAGGACTATTCAGCAAGGAACTCACTGGTGGCTCTGCAAAACTGCCACCAGTTTCCAAAGCAGCAGCAAGACAGCCGCTGGCAGCAGACAATACCTGGGCACCAGGGAATCCTGCAGGAGAGGTGCTGTGGACTCCAAAGCATGACAGGAGAAGGAGAACAAAGCAGAGAATGGCTGAAAGCTGCTTTTTCCAGCTGACCCCCTATCACAGAGCAGGATCCCAGGAACTACAGGAGTCACCACAGATGGAACCATTTCTTGGGTTAGACAACTCCACAGGAAATGCAGATGTGCGCAGAGGAAGTGCCACAGTGACAGCTCCTCAGCCACTTTCACAAACTCTTGCTTTTATTGGGTCTAGATTACGCTGTTGCATTAAAACCCAGGAAGTCAAGGCTGTTTCTCTCCCTGCACAACTTCCCAGTGCAACAAACATAGAGCAATAATTCATGGCACCAAGAATTCACAAGGAAAGAAGCCAGCAGAAGCTATTCCTAAAATGAAGCATCCTGAATGATAGTAATACACAAGATGAGACTTGAAAGAAAAAGAACACACTTCCAGAGCAATTACTCCAAAAAACTCTTAAAGGGGAGAAAAAACCCACAAGATAAATTAGCAAAAGGGGACAGCAGTTAAAATAAAGTACCTCAGCAGTAACTAATTCAGCTCCTTGTGCTTTGAAATATGCTACCTGTGTATTAACAGGACCTTAAAAAAGCATCCAGAAGTAGAGTAACTCATTTAGAAAAATGCAAGAAAAATAAAATGTGTACCAGCATATAAAAGAAACCAATCAAGTTTGAAAGTTCCAATTAAAAGCTCTACACCTAAAAGTGAATGCTCAACACCACAAAACCACAAGCTTCTCCTAATGAAATTAAAATTGTGACTTAACAATATAATTCAGAAAATACTGAAAGAGACAGCAAGTATGGAATAATTATGAGATCAATAAGTAATTAAGCAACTTTAAAAGACATTCAAGTGACCTTCTACAATCAAGTGACCCTCTGAGTTAGCTACAATCCATTTGGACTTGCTAAAGAAACTGGCTGATCAGTGGTGCTGTTTTTGCTGTGCCAATGATTATTACACCTGCACACTGCCATGTGCTGAGAGAGCCAAGAGCACATCTGCAACACCACACATACACACAATGTACTTCCCATTTCTGCACCAAAAGCATCAAGCAAAGGTATCATAACCTATCATATCAAACCACCCACCAGAAAAAAACACATCCCCATTTCTAATATTTTAATCCATGAGCAGTTTCAAATAACTGTAATTTCTTTTTCATTAGCTTGCCAGAGAAACTTATATCTTGGGTTTTTTTCTGTCCTAATAATAGATTTTCCTTCTATATTTAGGTATCATTGTAATTCTAAAAGCTCAACATGTGGTATTCTGGAATAGTCAAACACAGGGATTTTGTACTTCCATGAAAGCAAGATTACCAGGTTCCCATCAGGACCTGCTTTTAGCTCTGCTGGCTGCTACTGCCATTAGAAGCTGAGGAAAAAACTAGCCTAAGTACAACTTCTGCAGCCCTGCTTCAGGTTAGGAGCTCCCAAGGAAGCAAAATCTAGCGTACCGTGTAAAGCTTCAATGCCATCTTGTGCTGGCAGCACTTCCCTAATTAAGAATTTAAGGCCAGATGGAGCCATTAGATCATCTAATCTGACCCCCTGCCTGCCACATGACGTGTCGCTTTACCAGTAAACCTTATACTGAGCCCAAAAATTTAGGTCAGACTGAAGCATGTCTGAACTGAGAAGACTTCTGTGTGCCCAGGGCAATACATTTTGTGTCCACTGTTCATGCTGCATCCTGTATCCATACTGACTGTAAGAGTTAAACTATTCTAGCAGACTTATGTGCTCCACCAGGATCCAGACACCAAGCAAGACAGTCTGTTTCCAAAAGAAAGGCTATATTGAAAGATAATGTTCCACTGTTCATCATCAACAGCTTCATGTTACCACTTTCTCCAATTGAAAGTTAGACAAACTGGCTATTTTTTAATCTGCTAGTGAGTTACATCAGGCCCTCAGCTGCTATTAAGGAACTTTTCAAATTACATGTGTTACATCTAAGCAACAATCAGCACGTTTTCATTTTGAAATAAGTGCTCTGGAGCATCCCCAAGGCTTCCCAGGAAGGCAGGTAATTTATTTATTTATTTTTAACCATGTAGTACTTTTCCAAAGTCATTAAAACTTGCTGTATTAAGTTTCTCTTCTGAGGACACAGGATGATAGCAAGTTGTTATTACAACTTGAGGTTGCAGGCTGAAATACTTCAAGGGTTCTCTGACCCTTACTCAGCAAAAATCTTCAGCCTGTTCACAGCTCACCAGCTTGGTAAGAGGCAAACGAGCTTCAACATTCATGGCACTGAAATAAGAGTTATCACCAACTGCTAAATAAAAGAAACAGCTCTAAAGAAAAATAACCTGCTTTTCTCAGTGGAAATAAACACCAGCCTTTATCAGACATGGAATCTAGCTGTGAAAAAAAAACTAAACCAAGGCACAGCTGCTCGACACTGTGTGTGCAGAGATTTTCCAGTCAGTGACTTTTCCCAAGGAGAAAACAAAAGGAAGGAAGAGCCAAAGGGAAGTGTTGCAATGGCTACCTCCAAGAAGAGAACAAACCTTTGAAGTCACATTTTTACTAAGGGAAAAGAGGTCTTTATCAGTAGCATTAGAGCAGAGGAACAGACTGAGATGGTTCAATAAAACCCTTATTTTAAAGACAAGAATATATCAGTGCTTTGTGTGTCCCCTCTGAGGTTATATAGCCAAGCTGACTTTGGCAGACCTAGCTGATACAAAAGGCAGGAGTTGTGAAGGAAAAAAAATCTTGATTAGCTGGGCAATGATCCAATAAGCAAGACACTTGAGGCTGCAAGTTCTCAGCTGAAGAAGCTCAGGTAGAAATAATTTATAGCAAATTAAGTTAGGTCATGATAATGAAATTTAAAGACATGTGGGGCACAATTTATTTTACTATGGCTTGTTGAAAAGTCAAAACCAAGCAGACCTAACAGGAAGGCTAATTTAACTCTGGTTACAGTTGGTACTGGCACTGAGATAAACTTAACTTGACATACTTGGAATGGGAAAAGGAATACAAGAATAGGATTTTTTTTAAAAAAACATTTTCGCACCATTTTTCGTCATTGCAGGAGAAAGCAGAGCACATTCAATCCTGTGAATCATGGCTGCTTGTTTCCCAATTTTAAAACATCCTGGCACACAGCCCTCAGTGGCAAGTGCAGCGGAAATAGCTGATGGCAAGGGGTGGGAAAGGATGGCTAACAACACCTGCACTGCAAAGCCCCTGCCATCAAGGAGCAGGAGGGAGGATGGCAAAACCTAATGAGAAAAGGTCTCATAAGAGGTGTGGTCCCCTTGCAGGTCACTGGAAAGCAGCAGCAATGGCAGGAGGCACGCTGTCACCATTGAGGGCTCTGTGAGTTACCTCAACAGGTTACCCAGCATCAACCTTGGCTTCGGCTTCACTCGGGGACAGATGAGGTGCCACTGTGTCCTCAGCTGTCCCTCCTGCCACCCACGTCTGCCATGCTGTGCAAAACGCCAGGTGAAGGGGAAAGAAGAGTCGCTGTAATGGATGAATGCAGCAGTTTGCACGAGGGGGGAGGGAGAGAGTAATGAAAAAGTGTTAATATTGAAGTAATAAAGCTTGTGGCCATTTTTCAGTCTGAAATGCGCAACACCATAAAACAATGCTTAAAGGCACTCGCTTCTGTTCCAAACCACCTGCATGCTAAGGCACCCTGCTATTAGCACATAAGTTGTTTACTACCAGTCTTATTTCAGTCAGACTCCAGGAGAGCCATAAAGCTGAATTTTTTCTCTCAGTGCAGGAGTCCAAGTGGTCTCAGGTTTTCCTTGGTGTGCCAAGCCCCACTGTGTCACCTGCGATCCCTGCCCAGCCACAAACCCACTCATTTCTAGTAAGATGTATAAAAGTCAAATCAAAGTAAAGACAGTCTGTGCCTGGCACATGGCACAAATACACCCTCCTTCCTGCCTGCTTCTCCTCGAGTTCCTGAGGCAACAGCTAGTCCCAGTCACACTTCCCCAAAATGGTCTGGACCCTGGTTGGCAAAACGAGACTTCAATTTCCTCGCCTGAAGCAATTTCTTTAAAAAAAAAAAAAAAAGGAGAAGTAAAGAAGTAATTAAATATAATGGCAAAGCAAATAAATAATGGATATTCTTTTGAAATTAAGACATTTTTATCTATTTATTTGTCACTTGCCTCTTTTTTGTTTTTTCTTTAGTTTGCCTTTTGTTTGGCCCAAATAAAAGCATGTGAATTCAAAGCAACTCACCCACTTTTTTTCCTCTGTCAGAAAAAAATATCACAATTTAGGGACTCTTTATAGAGGTGGCCCAGCTACAAAGAAAAGTTTTTGTCTCACTGAGAAGACTAGTACAGTAATTTCATGCATATAAGGCACATCCTTTTGACTAATAAAATTATGATCGAAACCCGGAAATGCGCCTTATAGGCCGGTGCGCCTTATATATGGACAAAGTACAGAAAACTGCCGACAATCCGGAAGTGCACCTTATACTCCAGTGCGCCTTACAGGCGTGAAATTACTGGAATTCAAGGACAAAAAGACAGAGGCTAGAAGAACAGTGTAACCTACAGGAAAGTTTAAGGCTGACACACGAGCCTGTGGAATTGCACAGAAGAAAGAGAACCAGAAGTTAATCTCAGGCCCGGGCACACATCATGAAGGGAGGAAGCCAGATGTGGGAGTTTCACATGAGAGACCACATTGGCTCACAAGCTGATGGGTGAACTCCTTACAACCTGGAGCCCAGCAAAACTGCCAAGCTTTAACAAGTTCTATAAATTATACCATCTTTCTGGGAGCTACATGACAAACCATGCAGCAGCATGGCCCAGCAGCAGCAGCATTCTAATGACTAACACAATAGAGAGCGATGCACTGATATGTTGGAAAAAACATCGTTTTCCCCATATTTAAACATTTTCACGACAAGAGCAGTAATGAAAAACACCCTGGTAACTGTCCTCCTTTTTTCAAAGGCACCTTTACCTCTGATGCATTCAATTCTCACATCTGAATACAAGTCAAGAGTCCAGGATATACAAGGAAGTACAAATAGCCTAAACAACACTGTTAACAAGTCCCAGGCTACATACTATGAAGAACACCACAACAAAGAGTAAACCAAACTGTGTTACTTGAGAGCAGCATTTTCAAATCTTTTTCCTCATGCTTCCCATCACTGGAAACATTCTCTTAGTCATTTTCCTTTCCTTAGCTGCCACAGATGCAGTGCCACAGTGCTACAGCAACATGCAGCCATCTTCATAAGCTAGGTCAGATCTGAGTACTCCTGCACTCCTGACTGCTTCCCTTCCTGCTTTCAGTCTGGTGAAAGTGTCATGCAGTTCCATCCCGCTCTTTGTCACTGGACAGTGAGGATAACAGACTAGCTCAAGCACAACAAAACAGATTAAGCTTCTGTAATGAAGTGATGCCATACACCTTTCAGTGTCACTTGTACCGGTCCAAGGACAGTTTGCATACACCTCAAAAGGATGCTTTCTGAAAATGACAAATCTTTCATCTCTTCCAGCTGCAAGGAGAACCCATCCTTGCAATCCTACATTTAAAACCTTTGCTTAGCCTGGGGAGCAGCCCAGTGTTAAACCTCAGTTAACATAGTGCTGTCGACCTATTTTCAAGCCAATCCATGACAGGTAAGCAGCAGCAGGGTGTTCACAGTGGCAACAGCCGTATGCTATGGCACTAGGGCTCTCACAGCGCTCTGTGCTCAAAAGTGTCCCCAGAACATGAAACAGAGACATACACAGCTATGGTACCAGTGTGTGCCACCAGCCATTGCATGGCTGCACTATGGCAAGCAAGGAGACTGCAGGCGAGCAAACCCATTGTTCTTTGGGGCACAAGCCTCAACAGCCCTGAAAAGCTACTATGATGGGTCTGCTTTCCTTTTGATTAACATATTCAACCTCTCTTCTCTCTTTCCAACAAAAAGCTGCCATTTTGCAAATAACCCCTCTGTAATTCTTCAAAGTTTCACGCAGAAATGCACTTCGGCAAAGACTTCTGCAAACAGGGAGGAGTGGGCAAGTCAACCATCACCCAGGAGGTGCCTTACAAGTCCATCTGCAATATTCACCCACTACATCCTCATTTCATATTATAAAGTTACTTTCATGGCTGTACAAAAAGCTCCATTAAGAATGAATGATTAGTTCTCCATCAATGACTTTAACATCTGCTTTAGTAAGGCAATCACTTATTAATAACAAAATAAATAACTAGGCTTCTCTTAGAATAAATTTTAGTAGTAAAATGAGAGAATAAAAGACTATTTATAACATTTCATTATGTATTTTTTTTAGAGTTGTCCAAGTATTTCACAGGCAAAATGCTACATCCTACCATTACTCATTAAAATAGGACACAGCTTGAAGTTTGATGAAGAGGAAAAAAAATTAATATTATTTTCTATACAGTGGCATTCTTTCAGTTGAGTAGTTTCCTATTTCTGCTGCATTTTTCATAGCATTAAGAGCCATACTGCCACTAAAATTTTAATGGATATGTTAGTGTTATTGGAACGCACATGTTTTCTTTATTAAATATGAAAACATGGAAAAATTAAAAACATATATAAAACATTATACAATATGAAAAACTTCAACTGAAACACAAAATTTAAACCACATTGGCATTTTTCTGTCTTTATAAAAATATGGTACTTTTTTTTCAGCACTTCCTCCTCCTGGAGGCCTTCAGTCAGCTCTCTTCAAAACAAAGAGAAGGTGCTTCTTTGGTGCACTAAAGGTCACATCTCTTTATGAACCAGTGAACAAGGTGGCTCCACTGGATGCTGCTTGGCTGCAGGAACTCAGCAAAGATTTGAAGCAGAAGCTCACGTGCTTGTGGTGAGATCACGCAATGTGTTTTCAGATGAGACACCTGATGTGAGCTGTGCTATGAACGGTCTACCATGAACAGACACACATACATTGCAATTTTGACTTCAGAAGATGTGATATGTAAGATATATATATATACATATATATATACACACACACACACACATATATATATATATATATATATATATAAGAGCAGAGATGCTGAGGAAAATAAACAACCTTTTTTGGTGTGACAGTGCCAGCAGAAAGCAGTCCGGAAGATGGTACAGCTACTCCTGGGAGTAATTACTGCAACGCTTGCAGACTCCCACTAGTTTTGAGGCAGTGCCACAGTTTCCATGCACAGTCATTCTTGCTCCCAAGCAGGACGAGGAGCAACCCTGGCAGACCTCCATGTGCTGCTAGGCTGGGTCCTAAGTGCTGTGCAACCCTCTTGAGAGTCACTGTCTGTTTCTGGAATCTGAGAAAGGGAAAGGCTTTAAAAAAGTTATGATGAACTTCAATGTGGCAGAGCCATGCTGGAAAGGTAAATGAACGCTGCTGAGGACAAGTGGCTCCTCAGCTCTCACTCCATTCAGGAGGGATGTCCAATGTCTCTTTGGAGGACAGGGATGACTAACCTATGCTCCCTGTCAATGGCACACAATCAGCAGGAAAGGGATGATCTGTGCCCAGACCTAGAGCTCAGAAGGCAGGAGCCAGAATCCTGCCTCAGGCTGACGGCTCCACCCAAGAAACAGCAGTTTCTGGTTCTGCTGAGCTCAGGAGCTGTCAGGTTCCTGCTGAGTTGGAAATAAAAGCTTCACTTTTTTTTCCTTCTTCTTTCTCCCCATTTGACAACTGCACATAAACATTTGTATATTGGGACTGCTACACCCCTGCAAGCTTAAAACAACCTTGCTCGGGCATGGAGGACAGCTCTCGATGGCAACGTGAATGTGACTGCAGACTAATTCACCTTGTTGCTCTGACACATGAAAACCATCTCTGAAATCGCTGCACTGTCTGAAGTCACTCCTGTTACACATCTCTGCACAGTCAGCACTCAGGCAGGAAAGAAGTACACAGAAAAAACTCTCACCTTCTTGGTAGATACATACTGCTTTTTTGCAAAATTCTTCTTTTTAGTGTAATTGTGGAAAGACATTAATAACTTAATTTAAATACAGGTCTATCAACAGACTCTATTTTTTTTAATACACTCTGCACAGAACTGGTTTGGGTCTAAAGCACATTAAGCGAATCTCTGCTATCTGGAAAGACAAACTACCAGGAAAAAGGCCTTCAATTTAAAGGGTGCTTCTTCCTTCAATATTCTGTGCTCAGAAACCCCAGACCCCTGCAACCAGTGAGAAAATCTGGAGCCATGAAGGCTTGTTGTCAGCAGAGGAGGATCCAGTTAAGGAACATTTAACTACACTGGACATAACAAGCCCGTGGATCCAGAGGGGAGTGCAGAGGGAGCTGACTGAAGTTTACAGGAGGCCTCTCTAAATTATGTTACAAAGGTCATAGGGATCAGAGGAATTTCTCAAGGACTGTGTGAAAGCCAGTCCTATTTTCAGGAAAGAGGATCCCATAAACTACAGGCAGGTCAGTTTCACCTCCAACCCCGGGAAGGTGATCAGCAAATAAATCTGAGAACAATTCCCTTAACATATGGAGTTAAATTAAATTACTGGAAGTAGTCAGCATAGATTTATGAAGGCAGAAATCACATCTGACCAACCTGATAGTTTTCTGCAATGAGATGCCTGCTGAGATGTGAGAGAAGTGGATGTTATTTATCTTGACTTCAGCAGAGCTTTTGATGCTGTCTCCCATAACATCATCATTGACATACTGATGAAGTACAGACTAATTATTTAGTAAATAGTGTAAATAGTGAGGTGGAGAGAACACTGGCTGAACTGGCTCAAAAGGCTGTGCACAGCAGCACAAAGTCCAGCTAGAGGCCCATCACTAGTGGAATACTTCAGGGGTCAGTACTGGGAACAACATCATTTAACATTTTCACAACCATTCTGGAGGGTGGGAGAGAATCTCCAGCAAGTTGGCTGATAATAGAAAACTGCCAGGAGCAGTTGATACACCAGGTGGGTGTGCTGCCATCCAGAAGGACCTGGACTGGCTGGAGTACCTCATGAAGCTCAACAAAGGTGAATTCCAAGTTCTGCATCTGGGCGTGGTTAACTCCATGCACTCCCACATGTTGGGGGGTCTGATCAACTGGAAAGCAAGCTTGCACAGAGCAACATCAGAGTCAGACACAAAGTGGGTGCCCTGATGGAAAGGTTGGGTAACAGCATCACGGGCTGCATCAGAAAGAGCATTACCAGCAGGGTAAGGGTGATCCTCCCCTCCACTCAGCCTTGGTGAGACACCTGCACAGAGCTGGGTTAGTCCTGGGCTTCCTGGTATATGCAAAAAATGGACTGAAACAAGTCAGCAAAGGCCACAAAGTTGATAAAAGAATTGAAAGTTCTGATGTATGAGAGGCTGAGATTGCAGGGAGTGTTCAGCTGGAGAAGGCTCAGGGCATGTCTCATCAATACGTATAAATAACTGATGGGAGACAACAGTGAAGACAGACCCTTCTCAGTTGTGCCCAGCAAAAGGACACGAGGCAATGGGTACAAATTGTAATACAGAGAATTCCATTTAAAAGTAAGAAAATAATTTATTTTTCTTCTTTCCCGTCTCCCTACTGCCAGGGTAGTCACACCTGGAACAGGCTACCAAGAGAGGTTGTGGCATCCCCATCCAAGCCTGGTGGACATAGATCCAAGCAATATGCTGGATCATGCAAGTAGACTAAGCAATCTCCAGAGATTCTTTCCAGCCTCAGCCATTCCATGATTACTTCCAATCAACTTAAACAGAATAACTGAAAGAACTACAATTCAAGCAGAAAATATTCAAAAGCAGCATAGCTTAAGACAGAGGTAATTCTAGGCTTTGAAGCATAATGCTTAAATCCTACAGATGCACATTTTTATTTCCTCTTTATGTTACACATGACTGTACAGCACTGGGCTGTCTGTAAGGAAAAGATGCATCTCATGGGTTTTGTTCCTTGCAACAGGGAGCCAGTTATAAACACATACCCCAAACCAGAATTTGGCTGTAGATGTTTTCTATCAATCAGATTTTATGAAATATCTTACCACTGAGTATAGTTTCCATTATGACTACAGTAAGTAACAGATCCAATTACAATGATGTTCTCTTGTTGTTAGATGTTCTCTTTTAAAAATACTATTTGAAAGGAACATGGTGTAAAGCATTAATTGAAATGATGTTCCTTTCCACAAGGACAGTACTTCCTGAGAAATGGTTATATCAGCAAACTAACATTGAAGAGACACAACTACTGTGTTGCTCTGTGACCCTAAATCAAAATAGTATTCTTCTGTTTTAACTCACACCAACATCCAAAAGCAAAGGACCAAAACTGCAAATTTTTATTCATTTTTGTAACTGAAGTCAACAAATCGAATTACTGAATTGATAGCATGATAGTTTCTCCAACAAATACGCTTAAACTTATTTGTAAACTCTTGAAAGGGAGAAGCTTTTTTAAATAAGTCACACATAGTCAATGTATTTAGGTAAATAAATTCCTAAGAATCTAATGGACCAATTAAGTTATTAACTCAATTCAATGCATCAAACACCAACTTAGGTGCCTACTGTCACACAAGCTGTTTTAAAAATACTGCTCTTAAAGAAACCAAACACACACAGAGAGAAAATAAGTTTGAGCCTTTTTTAAAATGCTTTTGAGGACCAAAATGACACTCAAGCTGGTGAGAAAACAAAGGGGAAAATTCATTCTGTTTTCTCTACACAAATTACAGAAGATAATCCTCAAAGTGTAGCTAGAAAGCTCCAAAACAAAACAAACCCACTGAACAAGCTTTTTGAAATTCCAGCTTTTGTTATTAATTTTAAGATGTCAGTCAAACGGATTGTAATAGAAAATACATTTTTCCATCCTTCATTCACAATGCTCTCTTAGAACATCTGAGGCCAATTCACAACCCTCTACAGGGATATGACATTTGCCAAGAGAAAAAAAAAAAAAACAACTCTGCAAGAACAAGCCACCAAGGTTTCCCCTGAAGCTTCCTGTTGGGATTTGTAGCCTTTAAAGGAAAAATTGTTTTTACTATGCTGGTCCCCAGCTTGCCAAACAAAGAGCCCCCAGGTCTGTTTGGTATCTGTCTCACTGCATTCACTCAGGGATTCTGTGTGGCTTTCTCTTGCTATGTTACAGCAAAGCCAGCACAGCTGTTTTCATCTCCTGGTATCATTCAAACTGTCTATCAGGCTATTTGCCTAACCTGGAAATCCCAGAGACCCCAGGAGCCTGAGCTCCGAAGGAAAGTTCAAGTACCAAAAGACACTGCAGAAGTAAGGCATGCCACCTCTGCTCAGTACTTCTCCAGGTCCAGGTAATCTGGAGGTGAGATGGGGGCATCTCTGCTTGATTAGACTTCTTCCAAAGCTGCAGAGGGAGTCATCCATGAGGATACCCTCCACATATAAGCAAAGGACTTACGTCACAGGATCACGCAGTTCCTGCCTTGGAAAAAAAAAAGCAAAACAACAAACAACTACCACATGAATTTTCAAGTTCACAGTAACAGAAATACCTTTGAAATTCATGTAGCAATATCACTGATAGCAGAAAAATTCCCTTTAAATGCCCTGAACAATTTGGTTCTTACACTTCAAGACAAGTTTAATTTCTACTTCAGTTTTACACTGAAGAGAAGCTCCCTCATAAGCCTAAAAAGAAGGAGCTCACCACATACTTTCCCACAATCGTTAATTTTGAGCATTGAAAACCACTGCTCACAGCTTTTCTTATGGTGGATAAGGGCCATGCAGAGGAAATCCAAATGCCCAGATAATTCATAAAAATGCTATTTAATGTGGTATATTCAAGCATGGCTACATAAAGTAATCAAGATTAAACAGTATGGCAAAGAGAAGAAGCATAAAAAACATGTTTTCCCTTACAACGCCAAATGGGAGTCACATTCATTTAAGCAAATATTTTTCTATTTGATAGAAGCCAAATACGTGGGGTAAACTGCTGTGCTTTTTTTCTGTTTGCTTCATATAAAATCACACAGGAAATCTGTGTTCACATAACACGATCAACAAAATGCTCTTTGCTTTTTTACAAGTTGTTTGTAATGAACATTTTAGCTCTCTCAAAAGGTGAAGAATAAATCAGCCAACCTCTTTACACATGTCCTCTGAGGATACCCATCCTCAGTAAAAACAAATCTCAATAGCCTTAGTCAGTAAGCTGCAGCAGCATGTGGTAAAACTATGACACGCAACAAAAGCTTAGAGACTTGTTAATTGGTAGCAAGACAGAACAGAATATGCCCACTGAAAACTACCCAAATTTCCCAAACACCCTTTGAATAGCTTTCCTTTTTGAACAAGAACTTGATGCTTCACATTATATCTGTGCACATCATCTTCTCCTTCCTCCCTAAATTCTAAACCTTTTTCTTACATTTACTTCTTCCGAGATTCAGTAGTGACAGCTTCTTCTTTACACTCCTACATATATTTTGCACAAGCTGTTAAACAGAATTAGTCCACGCTCCTCTTTCGTGTTTTTCCTCTGCTCTGAAGGAACCTAACACACAGATTTTAGAGAAATCACGGTTTTGACCCTTACCACCAAGCTACTCATTTGTGTAAACATGGTTTGGCAAACAGACTGAAGAAAGATCTTGTGGACTGTGGTCATGCAGACCCTCTAAATGGCCACAAGAAACATTTACCAGGTGAAAACAGGTCCCAACTGGCTGGCAGCAAAGGGGTATGGACACAGCATTTGGAAGAAAATGCTGCCTTTAGCTGCCATGACACTCCGTACAAACAGATAACCACAAAAACATTGCCTGGTATCATTTCACAATTTGCACTCTGCACGTGCAATAACCCAGGTTAGTTCTAAAGGATACCATCAGCAAGAGGGCTGGCTGAGACTTGTACCTAAATACAGAAACATATTATTTATTTACCTTGAGCATAAAGGTACTCACTCCCCAAATTGCATGACAAGTCTTTATTGCAAATTTCCCCTTATCATTCAAAATCAGCATGAACAAGTTAGAATCACCTAGAGAAGCGAAGCCTTGTGGTCTTCACAGACCTAGCAAAGCAGAGATTGATGCAAGCAAAAGGCAAAATTACACCTTGATAATTCTTTCAGTTGCAGTTCACTATCTTTTAGTTGGAAACAAGAATGACCAGTTTTGTGGTAACAATCACCAGTTTTGTGGTAATGTTTGATTTTTAAAAATAAAATAAAAATACCAGAAGAGATACTAGGAAGAAAACAAAGTGAGGCAGCAATGTAAAACTGTCAGATTCTGGGAGATGAAATAATTCAAGTCTGAACATCCTTCCCTCACTATGTGGTAAAACCACATGGCAGCAGGAGCAAAATCATCATGTGCAGTATCTGAAGACTGTGCCACAGAACAGAACAAAAAAAAAGGTGAATAATAAAGAATAAACCTATTATGCAAGTGCTGATATGTTTAAATCTGGAGGCACACTACCATTTCCTGCAGAGCTTTCTGCCAAGTTCAGAATCCTTGGGGAAAATGTCTTAATCCCCAGCAATGACGCAGTGTGAGAAGCCTATCTGGGACATACTTAATGCCATCCTCCACACAGAGGGTGCACTTCCAGGAATAAAGAGTTAGTCACCATGTCTACCTCCACCACCCATCTCCTAATCTTTTGCATATCCTGCTCTGCAGAGACAGGCATTCACACCTACGGGATGCTGCTAAGTCATGCAGGGACACAGCATGCAGAGAGCTGTTCTTCTAAAGAAAATGGCACAAATACAATGGACATCCCACTAAGAGTTCTTTTTTTCACATGGATTCCCACAGGTGAATGGGAAGCACCAATCTGCTTCTGCACACCTTCTCATGAAGGCTAAAAAAGGGGCAGAGAGCATCTTCTTGCATATACCAAGACTCAAGGGAATCATATGAAACAGGTAAGTGATTAAAATGGCTTAAAAATCACAGAATCATTGAAGCTGGAAAAGACCTCTAAGATCACCAAGCCCAGCCATTAACCTGGCCATATCCATGTCTGTCACTGCAGCATTTCCCCAAGTGTCACATCCACCTGCCTTTCGAACGCTTCCAGGGATGGTGATTCCACCACTTTCCTGGCAGCATGCCCCAATGCCTGGAACACCCTTCAGTGAAAAGCATCTTCCTAATATCCAGTCTAAGCCTTCCCTGGTGCAATGAGGCCATCTCCTCTGGTCCTGTCACTTGCTACCTGAGAGAAAACACTGTCTCTTAGGTATAGATTCATCTCCAAGTGATAGGAAACTTTTTTTTTTCATTTTTTCCCACAAGTTTCTCTGTGGAATTTTGATTTATGCAGAATTCTGTAAACATTCTTGTTAGCTCACTCCCAAAGCTGATCTCCAAGTGGGATAAGATCACATGCAGCAATCCCATGAAGCAAAGGAATGAGTCACCAGTCTGAAAGTTAAGCAACAGACAGAATCATAGATTCAAACCAAGGTAAGCACAGTAATGAATGAAACACCAGTTCCAAGCTACATCTCTGGAGAAAGCAGTCTAGAACAGCAACTCATAAACAGATCTACCTAACACAGCATTTAAAAGCACGTACGGGTCACCAGTGGGATACTTAAGAGAAAAACTCCATGGAATTCAAGGAAGGGGAAAATCTCCCTGAAAAATGCTTGAAACAGCTGAAGAAATTAAATTATAGCGACAATACAATTCTGTAAGTAAGCTGGTCAAGTTTGTGTCCTATGTTCTTACAGGGAGCATAGAGACTATGGACTAGGAAAATGTCATTTTTAAACAAAGTAAATAACTGTAATTAATTTCCAGTGAACTCTTAGTTTTAATTCTACTAAAAGCAGTACAATTTCCCACAAAGAAGGAAAAAAAGGCAATAGTGCAAATGCTCTCTCATTTTGAGTTGTTTCTTCTTTGACTAAACAAAGATAGCACGCAAAAAATGAGAGTATGTCTCTTGAACCACAATGACAAATAAGGCTCAAAATCTGTTTATGTGGTTTTGCTGGTCTACATACAAGTAATCTAGGTAACAAGTTCAGATTTATACCAGAGCAACTGAGAGCAAAGCTTGCCCCCAGAGATCTACAGCCTGATTAGTGATGGTAAGCTGAGATAGCACAGCCCGAGCTGCTCAATATTACACCAAAAAAAGAGAGGTGGGCAGGTTCAGAGAAAGCTGCACATATTGGTTTCACTCCTATTAACAATTTACCCCTACTATCTCTCTCACCCACTCCCTCTTCACCAAAGCATGAAATGACAGTTAAGCTGTTCAATATTCAGCTTACTGTCATCACAGATTACAAAATAAATTAACAAAATGCCACCACTCCATACAGCAATTCCCAAATATCATGCTAGCCTTATGAATCTTCAGATGTTTTGCTCTCCCGCTGAAATCTTCTGCCCTGTCTCCACTTAACCAGCCACAGCACCCACCCTGTTGCAGCCACAGCTCCTTCTCCTTCCCTGCTCCAAGGCAGCACTGAGGATCACTGTGGGTGCAGTACACATCAGGGTACACACTGGGGATTTACTCCTAATCCTTCATTTGTACCTGTACCTCACTGAGCATTGCATCCCAGTAATTTCCTTTTTCCGACTGCATGCTACAGAGATCATATCTACTATCTCCAGGGAGCCTTACCCTCATCCAGTGCATGACTGCCTCATTGAGAGAAGGAAAAGAGACTGGGAAGGAGAGAGTGGGAATAAGGCCTTCAGATCAGCTCTTCGGAAAACTTCCCCACACGGTGACTCTGCTGGCTCAGGTGCACCATTCCCAGGTTTAAATTGTGGTGGTTCTCTCAGCCCAGCCATGCTGCAACATCCTGCGCACCGACTGCATCATCTGGACAAGGTGAACATGCTCCAAGTGTCTGGCTGAGAAGGGTGAGGACCTCATCAAGAAAAATAATACCAAAAATGCATGAAGAGGATGAGTGCTTAAAACAGGGCAGTGCCATTTAAGAACTTTCAACATATACTAGCATGTCCCAAAGATGGAACACTACTAAATTTTTATATTGGTACCTCCAAACACATGATTCAACAGCTTAATAGGGAGATAATTTTGGAGATTATAAAGACTACATCCATTCTTCAATCTGGACCTGCTTCTTCATTTACTGATTTTTTAAGGAAGCTCAGCTTCCATCTCTATTTCTATTTTCTAATTAACTCATTTCTCATTTTAAGTATTTACAGCTTGGGAGCTGAAAAATCAATGGTGTAAGTGATGAGCAGAAGGAACAAGAATTGGCTAATGCAGGATAACCACTCCAGGAGCTGGATCGCCTAACCTGCAGGCAGGATGGAAAGCAGCTTGGGAACGTCTCCTTCCTGCTGAAAACACAAGGGGCTGTGAGAGACTGACTTCCCACCAGACTGTGGCTGCATCACACCTACCACGCAGTGACTCAGAGCACCCCTGCCACACACGCTATTAAGTTCTGTCAAGCCACCACTGACCACCTCTAGTGCACAGCACATGGCATGCTTTAATTTAGCATTAGTAAAATACCAACAGCCCCTGGAGAGACTTGGATTTAATTCTACTTCAAAAATATGTTCACTGTACCAGAAGCAAAGTAGCACCGATGAATAATAATTACTAACTGTCAGCTCTTTGAACATTTTCATATCTATACTGAAAGTCTTGGAAAGGATGGCTCCTCTTTTCCAACATGAATGCCAGAAACAGTATTTTTCTGAAAAGGAAGACCATGTCAGATTGCAGATGTTAACTCTACATTTTTCTTCTTAAACAGTCCAGATCCTGAAAGCAGAAGAAACAAGAATATAGTATGTAAAACTGCAGCTCAAATGTTTTCAGCAGCCCAGCAAAATCCCCTTCCACACATTCCTGTGAGTTAAAAAACAGATCTGCTGTGAGGCACAGCATGTATTTCATGGCAACAGTACAGATTTATGTTTCTGCTTCCTGGGAAGTCACTGCTTTGTAAAAGGATATGACTGGCTTCACAGGTCAAGGTAAAATTTACTGTCCTGAAACAGACTGAAAATGGAAAACAAGTGTAGCAGCCAAGACACACAGAGCTATCAGAAGGGGTGGAGGAGCAGGATACATCAACACCAGTTTATACGATCAAGATAGCACAGGCGATGCTTTTCTTCTCCACCTGACAACCTCACTTTTCGCTTTCCATTTTCCTTGCTTTTCAGTCCTTTGGAAAACTTACTCACAAGGGAGAAGATGTCACATTTCCCCTGGAACAAAACTGGCTTATGACACATTGTGTAATTCCAAAAATACATCATGCATTAATTTGACATACTCCTGTCATCAAGACCTTAATTTCTAATATCTTCTTTTTCAGATACTATTAGAAAAAATTCCTCTGCCTCAGCTAACACTTTAGGAAGCAAAGTGTCTTCTTGCTCATCCCAAGGTCCTTCACCCAGAAGATTCACAAACCTCCTGGGAAGGTCTGTTTGAATCTCTTCTTGAACACACAATGTTCTCACCCTAGCAAATGACTGCCAGTGGGCTGTTTTTCTCAGCCAATACTTTGTATTTTAATTTCTGTATTTCCTTCATTAATTTCCCCCTCTACTTTCTGTTCTTATTAACTCTTTCCCTTCACCATTATTTTTTTTTTTTTTTCTCTCCAGACCTGTGTGTCCCTCTTTACCAACAGACTACCATAGGTGCTACAAAGTTATCTCAAATTCTACAAAGGAGTACAGTCATGATTTCTGTGCAATACCCTACAAGCCTAGAAGTGCTGCCTGGCAGCTGTTCAAACTGTTCAGGTAGAATCCTAAAATTTAAGTGGGGCGTTTTCTGTAAAATAGATGTGCTTCTGCTACATAAACTTTATGCCCTCCTACCTGCTCTAGAATTACAGCTGCTTCACTCTTGATTGTAAAAGGGCAGAACAGAGAGAGATAGGATATACAGACATGCTGAAATGCTTTATAATTTCTTCTGGTGGACAATTAATTGTAGTCTGTGAGTCAGAAAACTGTAAGAGATCCACTTGCTCACAACCTTGTGACCTTTCTGGTTAGGAGTTATACACCAGCTCAGGTAAGCAGGCATTCCATCCTTACAACAGACTCACCTGGTTAAATGCCACATATCTCTTGCAGATAGCAGAATAATTATATGCACACACAAATCAGATGACATAGTCTATGTATTTTTCACATAAGGTCCAAAAGTCCCATTCCCAGAGTTTGACGGTAAACAAGGTGAGTGGGCTCCAAAAATCAGAGATCCACCCCAAAATGTAAACTGATGATGCTGTCATCAAACTTGTCTCTCTAAATCAGCCCTACATTAAAATATAAAAAGGATACTTCAAAGAGATAATAAATACTGGTAACTATTTTTCACAGCCTTCAATACACACTCATTTGCACTTGTGAAAGACAATTACAAAACCCTACTCTGACTTCATGCATCACCAAACCAAAACAGCACACTCCCTTTGCACTGCTCTCTGTGACTGCAGAGAGTCTGGGGGGAAATGCAAACCAATATTCATAATTTAAAGATTTCCTTTCTGCATCCTAGCCCACTGGTTTTTGTTTAATTGCTTTGTGATCTCACCATCAAAAAAATCAGAGTACCATTTGGTGTTATTAAGCTGTCCTGGACATAAAGGAAAAGCAAAGTTTTTATTTTTTTAACCAAGTTCCTTAGATGGGAGCATTGCCCAAGCGAAAGCAGCCTGGCTGGGCTGTGTAAGAGGGTAGGAGGCAGGGGATAACAATCTTAATATTTTTGGAAGCAAGCTCAGGAAAGAAAAAGCAAAGACAGATGCTGTTAGCTGCAGAGGACACCTGAGAAGTCGCTCCACAGCACTCCACACATGAGCCAAGACTGATCTTACTTTTCCTTCCCACATACCTGGGCAAGTAGCCCAGCTAAATGCACACAGCACCAGCAAGGAGACTCTGCTTTGAATGTGCTCTTTATAGCACATACATTAGCCAATTTGACAAAAAACACCCGTCAACTCTGCCCAGAACCAAAAAATAAAAATAAAAAAAAAAATCCCAGAGCCAAAGCACCACTGCCAAGTTGGAGAAAATGACCCTGACTTGGGGAGCAGCTCTGGCAGAAGCAGAGGGACAAAGACTGGAAGATGTCGTCTGTTCAAACATACTCTTAGCCATGTCTTTGTCGGTAACTATTGTTTTTCTGCCAAGTTTGCATAATCCCTTGCACAATCAGGTATGTTTAGCACATGGTCTTTTAAAAATACTTTTTTAGAAAATAAACTATTTTTGCAGCTGTGAAATCTAAAAACCTCCAGATTACAGATTTCACTCTGGCCTACTTCATTACACACCTCATGTGCAAACTTATTACAGGAAAATGTTACCTAATTAAATTTATTATGCTTTGTGAGGCTGTTTTGTTAACTTATTTAATTAAAAACTTCTCAATTTATGTAATTTATCATGGCATGACCATTGTTAATGAAGCTCACAAAAGATACAAAGCAAAGGAGATGAAGCAGAGCAGAATGAAGGATTATGTTCTCAGACTTGCGAAGCAAAGAAGCCTGAAATAAATGGAAGCTGTGAGTGTTTGGAGCAGACAGTGCATTTATTGTAATTATTTCAGGCTGCATGCTGATTGGAAAAGATTAACATAAATAGGAGCTGCTATTGCAGATGTTTCTATTCTTGCTAGGAAATCCCTAGAATATAGGAAGCACAGAATAAAAATGTGAAGATGCTGTACTATAGAATTGTACCTTTTTTTCGTATTATTTTTTCTGTTCTGGACATACCAGAATAAATATAAATAAAGCTGTTAATCCTTCAGAACTTGAAGGAAAAACATCACTTTTCTCTGCAAACATGATAAAACATACAGATGTCACCTGACTGCCCAGCAACGAACACTTTGCACATTCCCTCCTCCCTTCCAGAAGTGCCCTTGAACTGCACGCCACCCAGGTCACCTCCAGAGGTTACAGGGCCTGCAGCTACATTCACAGTCAGAGAAATAAAATCCACAGTAATTAAGAGCATTTAAGATCCTTGTTCCTCCATTCACAACAGCAAATTGGATACATAAATAATTCACATGTAATTCTATTTCCGATTCCCTTTCTATATTAATGGCAAAATTTCCATTCAGTCTGGAAAAAAATACACAGAACTCTCATTTTTGAAAATTTTCCAAAATTTAGAAGTAAAAAATACTGAGTGACAGGACTGGAGGTGTGTATAATACCTGTCATCATATCTTCTGCTTACCTTCCTGTTTCCTTGTCTCCCAAGGGTCCCAAGACACAGAAACTAAGAATTAAAGTAAATTACTCAGGGAAGGACTTTTTTGACTGGAACTTTAATCTGTCAGGTCTATCACTGCAATTCTTTTAAAAATAAGTATTATACAACTATTCAAGCTCTTTGGTTATTTGTGGACCAGCTGCATGAAGCATTCTTCATACTGGTGAAGATCAGCATGAGTCAAAGATGCTGTGTCAGTACAGTATCTGCCTGAACATTATTTCCCATGGCTCTGCACTAAACATGAAGCAGAAGGATCATATGGGCCCATCTATACATCTCCTTTACACTATGTTTCACAGTCACAGGGCACTCAGCTACACCACCACGGGCCAGTCACCAGAGCCTGAAGAACAGAAGGGTTCCTCAGCCCTGTGCTTCCCCTGTACTGGATGATGCTAGGAACGTGTCAGAGCTGAACACAGTTTTCCTGGCCCAGAAGAAACATCCTCTGCTGCCTGGGACTCACTCCTGTGCAAGGTCAGGGTCCACCCAAGATGCCCCAGGGCACTGGGCACCACTGCTGCCACCCCTGCTAGCAGATGGACCTGGTTCTTTCCCAAAGCAGATCAGGCTGTAGAGGAGGATGGGTGCATCGTGACCAATGGCTTGAACACTGCCAGGAACCACAAGCCCACCGAGCACATCCTTCTAGCAGCACAGACACTGCCGTGGCACCCAGCTACGACAGTTGCAGTGAGAAACTCCGCTGACAGCATAGCACATCTCACACTCCAAATCTGTCCCTCTTTTTCAATGTTATGAAACAAGTACCATCAGCTGCAGCTCAGGTGCAGCTTTAAAGTAAAATGTACTAGAACAAAAACAACAGCCCTGTCTAACATTTACAGAGCGACTTTCAGCAGGGTCGATCTCATGAGATTTCTTAAGCCTTTCCAAGCCAGCTGTATAATGCCACAGGTTTTCAAAAGTGTAGCCAAGGGCAGAGTTTGGGTGTCCATACATATGATTTCTTCGATTCACTGCTAGCTGCAAGGGGTCAAACACTGACAACACAGAAGCAACTCTACATAACAACACGGCAGAGGAAGGGAAGCATGACCAGAGGCAGAAGGAATTCACCAATTCACCGCAACTGCGGGGCTTTGAAAAAGGAGGGGAAAATTAAAAAAAAAAAATTAAATAAATAAAAAGCTGCTTCCTCAACACAGTAGGGTTGCAACAGAAATTCCACCCTTTACGCAGGGGAAAGCGAGGGATTTATAGGCACAAATACATATTCTGCAAATCTCTTCCAAAGGACTGCTCTTGAATGACAGAAGCAAGATCCAAATCTCCTCAGACTAACTACCTAACTGGGCTCAGCAGGAATGAAATGCATTGTATGACTGTCACTTCTACCTTTCTGAGCAGAATCTTGTTTTAGTAGTCAGTCAGATGACAAAGGTAGATTAGAATTCAACAGATAAGACTAAAGTCCCAGAAACAGTTATTTCAAGTATTTTTATATTGCAAGTTAGGAACAATACCTCACTTCCCATCTGGAAACAAATAACATCCATTCTCAAGGTGTTTTCATTATGATTTTCCATTAGTCTGTAAAAAATTGAGACAACATGCACATTATGGACATAAATCTATTATACCTTACACCTACATAAATCAAAGCAATTCCACCAAGCTCAGACACAGGTTTACCTGAAATCTTTAAATATGAGTGGTTCTCAGGCAAAAAAATAAAAAGAAATACACAATACTGATGATTCCCAACTAAATACCAATCTAACCACAACCTCTGTACAACCCCAGTCTCAGCTCTGAACCTAGGCACATTCCTGTGGTTTCCTCTCCTCCAAAAAATCCAGCTTCTTCCCCAGCAGATCCAGGCAACAGCTCCAGGAATGGTACCGCAAGGCCAGCTCCAGGCACCTGCACTGAAAGACTTTTGCTGCCCTCTTTCATGCAACCCTCAGCCCACATAAAGTGTCAAGTTGGTGCCTTGGAAAAGTCCTGTGTAGCTGATACCTCGAAAGAGAGATAAACAGCTTTTTCTGAGAGCAGCAGCAGTGAAAAGGGAAGACATCAGGATAAAAAGAAAGCTCTAGAAAGTTTCGGGACTGTAAGTATTCTCATTAGTATCAAAATACTTTTAAGGAAAATTACACAAAATTTACTTTTTATTAACCTATTACAGGCCATCTTTCCCTCCTTGACTGGGAAACACTGAGGTTTCGCACTTGTTTAAGCATTTCGAAGACTCTTCCGTCACCTGAGAACACTTTGCCTTCTTACTTAGAAGGATCATTTTCCCCTGAGAAAGGAAAAGAACTCCTCCCAAAATAAAATTCACCTCCCATTCCAGACCTACTAAGCCTCTTCCAGGATTTGTTTTCTTTGTTGTACCAATATCTTTCATGGACTTTGTTCTTTAAACATCACTTTGGTTCAGAGGAAAATTAGAACAAGGTCTTAAAAGTACTGGGGAAGCAAAACGAAACAAAGGAGAAATGCCTGTCTAGTTAGAAAATATTGCAAACCCAATTCCAGAAGTCACATGGGGACTCCCTTCTACCCAGTGCTGAGAACACTGAAATCTCATCGACCCATTTCACCCCTACACCATGCCACCCAATAAAGGAAAAGGAATTGAGCACTTTTGCTCAGTAAGATTTTGGAAAAGCCCTCCTGTAGTCCTCAATCACAACCTTGAAGGCCCTATGAGAAGAACAGCAATTAAAAACATCATCTACTTACACTGATGATATCCATTTTAACAGTCAAACCGGTATTTTAGAGTACAGCAAGCGTAACTGAATCTGGCAGCAGCAGGTACTAAAAACTTGCCATCATTCCTTTTCCACCCTGGACTAGCCACCCAGCCTATAAAGAAACTCCACTTTTGTAGAAAAGCTCAGCCCTTTAACAAAGTCTGAAGGGATGCCCATGACTGCTCCCAGCTATGAGCCCATCACACAGCTGTGATCCCAGAGACTGATCTCCTGTCTGAGATGCATCCCTGGATGCATTAGGAGCTCCGTGACTTGGCCTTTGCATCAGTGTTCATGTCTCAGCCTTGACAAATCTCCTTGACCTATGCATGTCCAAAACACTCATTTTCTCAGGGCCCATCAAGATGCCTCCTTCAGGGCTACCAAGAAAGCAGCTGTAGGCTTAGCAAGGACATGCTGCAGTATTAGTGGCGTGTTTTATCTTTTACCTTTCACCAGAAGTACAAACCTTAAAGGAAACGCTTCTGCAGGTGCTGATTACTCTGCCCTTCATCTCTTCAGATGAGCCTTCTTACACAGGTATTTTATCTGGTGCATCCCTACCAGCTCTTTATAGAAAGCACTTCTCTCTTATCCCATTTTTTCTAAATCCTGACATGCAAACCCAAGCTGAAGAACACCAACCCCGTCACATCTGATGAATTAGTACTGATAGCGGCCAGAGCTTTTGCTTTGTTTGTTTGTTTGTAGGTTTTTTCTGCAGGAGCAAGGAAATCAAGTTCACCCTTCAAATGAACCAAGGGTCAAAACCCCAATGAAAAATTAAAGGTTTTCACCATTATGGGGAACTACAACACAGCATAAGGAGGCAAGGTGAACTTTGCAATGTCCCACAGAGCGCTTAAGAATAGAGGCGCACACCAAAGCTGTTGTATGATGTGGCCATAGGTACACCCTTGTCCTTGTGGTGAGGAGGATAACAGGGAGCCTGCAAATACCCATGTCCTTCTGTGACCCAGTGCAGGACACACGGCACTCATCCAGAGTTTTCTTTGCTTGTTGCCAAGACCACAGAATAGCCATATTCTCCTTATGGCAACTGAGGAATACTGTGCTTCTCTCTAACCTGAAGGAGTACAGGCAATGGCACAGGAAACAGGTTTCAGAAGGTTTACATAGACGGGCTTTTTCTTTTTTCCCATTCTCGTGAGAAAATGTTGAAAAGAATGCAATTATTTATATTGCATTTGTTTTGGAAGTGAAGATACAGATCACTTGCTTTTAATTTCCTTTTTCCAGAGTCATCCTTTATTTAGTGGGAACTATAAAAATTCATTTGAAAAAGTAATATATTCAAGATTAATGAAGTTCAAGAGCAAAATATTTTTAAAGGCAGCTTAGGTACAACTATTAACTTGTCAAACAAAACCATCTAGTCTAAGTTATACCGGAAAAGGGTCGAAGTTTGGCTAATTTCTCAGATTGAAGCTGTTTCCAGGAGCAACACTTCCATGCCAAATGCTGCTAGGTAATTCCAAGAACAGTCAGGTGTATGAGTAAAAACAGTGAATCTGAGTAATATCAATGTTAGCAAGAAGCCCACCTCTCACCAGTCTCCAATTTTCACCACCACAAACTTTTCACCTTTGCACTTGGGCTACCTCTGCGTCAACTGACCACAGGCTCAGTATCCACAATTAAAAACAAACATGTTTGGTTTTTATTTTTCTAGATGGCAGTACTGAAGTGCACTTCCCTGATAGCTGATCCTTGAAAATTAAATTTTTCTCTGTCAGCTGTGGTATTTAAAGTCACTAAAATGTTACCCTGCCAGTGCCCGTTATCTGCAAGAGACTGGTCCAAAATGCACAATGTCATAAGGGCTGTGACCAAATGCTTTTAAAGTCACATTAGCTCCTCATACACACATCACATCTACACTTACAAAAATGTCAATTCTACTTTAATACTGATATTTATGAAATTCAATAGTCAAACCCTTAGCCTCATGTACTTTTAGAAGAAAGGCAACAATATACCTTTAAAAAAATAATTTGAGGAAACTGTGGATACATAGGAAATGGAGGAGGCTACTTGGAGCAGCCAAGTGAATGGAAAAACATCTGAGGTCACAGAATCAGCCCCTAACCCCCAATGCTTTACATTAATGAAAAACTGCTGTGCAAGCCTGAAAATATTTAGGTTTCCCTTTGCAGATGCCCAAGCATTTACTCGGTATTCAAAGCTGCACTCCACAGCTTCAAGAATCAGAATTTAAAGCTAGCAGTCTTAGCTCTCTGATTAAATACTGCATCAATGAAACAAGACACACTAACTCCAGTCAACAAGACTCCTTTTGGAACCCCACAGAACACCTGCTCTGCAACCCCATGCAAGGGGAAAATAAAGGACCTGTACAACCTCACTCACCTTATGCTTTTCTAATGATTTCCCAGTTAATTCAAACGTCCATAAGCTTTTAAAATCCATTTACTTATCATCAAAGCATTGCCTGCCAAGTCATGCATGCCACAGTGAAAAAAAATACTAAGATGACAGTGCATGAAGCTGACACTGCATAAAGATTGTTTCTCTCAGGGAAGTTCTTTGGAGAAAAGACAGTATGTTTGTGGTGATACAGTCACACAGAAAGTCCAGACTGGAATGGTATTTTTATACAAACTAATTCTGAAAGTAATGTAAAATAAATTTTAGTGCATCTGACCCATAGTCAGATTTCACCTCAAGAAAGATTCCCAGCATGACAGCTTTTTACATGGAAAAAATAAATACATATCCATGGGCTGAAATCAGTGACAAAGGTGTAATAGCAAATATCCCTTATGGCAAGCTTGTGAGAAAGGGCTGATCTCAGACAACAAAGCCTGAATACAAGAGGGTACATCAATTATTTCTGCACAAACCAGACTGAAAGAACAGCACACAGCTGATATGTCCACAGTTGTTCACACAGCATGACAATGGGAAGGGATGAGATGGCATTAGACAATACAACAGCATGCATTTCAAATTTTAACATATTAATGTAATTTTTTTTCTTTTTTGCTCACAACAAGGGAAACTGCAACACTACTGACACTGCATGGTTGACTGCTGTTGTTCAATGTGTTAAAAAAAACCACTACTATAATTAACTAATTGGTTGGCCTCTGTCGATTTCATTCTACACTGCTGCCTCATACTTGTTTAAAGAATAGAGAAAAAATTGTTGAAAATGTGGCAGAGAGTGGAAAAAAAAAGTCAAGCTCGACTTGTTCAAATTAGGTGGTATTTGTACAGATGGAGCACCTGCCATGACTGGCAAGAAGAACAGTCCTGTCGCTTTGCAAGAAACATTTTTGGATCGAAAGTTATTGAAATACCGTTTGTATCCATCAGGATTATTTCCTGAGCCAAAGATTTAGGTTTCTTGCATGTCTAAATCCTGTCAAGTCGTACTCTAGCAAAATAAGTATTTATAGAAACACAGAATCATTTAGGTTAGAAAAGATCTTTGAGTCCAACTGTTAACTCACCACTGCCAAGTCCACCACTAAGCCATATCCCTAAGTGCCTTATCTACACATCTTCCAAACACCTACAAGGATGGTGACTCAAACACCTATTCCAATGCTTGATAACCCTTTCCATCAAGAAATTATTCCTAACACCCACTATGCATCAGAGATGCCAATAAGCATAGCAAGTAATTGATGAAAGTGATGAGCTGAATACAGATAAAATGTTTTCTGCCAAAGGGCAAAACCCGTGAAAGACTCTGGAGAGAGAAAATGACCAACACATTTTTTGAACAGAAATTATTAGCCTTTCAATGACAACAGTCCTGCTTATAACCAGGAAGGGATCAAAATTCCGGTGTATAGGGACATGACATGTCAGCTCTGCAGCCTCAAAACACACAGGAAAAGAAAGGATTGCCTGGATTGCATGCTGTTATCCATGTGCTGTTTTTCAGTCAGAGCTGAGATGTTCTTATTCTACTCGAATTGTGTACTTTGGTTAAATGCAGTGTGTTAGCTAGGTGTGTTAGTGTGTTAGCAAAGGTCTGAGAAATACTGTCATCTGAAGTTTGAGGAGTTATTTCATTCTGAGTTAGAAGATCCTAGAAACCAAAATTTCCCATTTGTATCTCATTTTATAACATGATATAGACAATTCCTTTGAAAAGGGTTTCAGCTTGGAATCTCTCAGCTTTGAAAAATACATGTCCTTGCAGCAGCATCAGTATAAAACTGGTACTCCCACCTAAAGAACAGGACCAGGCACATCCAGAGAGCAACAAAGTTGAAAATGAGCACTTAGAAGTAGATCTCCTCTGATACATGCCTTCCCTTTTAGTGCTTGTGCAGACTGGGACTGACAAACATTCATGAACACTAATACTCTATTACAAACTTTGTTAAAAATAGACTGTTTAAAAGTCACCAATTCTCATCTCAATGACTTGGTGTCAGCAAAGCTGAAAACAAGGGCAAAAAGGACATTTAGAAACACTACCACACTATTTGAGGGTTGCAATGGCAGAATTAGCCTGGTAACTTCATTTCAGGAGAAAAGAACTAAGGGTCACTCTTATGACATTTACTACAATAATTACATTTAATAAAATGTGATCATAAAGATATATTTTAAAGACCATTTGCAGTACATCTAGGAAAAAACCTCCAACAAACCAAACCTAGCTCTAGCAAGATTTACGATATAAAGACTGACTCCTGAATTTACCGATTTCCAGTCTTGCCAACAGTCAATCTCCTGCCATTGAGGACCTTCCCTCTTCTGCAACTCCTAAATTTGCACGTATTGATTCTACAATTTTTACTCCTGGCAACCACCAGGGATTTTTTTTGCCTAGATGGAGGTGAGTATGACAGAACATCAACATTTCCAAATAAATCTTCAGAGTGAAAAAAAAGTATTGCAGAAGTGTTTTTAGAAGTGTAAGAAAAGGTTTTCTGGGTTTGTTTCTTTTTCTTTGCTTTTAAGAAAAGAGTGTGTTGAAAATAATATACAAGCACTGCTATGTGAAGAATTAAAAATAAAAATAATTGAAATGGAATTCTAAAGAGATTGTGCCTATTTTCATTTCCAAACACATAACAGAAACAGGTTAAAAAGTCAAGAATTAAAACACCAGTAACTTATATTTATTTTGGTTTTAATGCTGATTGAAGATTAAGATGAAAATTCATCACTAACATATATAACCACCATTGTTTGCTTTACCATATATGACCTAACAAGCAATTGCACACAACATTTTTGTTGCAGCTCCTCTTTAAAGAGGAAGAAGTATTTGTCTCTGCTTTTAAAGGAGAGGGAGTACTTGCAGGAACTCAATACTGTTGATCCACTGCTTCTCCTTTTCTTTTAATTACAAAACCTTTACAATGGCAAGCACCGTGGATTTATTTTCATGTCCAAAGCCTTCACCTTTTTTCTGCAAATTACTCACAAGCACATAGTGATGTATACTTTGTAAGCATTATAAGAATATTTTGCATGAAGCAAATTCTGCCAAAACAATACACATTTGTAACCTACAGGAGGGAAACAGCCCTCACATGCTTTTCTTCCCAGTAACTCACAATGCAGACATTTGGAATGAAATGCTGAATACTCATGATCTTGAATATACAATGTTTCTTTAGTGACTAGAGTCGCAAAAGTGTGTAAACTGCAAAAAATACTCCATTTAAAACCACTGCTATTGTTCGGTAGAGGAAGCAACTTTGACAAAGTAAATGATAGCACTATTAAAACTAACAACATGCACCAAGTAAACCTCTTAAGAGTGCCCCACACCTGAGACATGCCATCTTTAGGAGCACATGCCCTACCAACTGAGGTTGTGCATCCAGAGGATGAAGTGGGAACATGAAGTGACCCTCCTTGAGAACACTATACACCAAACTTCCAGTTTGAGTAAAATACTGGCTGTTATGCAAGAACCACAATATACAGGTAATATTTTCCAACTGAGAACTCCATAGAAATCCTCAGTCCATCCCCTGACCCGTTGGTCCCTTCCTGTCCACCTTCTACTTTTTTATGCATTGTTTCCCTCTCCTAACCTTTTAAAATTCTGTTAGTCTCTCCTTTTACTGTCACTTGAGAACAGACTTTTCATTTATTGTTCCTTAAATAATTAAATAGTCTCCACTTGCTTTCCTGCTTCCAAGCCAGAGTAGCATCCCATTTATGTATTGTCACTCACTTCTATCACTTTTCGTTTTTTCTTATTAGCATATCTTTATAGTACTATTTGGCAAGCAGAGGTTAACTTTTTTCTTCTTCTTCTCAAAGGATAAGTTAGCAGCTTTATGAAACTGCTATTAATGAAGTGCCAAATTCATTTAGAATACACACACTAGCTAGCTGAAAAGCAGAGGTAAACCTTAATCAAGCACATCAAGATCTGTAGTGCTAATTTTCATCTCTGTTTAAGCAAAAAGTCCAATTATCCTGCTCAATCTATCCCTGAAAAAGCATTTTACCAGCCATTTCCTCAAGAGGCATTTTTAATCTCCTTTCTGCCAGTGGAGCTGAGATACAAAAAGCCAAATTCAATTCCTCAGCAAGGCTTCTAGTCCCACTGAAATCAACCAGCACATCTTTTCTGAATGGCTATGGCAGGGCCATGATAAATCCATGCCACAGCACAGAGCTAAGCCAGAGGGCTACAGTACAGCCTGGATCACCTCAACTTCAAGAGTCAAACTACTCAGATCATCCACTGCTTTTCCCCTGTTGTCATCCACTTCTCCCCTGTTTTGAGGGCCTCTGGCCATCTGCATCTGTTCCCATTTGTCTACCTCTCTTTTTTTCATCCCTACAAAAAGTTCATACCCTCCAGAGAAAGAAACACTATCTTAATTAATTCAGTAACCATTGCCTTTTCCTTGATGATGGAAAACAGAACTAAGGAGCAGGGATGATCCTTATGGTAAAAGGACTTCCCCATGTCCATTGTGCAAGTCAGTCAGAAATGCGCCAGATCTGCATGTAAATATCCAGAGAGAGGAATAAAAGGTTGTTTGCTAACAGTAAGCATTGTGCATTTCCAAGTCCAAACGAAGTGTGTAAAGCAAGCTGGTGCTGGGCACAGTGGTGATGAGCTCATAGGGGTACGCAGTGCAGGTCATCAGCAGCAAGTACAGACACAGGCACCAGTCACCCACAGAAATCTCCATGAAGCAGGATCATGCATCTTTAAGCATCGTGAACTAATGACATCCTCCTCCACAGTGAGTTCCGCAGCAACAGTTCATCTGAACCACGAGCTCTGATGAAGCAGTGAGTAAAACCAATACCACGTCACACTTTTTTTCCCTCTAGGATGCACCCACAAGTCTGCTGTACATCCAGACTTAACAACCACGCCAGAATGATGGAAGCACAGAAACTACTTATGAAAAGAACTGGACTGAAACTAGAAGCAGAGATTAAACTCACCACATCTCCAAACTGGATGCTACTTCACCCACAGCACACTGGATTTAAGACCAGAAGATATACCTTGCTCATCCATGTATTCACAGGTGTAATCTCTTTAAAAATACTTACTGAAGGTGGTGAGAAAATCCTAAATCTTTTTTGCCTGTACTTTCTGTAGACATACTGGCATTTGATTCAGACAGGTGCTGAAGTGCTCCACCAAAATTGCACTTTCTGGAGGTTACTTTTAGTAAATAAAATATTAACTTAAAAATGCTTGGCCAAGCCAAAGTAAATGCTACACATTCTCTGAACTCAAATAATTTACTCTTGGCTCAAAATACCATAATTTTCAAGTAAGCTTCTGGTTAACATTATTACAAGTTTCTAAATTTGCTTCAAAAGAGTTTTCTCTAAGCTTATGAACAAAGCTTACTGAATGAAGCAAAATTAGGGGTATTATTTTGCTAGCCACAGAACACTAATTTAATTTGTATTCTCTAATGAGTGCTGATCCAAAGATCAGGCATGCAGATGACAACAAGGACAGTAGTTACATGCAAATCCAGTAAGTCATTACAAACGCAGTACTCCACTCTGAGAGGAAGTACCTTCCTTGGTTCATCTTCTGATGAACTGAAGTGGCAACAAGAAACATTTCTATCCATATTCCTTCTTGTTTAAATCATCCACTTCATTAAAAAGTTTAAAATCTTCCTGCCAGTGAGCCATGTATTCCTTGTGTTACTCACGTAAATATCCCTAGTGAAGTGACAGGCAATACCCTTAAAAACAAGACTCAGAAGTACCTTATTATTTAACTGAACATCTAAAGGTGCTTTTGAAATGAAGCAATACATTTTCCCTGGCTCTAGACACTTGAGTTAGCACTTCTGAATATAGCTGAATGTTATAAATTCCAGTGCTTCTGCCGGGAGGATATTTCTTGAGCTGACATATCATGCATTTGCTCTGTTACTCTAGTTACTCTAATGGTGTTCCAGTGTGAGCAGGAAGAATTTCCTACCTTCCAAAAGATTTGAAAGACGGATCCATAAAGCACATGGAAAAGACAAATCACACCTATACCCTCAAGTCTTGCTACTCCATTTACATATGGCAAAGCTCTCATGGACTGTATTAGCTCAGGACTGTATCAGCTCTGGATCCAGAGCACAGACTTACATGCCTATTAAAGGATACTTCTCTTTCAATTAATCTCACATTTGAGGCAAAACACATTGCTTCTTGATAGTTGCAGGTACAATCCTCACTCAGGCGCTCATCTCCAAGACACTCAGCGGCTTCAACTCACCCTAAGGCAATTGAAAACTACAATCACACAGGAGCTCATTTTGGTTGGACTGAAGTCAGCGCAAATTTTACAGCAGACCTTAGGGGAAGGCAAGATCAGGGTTCAGCGACACAGCCAGCAATAGCTGAATAAATGCAGGAGATCTGGACTTAACCTCACAGTCTACTCTTACCAAAGTCCAAATTGTCTCATTAGCGCCAATCGGCACAACTCTACAAGGTACTGCACACTGGAACTCTCTATGGGCCTGATCCTGCCATCTTGAGCCATCAGAATATTGCCTGTAGAAGTAACCCCAAAGAAATCCACGCAACCTGCACAAGGGATGCCACAATCAGTTACAATTGGTTCTGAGCAATTTTACTATTTAGAAGCTAAACTAGAAAATCAGACTCTGAATGCAGCAAAGGTTTTGCAAATTTAGTTAATTCTACAGCTTATTTTCTTTCCCTTTAAACCAAAGCAGAAGTCTATACTTTTAAATTAAATTACAAATAATATCAATAGGTATGCCGTATGAACACTGTGGTGCTCTTTGTCAAAGCCTTCAAGCTACTGCTTTCAGTAGGGCGTGATGCACACCTTCCAATTTAAACTTACAAACTATTAGACAGGTTACCATAAGAAGAAATTTTTGATAGGTCTTTTCAGCATTTAGAAAAGGCTACACCAGTCGGAGTTTTCAGATTGAAGAAGGGTTATTTTCCTTTCCTCACCAAATCTGTACCATTTTCTCATGGATATTACATTTTAATTAATTCCAATAAGCTCAAAAGCTTCAGCTTATTCTGTCATTTTCATATCTATGTAAATAACTCTAGGATTACTTCTTTGAGGAGAGCACTAAATGTTGTTTGCCTGGTTCTCATTCTGACTCTTTGGGTGGTTGGTCTATTTATGCTTTTCAAGTTGTTTGACTGTTTTCATTCTGTAATTACACCATTTCTGCTATCTAGGGACAATCAGAAAGATTGGACGATAATCGGCAGCCTGAATCACTCTCACATTTACCAACCCATACTCTAAAATTTCCTGATTTTTTAAGGCAGAAGCAAAGAAGGAAATAAGAATTCTCGCCAGCACATCCTGAGGCATTTTCCAAATTTTTGGCGAGGGAAAAATCTGGACGTGTAGCTTGCCAGAAAGGCGAGAAGAGCCCGCAGTTCCCACAGAGACACAATACCCACAGCACCGCTTGCTGCAAGAGATCACGACATTTCTGTGCGGGCTCAGAGGTCGCGACCGCCGGGTTGCACGGAGCCCCTGGCGGGTCCCCCGCTCCTGTCCCGGGCCGGGGGCACCCCCGGGGCAGATCCAGCGCCTCCCGCTCCGGTCCCGCCCGGTGCCTCCCCGGGCATCGGGGGCGTCGCAGCTCACCTGGGCGCAGCAGGCACCGCCGCTGCCATTTGTTGCTCCCGTTCGGAGGGAGATGCCCTCTTCCCCTCTTCCCCCCTTCCCCCGCATCGCGGCCACCGCCGCCCGAACCGTAGCAACTGTTCCTGATATGTCTCAAAGTGGAAAAATCCTACGGCAACACACACGGCATCTTCCCACCCGTGCCCGCCTCCGCCGCCCCCTTTCCCTGGCAGCCCCGCTCGGCGCCCGGGCCGCCGCCCGCACCGGAGCAGCGCGAGCGACCTCGGGCAGCCGCCGGCACACGGGCGGGCAGGGACAGCGGCCGGGCACCCCGGCAACACGCGCGGATGGGAGGGGCGCTGCGTTTTCCACCCCTTCTTCTGATGTTGCTCCGTACGGGATCGGGGGCCGCGGGTCTCAAACCCTTCGTTTGTCCCCAAGCGAGAGGGAGTCAACCCCTTCCCGCAGCCTCCGCCTCTGGATTCCCTCCCCATCTGCCGCTGCCTCGGCGGAATCCCGACCCCGCCAGCCCCAGGACTCACGGACACCGGAGGTTCGCCAGCACGGGCTGGGGGAGGGGGCACCTCCGGTGGCCCTCGCCGATCGCTGCCGGGCAAGGTGGCACGGCACGGCGGTAGCCCCTCGGAGGCAGCAGCGCCGATCGCCTTATCCCCGCTCCCTCCCCGTCGAGTTTCCTCCCGGCGCTGCCGCCCCCCACCCAGCGCACCCGCGGGGCGCCGCAACTCACATCGCGGCGCCTCCCCGCAAAACTTCTCGGCGTGTGGCCCCGGCGGCTCCGCTCGGCTCCGCTCGGCTCCGCTCGGCGCAACAGGCAGCGCTGCTCACCTGGCGCGGAGCCGCCGCGCCATGGGAGCGCCGGGCGGAGCCTGCGGGCGGCGCGGCGGGGCCGGGCGCTGCCAACGCCCGCCTGCCCTGCTGCTCCGCCGGGCGCCCGCCGGAGGCTCTGCCCGCCGGAGGCTGTGCCCGCCGGAGGCTCTGCCTGCCGGAGACTCTGCCCGCCGGAGGCTCTGCCTGCCGCGCCACCGCTCCCTGCCCTGCGCTGCGGCTGCGGGCACGGCGGCAGGCGGGCAGGGAGGGAGGAGAGAGCGGGGCGGGGAGCGAGGGAAGGAGGAGACCTCCCTCTCGCTCCCACCGCACCGCGGGGAGGTGCTGCCCGCGAGGGGTGATGCTGCCCGTCTGCCACCCGGGGCTCCTGTGGCTCTCACCCTCCAGCTCTAGGGGCAGAGCGCGGAGAGAGATAGCCCTGCCTGGGGTGCCTTCACAGGGTGCTTCTGCTCCCCCCAGTGCCCACCAGGTTCTCCAGCAAAATACGAATGAGGTTAATTGTTTTGCTCATCTGAGTGAACAGCTGTCATTGCCAATGTATAATAACTATATATATAATATAATACAATACCAACATATAAGTTTACCACGATAGGTGAACTTATGCTATGCACAACCTCACCAACGTTTTGTGATGATCCAGTTATTCACATCCTGCTTCGAGTTTAACACGGTTCTTGCGAGGGTGACTTTACTCTCCAAGAGGTGCTTCTGTGAAATGTGCTGTGTTGCAGCAGCTGCATGGCTTGTCATAACCCAGACTTTAAGAAACATCATCAGTTGGTTGCCTTTTTCACTCAAACACATTCTCTGTCGTACACTTTTCTACTCTGGCTCTGCAAAGTAAACTTTCTGTTCATTTTGTGCAGCAAAGAATTTTGTCACCCGTCTCCAGTTGAGAGCACCTGGGCAGATGGGTTTTAAAAAGATCCATCTTAGCTGGTTTGCTTTAAGGTGAAAGCTGCCTAAGATGCTGCATGGAACTGAAAACAAATTGGCATTGATTTCCTCTGGGCTGTGTTTTTTGCTTTTAACTATACAAAACTGTTTTATCTCCATATCGGCCATTGTCAAAAAGAAATTTCTGGGTCAGAAGGATGAGTGCTATGGCCACAGAGAGGTGGTCTTTTAAGGGAAGGGGGGACAAAGGAAAGGGATGCAAGTAATACATTGCCAGATGTCATTTTCCATCATTAAATCTCAGTCCTGTGAGTTTCTACCCAAGTAAAAATATTTACCTGAGTAATCTATCTGAATCATATTAGCAAGATAATGCAGGACCAGGCCTTTGTACTATAGCAAAACTTGCTCTTTTTTCTCCTAGAAATATTTGCAAATTGGCTCATGAACACCTATATGTATGCCTACCATTTTAAATTCTTAGTATAAGAGATAATAACAAATAGAAAAACAAACTTGATAAAAATCTCTTTCATGAGCTCCTTACACAGTTCTCACACTGACTGACTCAACCCAGCTTTGAAGACACAATCAGTTAAAAAATAAAACCCTAGTATGTGAGCATGCCTTTCTTTTTTCAGTGTGTTTGTGTCATAAAGCTGATGAAACTGACTGAAGAAGCTATGACTGCATTATCAGCCCTGTATTATTTGCAATGGGAAACAATTTTCAGGCTTTGTGAGTTTTATTCCTTTAGCTGAAACCGACTCAGGTTCATTTTAAGGAAGTAGAAAAATGTTGACCATTGTTGATAACCCAAACCCAAAATCTAATGTGCAGCATCCCATTCTTCAAATAAAGCTTGTGTTCATATTTTTACTGTTTGGTGTTTAGATATATGGCGGCTGGGTATAGTACCCAGAATGGATGCACTTGGCTGCAATACATCACATTACCAGCATTGCAAACTTTAAGTGATTTGCTGTTTTTAAATATTTTTTAATGGGAAAAAAAAAAAAAAAAAAAAAAGAGTTAGCAGATCTGCTTCCCATTTGGCTTGAGACCTCCCCCCCAAAAAAAAATGTAGTTATTTCCCTTTAAAATTAAACCTCTAGTGGTACTTTGTGGAATGAACTGTTTGCATTGTTAAATACCACAACAATACAAGAGAAGACTGATCTAAGCATGCATAACAACTTACTGCATTAGCCATGATGTCATTCATCCTAATGATTTAAGTGTAATTGCCAAAGAAAGCAGAACCTCACAAAAAGATAAAAAAACTTTCTTGTTGTTGTTGAAATTGCACCTAATAAAAAGTTTTTTTGACCAGCTGCACATAGCTGGTGTAGCTGGTTTGCAGGTTTATGTTAAAAGACTCACTCTTGAGAGCAGCTAAGCATCTACAACTTCAGTTGAAAAGTGGATGTTTAGTATATCTGAAAAGGAGAATAAAGTACTTTTTCTGGGGACAATTACTGTTGAGGGATGCACAGCTACTTGCTGTTAAAAATGTCGCAGATTTTTAAGGACTGAAATACTGCTGATGTCATGGTAGTTATGTACAGAAGAAATACTTTGTTATTATTCTAAGTGAAAGAAACTTTAGTCCTTAAACAAACCCAGCAGCAGATTTGCTGACTGGCTTACTGGTGCTGCCTGTCCATTTTACATAGGTAGAAGTGAAAGGATTAGTCCTCTGTTAGGAAGGAGTGCAAGTTTAAAGGATAAGGAGAAGGTTATTTGGCTGCCCTCAATTAAGAGAGAAAATGCTTGTATTTGCTGACTTCTATACATAGTTAGGAAAATCAGGGAGCATTAAACTACAGGGGATACCAGATGGTTCTTCAGTTTCCCTAATAAAATAATTTTGATGAGTGTTTGTAAATATTTAAGGGCCTGGTAGTACTGATCTTTACACAAATTATTTTTTTTTTCCTAGCACAAAAAACCCTGCATAATTCAGCAAGACAGTTTGTAAGGATTATTCATATAAACAAGACTTTACAGGATTAGGTGCTTAAAAAATTATAAATATTAACAAAATATTTCAGTGGCTAAATTAAAGAATCATCTGGTGCCATCTATTCCCTTGATTTTCTGAGACATTAATAGCTTTTTACAAAATCAGCGAAGAATACCGCTTCTTCCAGTGCTGAGATAAATTGAGTGACCTTCTCTTTATCCCTTGACTAATATTCCTTTCATTACAGGATCAATTCTTTTCATACCCTACAGTAGTATGAAATTAATATTCTAGATGTAGGTACATTAAAAAGCTAAATCTCACAATGTTTTAAAATCTAATAGCACATGCTTAAGAGTTTAGAGGGAATATTCTGTTCACGAGTGGGATTTTTTTTGTCGAGAGCAGTGCAAAGACATGTGAGGGGCACGTTTTCCCTGGGATAATTCCATACTCTAAGGGAGAACACAGGCAGGGCCCAGAGCAGTAGTTGGTGTTGAGCCACAAGAGCAGCAAAAAGCATGAAATTTTGCAACCTGGAAATACTAAAAGCAACACAAACCATAATATTCACATTATAGCTGCATTCCTAAATTGTAGACCTGTCTCTGCTCTCTCTCTAGGCTCGATGGTACCAGCAGTCCTCACTCTCCTCTCAGCCCATAGGTACTGCTACTGCATGTATAGGTGATGAGGTTTTGCCCTGAGAAGATTAGTAATGAATCAAAGTCCTCTTTACAGAGGGCCAGTACAAATCCTTTGTGCCTCTTAATCTTTTTAAGCTCTGTGCTGGCAATGTGCAGACCATCTTGGTTTCTAAGCACAGCTACTCCCACAAGGCTTTGTGAGACTTGCTGGGCATTAAACACTCCCTTCAAGAAGCACCAATAATTTCTGTGTTCCTGTATTGGGCAGATTCTGTCATTTGAAAGCTCTTGTCTTTTACTTAGTCCCTTTTCTACTATAGCAAAGAGATGAAGTGACTTTTAGGAGAGAGTTTCTGTTTTAAATAACAGAGGATCCTCAGACTGCCAGGAATTCATTAACTCTGAGAGAGAAACAGTGGTTGTAAATAAGCTCAACTAGTTCAGCTCATACTCCACCTAGCTCTGATTTAGAGAACAATATAAGTAGGGAAGTATATTTTTCTGCTGTGTGCCATCCACTAGTTGAAATTGATGTTTTGGTCTTTTCACAAAATAGCATGTGTTTCTGGGATACTTAAATATTAGAAAAAATATAAATCTATTTAATCCTGGTCAAAAGAGGTTAGTGGCAGTTACTTCTCAACACAGACACTTGTGGAATTTTTAGTTATTTTGAAGATTTATATTAAAGATTACAGGTCTGCATGAGAACAGCAGCTGTATGGATAGGAGGCACTTGGATTTCTGCAAGGCAGTTAACTTAATA
Source organism: Sialia sialis (assembly GCA_009812075.1). NCBI lineage: Eukaryota > Metazoa > Chordata > Aves > Passeriformes > Turdidae > Sialia > Sialia sialis. The sequence continues at coordinate 39,767,426 of VRYO01002734.1, read as the reverse complement.
CCACAGGACATCTTGATTTCAAGTCTTGAATTACATGGAATTAACAGGTCACCTGTTGCGAGGATTAAGAAGTGTCTCACTGACAAATTTCAAAATGTAGCCTTTTAATGGGCAGATTGTGAGGAGCTTTCCAAGCAGAATCAGAAGCAGTCTTTGCCTGATGCTGTTTTCTATTGGTTTCAGCACTTCAGGCCGTGAGATAGAATCTTTGCTCTAAAGGCTTGCATATAGCACAATAAATAAAGAAGATATATTACTTCTGCAGTAATTTGATTTGGCTAAATGATCACTGTCCAACAAGCAGCACACTAAATTCATTTTACTACAGTCCAAGGGCTTGTAGGAATGGACACTGGCTCAGAGAGCAGAGACTCTGGGAATGATAAAAGGTGATTATCCTAATCACCCCTTACATGAGGTCTCAGTACATTGATGAGGGAAGTCCTTGCATGTTTCCAAGATATCAAGCACAGTTCTGGTGTCTGTACTTTAAAGATGAGAAAATATTGGAGAAAATCCAAATCTTTTGTATGTCAAGTACAAGTCTTGAGATGGGAGGCTTAAAGAGCTGGACATATTCCACTTCACAAAAAAGTGAGAGGACACAGGGAATAGATAACAACAGTGAGCTTTTTCATTCTTGCTGACAAAAGCAAAGCTAAATCCAGTGACTGGAAGTTTCAGGTTAGATGTAATCAACCTTGAAATCAGATGCAATTTCCTAGCAGTAAAGGTAATTAAACTCTGTAAAGCTTATGAAGGGAAGTGGTGTTCTCACCATTGCTTGATCTTGTCCTAAAAAAGGCTGTCTTTCTTCTGTACAGCTTCACTTCAGCTTCTGGGAGAACTTCTAATGGACAGAGCAGGCTCAGGGAGGGAAGGAGGGTCACATCAGGCTAGATCCCCAGTGATCCCTCTGGCCCTACATCCATTAGAACAATGCATCTGTGCAGCTTCTTCCTTTATGGCTGGAACAAGATGGCTTGAATTGCACCCTGCCCACTCAGATATTTTCAGGCTGGCATTAAGGTAATAAGTATAATCAAATCCCATACTTGAGAGCTCCAGTTGGCTGCCTACAGCAGAGAGGAAGAATCTCCACTCCTCTGAGAGATATTTGGTCTCATATATTCTGCAGAAGATCTTTTTGCCTTCCCTTGAACCATGTATTATTTATCTTGCTGTAGTCAGGAAGAGATTAAACCAATGCAGAAAATTATTTTAGACATCTGAGGCTTGGGTTTGAATTAAGCCCAGTCCGGAATCAGTAGAAATTTTAATAGCTCAGATTGGCAAGCATGGTGGATATTTTGCATGGATTTTTTCTTTCTGTTGTTATCTGGGCACGCCTAGACAGTTCTCAAGTATCACAGGAAGCTCAGGTATGGTTTTAGACACTGTTTGAGCTTGGTTTCTCAAGGACTAAAATACTATGGGCTAATGAAGGTAGTTCTGTCAGCTTTGATGTACATGTACAACATTTAAGAGGCACCTATATGCAAGACAGATTAGACAGTCTGATGATCTCTCTTGGCCTTATATTGTAAGAAAATTTAAAACTTGTATGTAACAACAGCTTCTAATTTCCAGGGCTCTCAGGAATGCATGTGGTTACACCATGAACCACAAGCACCAGTCTCCAGTGCCACTGGTCAGAGATGGAAAAACTCACTGAGAATTCAAAAACCAAGCAATTCTCACCAAAATTTTAAAACATTCAAGCACAAAACATTGCCAATTGCTTGCAGGTCTTTGCCTTGCAAGCATCAGAAGAACTTACCAGAGGTATCTGCTTGTCGTAGAAGAGACCTGTCCTCGCAGGTCTGCCACCTGATCTGCCATCAGGTGTCCCATCCTGCCTAGGCTGACAGGACACAGCTGCAGGACACAGTGGCAGCTTGGTTGTGGAAAATCCCTACTGAAAGCAGATCTCTGAAGACTTCCAGCTCTAAACAATGAGGTGTTCCATCTTCATAACAGGTGAGGGTGCTCAGCATCCCTGCATGAAAACTTTGATATTTAACACCTTCTCTGGAAAAGCATTTATAAGCACACCATGGTGTTCTGGTGTGGTTGGAAGGTGAGAGTGGCTGCATCCAGGAAAATAATTATTGAATAAACATAAATTAGCTGTTTCTCTCCATAGACTGACATAATTAGTGAAAACTTGTTTCTTACATTTTACCCAAAGAGTCATGAAAAGGAATCAAAGAAAACCAACTCAGACTGGGGAAACAAGGTAGAAACACATCTCCATGACTTACTGCCTCTGAATAATATGCTTGTAAAATAAGTGTTGTATGTATCACTAGTAAGTGCAATGAACAGTATGAGACTGCAAATTATTTTTAAACAAAAATGGTATTATAGATCCCCAAGATGTTTGCACGTGGAAGCCTACAAAACCATAGTAGGTGTTGCTTCATATAATGCTTATCATCACAGAAAGTGGGAATTTTTTGTTTCTGAGGGTAGGCAAAAAGGACACATTATAGCCTCAGCTCATGAAGATAATCTTCTCCGTTTAGATTTATTACAGGTTTCTCTTAAACTATAGTTTTATTTAAGAAATGGGCTTGTGTCATTGAGTGTATGTACAGACTGCAAATTATGTTTTCCAAGCAAATTCTCTATTGCATAATCTTTGGTGTCATTTTTAGTAGCTAGATGGAAAAGATGTTTCCATAAAGAATCCCTGTTTATGATGGGACATATAAGAAACAACCAGCACAATCCCAGAAGCAGATTGCAAGGTGTCTGGACAGAAATGAGAAACTTTGGTGGATTTATTGTCTTCCTTAAACAGAAAAAAAATAAAAAAATAAAAAAAATAGTAACTGTAGTCCGGCAACAACTAGCAATAGCATCACAGCTATTCATTTCAGCCATCTGAGATGTGGACATATGAGACACCGTTCAGAGGATATTTAATATATTTCTTTCTTTATGTGCAAATATCATGAGGAATTACAGAACTTGATTGCTCTGGAAGAATTCACATGGTACCTTGAGTATCTTGAGTCTTTCAGAATAATTGTCTTGATTGACTGGTTCTAGATTGAATTTTTAAAATTATTGTCTGTTATTGTTATGTACAAAACTCTTAGCCAAATTCACTGGGATACTGTGTATATTTAAAGAAAATGCATATTTTGCCACACATTTATGTGGTATTTTTTTACATTAATAGAAGTATGGTGTGCCCCAAAGATCCTGCAGATATTTACACATCTGCTCAATAAAATGTAGCAAGAATACTGATACTGACTTCAACTGACCCTTCTAAAAGTTTTAAAGTAAACTATATGCCTAAGTCCTGTGTTGAATGACACTTGTAACAATACCTACAGAAACACTGGGAGGACAAAAAAATGTAGGTTAAATGATACTTCATGCTTAGGCACCTAGATAAAATGGGAAAGTATATGCAATTTACTTTCAAGGTGGATCTTGCTCACAAGATGAAAAATGCTCCATAAAAGCAGTTATTACTAGAGATCGCTATTGTTCTTCTGCAGCCACTTTGCTGAAAAAAAGTGCTTTTATCTTCCTTGAAATAGTCTCACAAGAAAATTGTTATGGTGTAATAACAGGTGTGTTCTGATACAGAAAAATATATTATGGTATAATAACAGCTATTACACGGGAAATGACATGATCTATAGTAACATATATATATATATATGTGAGTGTGTGTGTGTGTATGTGTCCTATGTGTGAAGATTTCCTTCTCTTCTCAGGTATCAACCATCCCTTGTTATTACTCTTCTCTTGTGCTGAACCTCAGGGAGGACCAAGATTGAAACCCTAGGAAGGTGTGCATTTCTCCACAGTAATAAATCAAACTATGAAAAGAAGCTGGTGGATAATTAACACAGTTTGTGATTTTTTATTGTCACTTTTCCACAGTCTCCTTTTTGGAGAATTTCACAGAAAGTCCAGTTTGAACTCCCCCCAACTGAATTAAGTTTTGTCAGCACAACTGGGATGGAGTAGCACCATAAAAGAACTAGAGGTCCAGAGAAAATGACACCCAGGAACACTGTCTTTCTAGTTTTCTTAGGAAATGGGAGAGGCATGACTTTCTGCAAAGAAGCCCTCTAAGGGATTTTTTTTTGTTACAAGGCACTGATCTTAGGCAAAGTGCCAAAGCTGAAGTTACAGGCTCTTGATAGATACACACTAATCTGCAAGAACAATGGTGAAACAAGAGAAAAGAAGTTCAAGTAACCAGAAATCTTTGAAACATAATTGCCTCATTTCTTCTGGTTGTCAATAAGATCAGACATTTTTGCTCTTGTTTAACTAGTCAAGTGCACAAATCCTGGCTAGCCTTCTCATTCATCATTGTGTTGACAGGCACTACAGGTTGCCATTCAGAGTGTTTAACCCAAAAGAACGTTAGATCCCACTTAAAATCAGTGGTCTGCCAAGAACTCTTTCAGACTCACTGGAGTATCTGAAGTTGTTAGCCATACTGATCATTAATCAAAGGAGAGAAATTGCCCCAGATTCCCAACATGCCAGAGAAAATGCCCCGTGTGTTCAGGGCTTTTCTGGTTGCAGGAAAAGAGCCTGGTCCCAGCATTTGACTGAGTTGTCTTCCTCTCTGAAAAACAGCTGGAGCTTAGACCCTCTTTATTTTTCTATTCTATTTTAAGGGAGTCAATTATCCTGTGGCATATTCATTTAAATTGATTTAAATTGTAAATAAGTAAACAGGATTAGACCAAGGATTTGGCCTGACTTGGGGGAAAGAGTAAGACAAGGTCCCCAAATAGTACTGCTGTCAGCTAACAGCTTGGTTCGCTAAGAGAGCAGTCTTATGATGACAGTCAGATTAAAAGTGCCTAAAATCATTAGAATTAATTTTAAAATGGTCTCTGGGAAGTAGTTGGGCAGGGACTTTAGGGAAGATAATGAGAGAGAGTAAGATAGAAGTTAGGACTTTAAACCAGACTGATTAATAAAATATGAACACAGACAAAGCTGTGCAGCTGGGGTTTTATACTACCATTTAAAAATAGCCATACATATCATTCTGACACTGAGCCTATATCACTTTAAATCTCTTAGAAACATATTAAAATTACTAAAAGAGGGACCGTTTTCAAAAGCTCCCTGGACTTATACATGATAACTAAAACAAGTTTCATTGTAAATCCCTCTGTCTAGTTCCACAGTATTATCTGTTTGCAGACAACCCCCAGAGGACAAAGTCACTGCCTTCATCTGGCAAAATTATTGTCCAGTAATGATATATGGTTTGTGCTTGCAGAAATGCAGCATGAGCACAATAATATTGGATCTTATATATATATTAGGATGTTGCATTTCCAGGACAAAAATATCAACTGCATTACTGTATTTTGCTAATGAGACATTTCTGATATAGCATCATTTGTCTAAAACCAAAGACAGATCCATTTCAAAATCAAGGAGAACGGGTAAAGAAAGAGTCAGACGCACATCACTTTTCCATTTTAGGACAAATATTTTCTAGATTGTATAGAAGCATTATGAAAATACGTGTAAAAATGAATTTGAGGGAGATGAGTGCTTGAAAACATTTTGAACATAAGATCTCTGTGTATACTTGAGATCAGAAGATCATGATCTTGGAAATAATATGATTCAGTAAAAAACAGAGTGGAAAAAAATCCTTCAACTCATTTGGAACTGTATTCTGGAAAAGAAAAAAATAAGTGAATTTGAAGTTCTTATTAGTCATCACTGAGTCAAGACATGTATCTGTATCTGACCTACAAAGAAGCAGATTTTTTATGCAGCATTCCTCTGTTCCCTGTTGGGCATGCTAAACAGCACCATGTTTTAGAACAGCAGCCACCCCTCATGCAGAAGGAGGCCTGTGCAATTTTCTTCCATTTAAGCCTTCAAGACAGAATTCAAGTGGGATCTTTATCTTTTCTTAAGTCAAGCACTGATTTACATGTGGTTCCTGATTTCCTGTCCCTTACATTGCATGCACTGTGGAATCTCCTTGTGGAGAGGTTTTTAGTGCACAATTACTGTGAACACTGTGGAGGGTGAGTCAAAACATAGCCCCTGTTACCACAGAATGGCAATGAAGAAACAGATTCATTTTACTGAGGGGTGCATGGGCCCTTCCATACTTCTTACAGGTTGGTTTGAATTGTTTTTATTATGAGCCTGTTAGTTCAGGAGTTTAACAGTGCCAAGCAGCTCTGCTCTAGGCTACTGTTTGGCATGCAACCCCACCAGCACAAGAGTCATGGTTTATTTGGACAGTTTGATAAAATTAAATAGCTCAACTCTTACCCAGCTCAAAGACAAGCAAAAATGCTAGGAGGTTTTCAGATTTTAGAAACTGCATTGAGATTGCACAAGGCATCTTTGTCTTTAAAAGCTAACTGCTCAGGAAGATGAGAGTTCATAATCTGAGATAATGGTCATGCCAAATTAGGCAAGAAACATTGTAATATTAGCAGGCCCAATACTAGTGGGTAAAAATAATGTTCAGAGATAATGCAGTACAGTTGAAATTACATGGAATTTGGTTTTAAATATCTGGTGATAACAAGATGAATCATCTGACATGGTGGGGTATGATGATGAATTGCACTCTGTGCTCCTTTGTAAGGTGTTTCGAGATGTGTCAGAGAATTCGTTTCACACCTAACTACCTTTAGTTTTATTGTTCAAGAAAGATATAATTCAGTACAAAACTAAACACTTTTGGCCATAACAGGTCTTCAAAGAAAAATTCTTTGCACCTAAAATTATTTCAAGAAAGATTAATTTGAAAACTGTTGCCGTATAAATATGTGAGATGCATCATTTACTGCATACACTGCAACTGGTAGCTTTCATAAGCATTGAAAAATGCACAATACCATTGCATTTGTTTTTGTGGAGGAAAACTCTGTATTGAAATAGGTGTCATATGTTCTATGAAACAGCCCCATTTCTACTGTCTGCAGATCTTACTGTCCCTTCTGCTGTGGATTGCTGGCAGAACTGCCTTCATCAGCCATGGACACACTCTTCTCTTGCATCCCCCAAACAAGGTGTGGGATGAAGGAAAAGAAAGTACTCCACCTCCATTTTTTCAAAATATATCTACCTTTAAATGTCTTTGGCATTCAAAAACAGGCTTCTTTGCAACTGCTAGCAATTATCTCTATTTTTAGAGTTGTCTAACATACTTCAAAAAGGAGCAAGGAATGCAATAAAACCAGGTCTACTATATATCACTTTCATTAAGAAACAACGCTTTAATTGCCATGACTTACTACTTCAATGCTTGCAAGATGGGTGCTGTCCCCCTTGAGAATTTTCCAGGCACACTTTCTACTAAAATTTAGTTCTCAGACTATATTTATTTCAGTTTCTTAGGAATGGGAGACCAGACAGTGGTCAGGGGACAAGAAAAATTCACTGTTGGAGAGAAGGTAAAATGACTGAGAATCACTGACATTAGCTCAGCGATACATGTGCATGGGACAAGTGCATGACCTGGGAAGGAATACCTTATGCTGTATTATCTTACATAGCATAAAGTCCAAAAAAGGTGCTTGCCTAGCAAGGATTATTGCATTTTGACTATTTCTTCTGTAGATTGGAGACTTCCCATATTTAACACATGTTGTGCTCTCTATGAACTCCACATAGAGACCCCCAAAAGCACTTGTGGCCTTGTTGTTAATACTGGGTTTGTGTATGCAATATTTTTGAAACTTATTCAGCAAAATCAGCATAAATGAAGGAGCGCTTGGAATTACCCATGGCAACCTCAGTCTTTTTTGGCTCTGTCAAAAGAGTCGTTGGGATAGTCACAATCTTTCCCTCTAAATGAACATAGGATCAGGAATAGCTATTCTGCATCTGTAGAAAGTCATGGGATTTTGATCATATGAGAGGACTAACTCAGAAATGAAAATGGGTCTGTACTGCAGAGGAGATACTTCAAAGATATCTTTAATTTTCATGCAATCCAGGATCATAATAGAGCTTAGCCATCATTGGAAGCCCTTCTGGGATGTATCACAATGAACAAAGATTAGCATTTATTATTCAGCATCTGCTTCAGCGTTCTAAATATCCTATAAAATTCTGAGCTTTACCTAATTGGGCTAGAAGGAGAAACAGACCAATAAATCTATTTTTATTATGATTCAGTTATTCAAGTTTGGGAGTAAATAAATGTTAAATAAAATGCATGGGAATACTAGCTAATCATCTTCCAACCATAAGAGTGTGGTATTCAGAAGTACACTGGAGTTTGGAACTGCTATTTAAAAGTATTCTTTTTCTTAATCTTACAGCAAATAGAACAGCCTTTTTTTTTTTTTTTTCCAGTCATTAGTGCCACCCAGGCTAGAGCTTGCCAGTGCAGCTGAAGGGATTCTTAGCCCCTTTTTTACACAGAGAAACTGTTGAAAATGCATTGTACAAATGCTTTGAAGTCACTGCTTTTTTCCAACAAGCTTCTTGATGGGACTAAAGAGCCCATCTTTAACTTTGTAGACCCTAAATGGTTTGGAATATGAGAAACACCCTGCACTTGTGCCACTGGGGAGATAAGCAGAAATTCATAAAGAGAGATGCTGGTTTGAAATCCTCTGTATAGGTTTACATCTTGCTCTCAGCCATGTGCTTTGTTATTGTTTGAGTCATCCAGCTCTGCATTCACTTTCCCTCTTGCAGTTAGGGCAGGGTGGGCTGCAGGATGTACATTTATGGCTGCCTTTCTTCTACTCTTACCCTAAAAATTTTTAGTACTGATGCTGTGATAGGTGTTTTGAGCTGGACATGTAGAGATATATTCTGAAACTTTGAATCGAAATAATACCACGTATGATTAGGAGACAGGATGAGGACTGCAGAATTAAAATTCCTAAGAGTTTTTATTAGACTCTTTTTCTTTATCCTCAGTGATGTCAACTGAATTACATGTCAGGAGACCTGTGCTGTGAAGAACTGCTCTGGCATGTGGGCAGCAGTATGGCAGGATGCCTGGCACCCAGGAAATTGATCTCTCCTTGCTACCAACTGAATTCAAAAACTATCCTCATCCCAGAGGTGGAAGGAACAGACTCACTTCTCAGTTCTGAACTGACAGAAGCCTGTGGTCTACCAGCAAACAACCTTAGTCAACATTATGCCATGAGTACTAGTGACAGCAACACAACTTTCCACTTTTGGCTGGGCCAATATCTTATTTGATATGTCTCTTCACTAGCAAAGACATATTCTGTCTGAATTAGGTAGATACAAGTGGCCTGGGTTCATCTTTGCACCTTTTTTCATATGTTTCTCCACAATAACTTGAGGGTAGGGTTCTGTAAGACACTACTGCCAGTTATAAATAACACTGTAAGTAGAACAGACCCTGGGTTGCCAGCTGCAGAAGAAGCAGTCCTGAACAAGCTTTTTAGGTTTATAGCAGAGAAGACAGAAGTCTTCTAAAATTTGAATATTTGAATCTCTCTTTTCCAAAGACTAACTATGTCATACTACAGCACAAACTTTCCAGCTTGAGAGACAGCTGAGAATGGATGCATTTCTGTGTATGTCATTGTAGTAGTTGGATACAAAAGCATAAACACATCACAGCCTGAATATTTACAGCATTCCAATTCACTGACCTTGCATTTCTAGGAAAAGAAGAGAGAAAAAACAAAAAAACAAAAAACCAAAAAAAACCAAAGAGAGAGTAGAAACTACTGGCTTTCCAATAATGAGCTTTCAAAATATTTTCCAATGGTGCATTTTTGATACTGGTACAAGATGAGTTGCTTGATAGTAATGTAGGCATAGTTTCAGTTACAGTTCAAAAGACCTATAGAAATGAGGTTGCATATGTTAATAACCTAAAAACAATAAGCATATCAAGTGGGTTTTACCTTCCTTGACTCTGTAAAATCTAATAATTCAGTAGCAGCTCAAACATTAAACTTTCCTTTTTAGAAGCTGTAAGGATAAGGAGATAAATTTCAGTTCAAATCCCCACAAAAACCCTCTCATTCATACAATAAATAGGTTGTTCGACTGCAAATTTTTTTAGAGACTGACTGTTAGGAAAAAAAAGTCATTAAAATGGGGTCATGAAACATAAACCTTCAGACAAGGCATCAGTATGCTTTGCTCTTGCAACAACCTCCAAGGAAAGCGTGCTGCTCAGAGTGTTTATGTCTGAAATGATATCTGTTTGCCAGCTTCAGATCAGTGAGGAGGAACTGTAGTGCCTTCTCTTTTTTCCCAGCCCTATCTGGCTGCCAGTATCTCTGAGCTGTCAGGGAACAAATGCTCTGACTTCATCTTGTGTGCTCTTTCCTCCGTATTCTGACAACACCTCTCAGGTTCAGAGATGTGTCAACCTCATTGTAGTGATTTCTGCCAAGGCAGATGTACCAAGGAATTAAATGTGGAGATATATGTTAAAACTGCCTCTTTTAGTCATCAGAGATGCCAAGCCCCTGAAAGAAATTTCTAAGAAATAAACACATCTCTAATGGTTGGAAGTGTTTTTGATTTTTGTTTGCTTCTACAGGTAACACTTTGTATAAAGCAAGTCCTCGTCACTCTGGTTTTCTTATCTGAGAGAAGCAGAGGTCACAAAAATCAGAACTTGAAAACTGACAGAATCTTACCATTAAACCAGTTGCAATCAGAAATCTAATTTCTTTTCAGTGGAGCCGTGGGATTGCATGAAACAGGATTACTTCATTTCCAATTCATTGTGCCAGAACTAATATCTTCAACATTCCTGTATTATTTTCAGTGTTTGTACCACCTATATTAATAAAGAAGATTATGTCCCAGTCAGCAAGCAAAAACAAAGTCTTCAGGAGGAATGGTTTCTTATGAATGGAAAATGTTTAATACACATACACACATCCCAGGAGTCCAACACCCTTCCTTAGGAAGAGCTTCTAATTGACTTCATTTAACAAAGCCTTTGGGATCTCTATTAAATAAATTAGTCTAGTGGGTAGGCTTTGTCAATCCAATGGCTTCCCTAAAGTAAAATCTTAAATCCTCCCTTTCTCTCAAAGGGATTAGATTATTTAAAAGAGAAGGGGGAAAAAAGAGTGCGAGATATAGAGAAGGGATAGCAACTCATGCTATTTAAATAAATGTCAGCTCCGGCCAACTTGACCTTCACTTGCAAAGATGGTTTTTTTTCAGAAGGCCACTTCACAAATTTCATAACAAAATTTCATGGGCTTATGTTTCAAAACATTTCCATAACATTTGTAAACTACCTCTCACCATCTATACTTCCATACTTCATCTATAGTCATATGGTTCCTTAGCAGCTCCTGCCTGAACTTCCCTCTGATCTCATCCCTGTCCAGCAATGTAAAACCTACAAGTCCTGCACTACCTAGATGCCTTAAGACCACTGATCTCTATTGCATTCAGACACAGCAGATAACTCTAGATAAATGAATTAATGTTTCAAAATAGGTTCAGTACTTTTCATTCCTGCATTTAAGCCATACACCTGAAGTCAGTGGAAGCTGAATTAGCTCGTGCGCTTTCAAATGACTCATCAGACATGCATTTGCTCCATGAAGTGCATCTCCTCCTGCCGTATTCCATGAAGGCACAGTGCAACAAGGACAGTACTCAAAAAAGGAGGCAGATGTCCCAACTTCCCATGCCCTTTTCTCACTACCAAATATATCCTCTCTTGAATCTTGCCCATATAAATACTGTAGTATCACTGCTTGTAGCTGTTCTGTGTTGAGCTACACAAGACTAAGATATATGGAGTCTCAGGATAAATGAGCAATTGCCTGCATGTAATTTTTAATTGAAATGTTAATGTAATCTCCTATGCAGCAGACAACATTCTAATCAGATTTGCTTCAAGTTTACTGTTGCTGAAAATATACACACACAAAAAAAACACTTCACAAATAAGATCTTGAATCCTAACTCAGATGGGAAAATTCACAGGCCGTTCTCTTTAATTAATTTAAGCGTCACTAATTTAAACTAAGTTCTCCTGAGTAATTCCGGTAACAGCACTTAAAAATAATGCTGCTGTGAAAAGGTCTGCTGCTTCAGAAAATGATCAGAATTAATATTTCTCATTTCACAAAGAAGATTTTCTTTGTTGTGGCACATGCAGAAAGTTCTAGTCTGTTAGCAAACAAGATCAAAAATGAGATCATTAGTACTGGCTGAAACAAACAAGATTTTGATATTCACATATTGTAGGTCTCATGAGAATCTAAAGAGAAACAGGGAAAACAAAGCATAAAATTTGTGTACCCACAATGAGAGGAAAAACTATCCTTTATGATACTAGTAGACAGTATTTAAGTTACAGACACTTTTATCACTGTTATAAATAGTTCACTAATTTTGACTAAATTCATGTCACAATGCCAAAATTCTCTTCCCATTCTGACAAGCAGTTGCTGGTCAATTTGAATTTTTAGTTTCTTCCTCAAATTTCTCACAGATCAACTTCCAGGCTGCTCTAATTTTATCCCACACACTGTAAATGCCTCTGGCTTTGGTCCAGTAAATAGAAAAGTTTCTTTATTTACCCCAATGATTTTTGATTTTCTATGAAATGTTGTTGTGTGCCTATAGTTCAGTAAGCTCCTACAGAAATACTGATTCTGCAGGAACAATAGTGTTGGTGAGATAATATATATAGATTTATATCTGTAAGAAGGGCTGGTCTGTAAGTGGACTTAATATATGCAACCAGGTAGCTACAAGACATTTCAGTTGGACACACTTTAAACACTAAGTATGATGTCAAAATATTCCTTAGCTATGTTCATTGTCAAAAGTTAAATTTATTGTTTCACAAGTTAGTTTGCTACAAAAAAAATTTAAAAAAAAAAAAAAAAAGAAGAATGTTATAAAGTTATAACTTCTCATTTTAAAAACCTGTTGCCTACTCTGACCATGAGAACTCAACTACATGCAGGTAGGGTCCCACCTTCTTGGGCACTGCTCATCTTTGCTTCTGGGGACTAGCAAAATCAGTTTTACTTAGAGGCTGTCTCCACCACAACCATGATTAGACATGTTAATTTCTTCTCTATTTCTTTTCATGGATACCTGGTACTTACTATCTTTAAAGAGACAAGACTCTATACTGGAGTAAATATCACAGACAGGAAGAAAGTGTGTGGAGTTCTACAGGGAAGAGCAAGATGGCACATTTTAGATGTGTCTATCATTAAACACATAAATATCATATAAAGGCTACTGTGTGGCACTTTTTCCATAACTTATATATCAAAAGAAGATTCTGACCTTTATTTGCTCATGTAGAAGACAGTAAGAGGTCATAAAAGAGTGTGTATGTCCCACTTTCTTCTTTTAGTGCTGTAATCTGTGTAGTGTTGAGAATAATGGTCTTTGGGAAGACAAAGAGATTTGGGTCGTTGTGGTCTTAACATATTGCACTATTCCTTTCAATGTCTTCCTCCACTTCTAAAATTGATTTTTGTTTTGTTTTTCTTGCTGATATCAGCTAGAAAACTAGATTTTAAAAACTAGAGTGAGCAAGATAAACAGCAAGAATTCTGATCTTTTCCCTCATTTAGAAAACTTAGATTACTTTTCTGTTGGTTTGCATTTGAGATGTGCTGATTTTCAAGTGCTTCTTAGAGCAAAGAAAAAACCCTAAAAAGTATCTCTCCAAAGCACTTTCTAACAAAATGAATGGCAGTGCAAGAGTTTGACATTAAACTTAGACTCAAGTATCTGAAAGAAAATGTAATATAAAAAGATTTCTCATTGAAGTATGTTTCTATTTAGACATTTCTGAGAAGTTCAGTTTAATTAAACAAAATCTGATACTAGGTTCTCAGTTGACTTAGGCTGTAGTTGATCTATTGCCTTTGTTAAAAGAAGAAATAGCTGAGTTGCTGAAAAGACATAGAGTATTTCTTCGACTTGTTGTATTACAATATATGGGACTAAGCACTCACAGAGAATGTTAAAATATTAATTTTTGGAAGGATTATCTAGAACCTAACCTTCCCTGGCTTGCACCTGATTAATTCCAAGGCTGAATACTGAAATGCTTTTTTAGGCAAAACTCTCCTTATCATTAATTTCTGTGATAGTATTAAAGAGTTTGAATCCAGATTTGCAAAGGCATTTAGATACTTAAAGGTGCAGATAGGCATCAAATAGGATTTGTAAAAAAGCCTACGCAGGATATAGGACTAATTCATTTTGAGAAGTAATGCATATTAGATGTCAAACAGACCCGGTCTTTTGGAAATACCATTGGACAGTTCCATGCAAAACTGGGTGCCTAACAGACTTTAAAGTTTTTAATGTTTGTCTTTCATCTGGAATTCCTTTAAAATCTGTCTCTCAGATTAGTAGAGTTGAAACAGATACGAGAAATTAATACAACAAATAAAATAAAAAAGAAAGATGCGCCAACCTGTAAATATCTCACAGATATCGACATTCTGAATGTTCACATTATAAACTACACTCTATGCATGTCTCATGACTTATGAAACCAGGAGGGTGTAATACATAGAGAGACTAGATTACCTGACTTTACAAAGCTGTTTGTGAGAACACATCTACTTTGTCTTGGCATTTGAAACACATTTAGAGCATGCAAGCTCCTTTTCAATTGCAAGTCGAGTACAACTGTGTGAACTATTACATTTTTCTCCTGCTGAAATCCAGAGAAATTAAATTGCTGCCTTGAGCCATGTTGTGAACTACTAACTATTGCCACTTGAACCAAAAAAAGCTTTAAAACTTACACTGCAAGACTTCTTCAGTAGTACAAAATCCCCCTCCAAACCTCCAAATCAGCTTCTGATGGGAACAGTTTGTTTTTGAGGTTGCCCCCAAGGTATTTACCTTTCAAGTCAATAATTCAATCCAAGCCAATTCTGAGTTCTTTACCTGAGTATAACCATAGGTTCCTAACAAGTATTTATAAGAAATAATAGCATGCCTAAAATGTTAGTGTGCCATGACCACACACAAGAAATAGCCTTGAGCGTAAAGACCTGACAGATTAATCTTGTATCCCTGTGCAATGAGAGAAACAAATCTTTGCCTTTCAGCTTTTTGTAATCAAACAAGGAATACCAAGAGAGATTCCTTTTGCTCTGTAATGTTATGTGTGTCAGTGCCATGGCTTCCCCAGTTCATTTGTTGTGATTTATATTTTCAGAAACCTTATGTTGTGTTGCATGAGAAATGTCTCTGTTGAATTGAGTTCTCTGACTGTAATAACTCCAGATGAGCTCAGTGTCTTAATCTGATGGCTATTTCTTTCTATAGAACCAATGTGTACAGTGGCTGCATTACTTAACAGTAAGTAATTTTTGTCTCATGCTGCAAATTCTTCACTGTGTGGGAATTGCCAGAATATTTTTGTTGTTGCACATAGTAAACCAAAACAATACTCTGCAGTGAGTTGATATTTAAATTATGTGCCACAGATCAAACTCTGCTTTTGTTGTAAGAGTTCAGATAAAGTATCAACAAGTTCAAAAGGAAAAGAAAGATTTTTCTAAAACTTCAGCAAGATTCTGTAAGAACCAGTATTAATGCACCAAAAGATGGCCAAATGTCCAAGGTGGCTGGAAAACCAGTTTTTATCTGCAGATTTCTCTGGTGAAGGTGAAAGAAGAACATCCACAAAGGACATGAGAAAAGCAGAGTGCAAGGATTAAAGGACCAGAGGTGCCCTTAATTTCTGTAACTGGAATCTAGCAAAGCTGAGCTCTGGGAAAGTGCACTCCAACTGCAGTGTTAGTACTGAATGCTAACAGCAACTGGCCAGCAGACTGCTTGTGTAGCAGACCTGAGAAAAAACTGAGGTCATGACTACAAATGTGCAAGCAGCAGTGTGCCTTTTGTAGCAGGGGCCTCATCAGCCCCTGAAATTAGGAGCCTTCACCCAAGTAACTAAACTGGGATTAAGGCAATGTAGCCTATGTGTTAGAAGCAAAATATATCCCAGTAAAACCACATTATACATAAATTTTTCTCATGTATTTTAAGTCTCAGGAGATTCAGAAGAGCCAGCAGATCAGAGCCTGCTTCCCTCTGGTGACAGGGGCTACTCTCCACCCATCCATTCCAGTGCTTGGTACTGGGCAGTCAGCCTTATTTTAAGCACATCAGGCAATGACACACTTAGCCTTTCCTGTTTCTTATAGCTAATCCTAGCAGAGCTATTCCCATTCCTAACTTTCCAGCCCTCTGTAAACGGAAATTTTTTAATATAAATGCTGAACTAATACAGCATGGGATTTGGGGACTATGCCATTTTTTCCCCCTCAAATTGTAAAGAATTCTTTTACATTTCAAAAAAAACCCCAAAAGCCAGCATAACCTTACCAGTTTAAACCAAGAGAAAGCTATTTTACAGCCCAGTATGAGAAAGATATCTGCTGCCTGCCCCAGGTATAGTGTTGGAACTGGAAGCACTCCCTTCCCATACCTTTGAATTTTTGAAGGTGATAGTAATGAAGTGACCCAGTTTATACACTTGACTTTAGCATCCTCACATTGCTGAAAGTAAAGAAATTATGACTTTGGCAGCAGGAGGTTGAAGGCATGCACCATTATGTTAGATACACTGTGTCAGAAGATTTTTTTACTTAGTTGATGGTATCATACTTTCATTTCAGTGTCCTTCCTTGGGCTGGCTGTGTGGGTGGTTTCAGTGAAAGGATTAGGAAATGGGGCACAAAAGGAGCCCCTGAGAGAAGTCTGGAAGAACTATTGTCCAGACATGATGAAAGGGAGGAAGAAACAGCATGTTTATAACCCTTGTCATGGATGAGAGCAGCTCATCCTGACCCAACAAGTCAGGATGCTATTGTGCTGTTGGGCCAGAGCTGAAAATGGGGGCAGAGAAGCACAACACACCAGTTTTGGTGGCTGCAGAGGCCACGAGGTCTTCTCAGATCTGCTCCGTGTGAAAAGCTCACTTATTTCCCAGCAGTTCACTTCTGGTTTTGTAGAGTTCACTCTGCACAATCTGCAGAGTCACTGGTGCTCACATCAGCCAGAGAGACACGTGCTGTGTACAGACACTCAGCACACACACAGCAGTGCAAGCCAGACAGACTTGCCATTTTCCACACAGCTACTGTTACAGGCTCCCAAAATACATGAGTTATTTTCTCATTATTGGCTGCCCAGTCCCAGGCAGGGTGCTTTCCAAATAACATGAAGACACTAATCTCTCCCTACAGAGCACAATCCAAAATAGGAAAGATCTTGTTGGAACAGTGGAAAGGGACACCAGATACGAGCAAAGGACTCAAGGCAATTATCAGAAATCACCCCCTTAAAATACTTCCGTTGCTGCAGTCATGACACAGCAATTTTACATTCTACCATTGCCTTCATATCATACCACCATACAGTCCAGCAATTTACCCTTTCTATCTGGTTCAACTCTCAACCACACTTTTCCAAAGAGCTCAAACAATGTTTTTGTTTCTCATCTGGCTAAACACAAAATTTCTGCAGTAATAAAGTGTATTTTCCAGGAAAGCTTGAGTGAATCGCTGGATGACAACTTCAGAACTCCTGCACAAGGAGGTAATTTTTTCTGTTTATGTAGCTATCTAAAGAACAGAAGAAATTTCTTCTCTGATTATATCTCTTTCTTATAAATAATCCTCTGAATAGAAAGAGAGCTTCTCCTTTCTACCCATCACAAGTTACTTCACAGCTGTGGCACAAGCAGTGCCATCCTACACAAGGAGCGAACCACCTTTCCATGGCCAGCATGAGAGGCAGTGCTCTGCATATCCTGAAATATTCTGAAATTTCACTGGTTGAAACATGACCATTTTCTCAGTAATGGTATACAAATATGTTGAAAATATCTCAGTAAATAGACTCATGTATTCTGGGCAAGATTTGAGAAAGTGAGCTAAACTGTGGTTTCTCAAAATGCTAATAGATGAGCTGATGTATTTTCAGCACTGATCCTAAGAAGAATACACTGAGCAAATGTCACTATTACAACTACTAATTGAACACTGTATGGCTGACAGCACTTTCCTTCCTCCCTCCTCTGCCTCCCCTCAAAGATTATGTCCCATTTGTTTATTGGAAATATTCGTGCTTCCCAAAAGTTCACCACAAACTGCATCTCCCTGCCAACAGGACCTTGTATGTGGAGTTATTCTTCTGCACTTGTTTCTCACTCTTGCTGACCCAGCCAATTCAAATCATCATGTTCATGCAGCATTTCTGCCAGCAGAGGAGGGAGTGCAAGTCATGCCTAACTGCATTTGGTTATGCCACCCTTCAGGGTCATCAAAGCAACACCAAGGAGGTCTGCATTCAAACTGGGTGACCCCAGGCAACTTTTAGTTTTACATGTGCTTTCAGAGCAACAAACAACCCTGGGTAAACTGTTGAACAAGTAGTATTCACAAGGAGATGAACAGGAAGAAAGAAAGAAAGAGACAAGAAAGAAAACTAGCATTGATTGGAGTGAAACATTGGAAAGCCATCCCCTCAGAAAGCCTGATAACATGAGATGAGGGTCATCTGCACACTGGGTTATGACTTCCACATATTTTTGGACATGGACTTGCCCAGACCCAAGCTCTTACACCAAAGCACCTTTCAGCTTTCAGCACCCCAGTGGCAGACATCAGTACCTCCAAAGTCACTCTAACAAAAGCTAGGCTCAAATTTAACATTCTAGTTTAAATGCATCACTAGAAGCAAAATGTGAAATCTTCTTGTACCCACAGATAACATCTTTTTAGCCCTGCTGGAAACTTGATGACAATGATTCCTGGGAAGTTTTCACACAGTAGATATCCCCAGAAGCACCCCATTTCATCAAGACACTTGCTACCAGCAATAATTCTATAATGCCAACTGCAATTAAATCCTTGAAAAGTAGCATGCAGCATCTCACAGTTTATGAATAACGGTGAGTATATTAATGCTCACAGACCCATGAGCTCAGCAAAAACCTCAGGTAATTTTTTATTACACTGCAGTCCTCTGCACCTTCAAATCAATCAAGGTTCTACCATAAACTTCTAAAACTGGGTAAAATACCTCAGGACATGCAAAAACCCACAACAAGAGAAACACAGCTCATGGTGTAATAGTAGCATAAAGCAGCACAATCTGTATCAGCTCAAATAAAGTACACCCACTGTTGCATGGTTTATAACAAAGCATTTTCAGTGCTAAAGTTAAAATAAGTGAATTCTGGAAGGTAAAACAGATTCAAGGAGGCTGTTTATCTGTTAAAAAAAATAACTAAAAATGCTACCATTCTTTTGTTCTTATTTAGAAAAAACAAACAAAAAAAAAGATAAAGTTCTCTTTATGCACAAGCAAAGCCGGCCAAGGCTTTGCACACCTACCAGCTATATAGAGCAGACATAGAGAAGTGGTAGTAGCAGACATACAAATCCTTTTTAAGAACAGGTTGCTGAAACCTGTCACACTTAGTAGGTTAAGATCCCTATTACTTATATGCATATATACAAATAGAGAGACTAACTCATATATATATTACTCACTGTGTACTGTTAACGGGGGGAGTTCTGTAAATACCTCTACTCAGAGGGATGGCTTCAGTCCCTGCTAAGGCTCTGCTGGAGCATCAGGGTCTTAACAGCTGTGTGCTGAGACCACGGCATCCAGACGAGCAGTTAAGCATCCTCTGTCCCTCTTTTAGGGGATTCCTACAAGCACACCCACAGCATTCTGGAAGAAATGCCACAGTGCTGCTGCAAGCAGGGAGTGTGATATCCTGGTAGCAATGGATGGCATTCTGGCTCCCCTTGATGATGTTTCATTCCTTAATTTCCCTGTGGCTAGAGTTTTGATGGATGACTTTGATAGATTACAGCAAGGATGAAATGCCACCTGTCTCTAAAACAGCCTCCAAAGGCAGTCTGGACAAAAGCAATAGAATGATGTAACCCACTCAGTCTGCTGTTTGGCCTGCAGCTTGTAATTCCTGCTGGCACTCTAGCAGATTGTTGTGCTTCTAGCCCCAGCTCGAGGTGACCACAGTGCTGGTCTGCCTCTGTGACACCCCTTGGCTGCCAGCTCCACATCTGTCTTCACACACACAGAACCGCTTCTGCTTGCATGCCTCAGGCAATGTTTCCTTTCCTTCAGAGGATCAGCAAATCAAGCTGGATACCCAGGAGGTATATAGTGACCCAGGAGGCAATATAGTGCCCCATAAAGAGCCAACGGTGTGTGATAGCCTACTGTGCTGTGTCCCAGCTGTGTGCTCAGTGGCCCCAGGTCTGGAACAACTCAGAAAGCATCAAGCACAGTGCCCCAGGCATCTGACTTGGATCAAAGTACAGTAATTTCACGATTATAAGCCGCACCTTTTTCCTTGAAGAATCCAGCCTGCCCCAGTAGTGCGGCTTATATTCAGGTGCAGCTTATCTATGGACAAATCCCAGTGAAATGCCAACCCAGAAGTGAGAGCTGACTGGGGAGGGCACCTGGGGCTGCCTTTAAAGGCTTCACTGGTCTATGAAAACTGTTGCAACTTGAGCACCTGACACCAAACCCAGCTGGCAGCGATTCTGTTACTAATTTGTTACTTTGTTACACATGGATCCTCCTTTAAAAAAAAAAAAATAAATAAAAAGTGTGGCTTATATTCAGGTGTGGCTTATATATGGACAAATCCCGTGGCCTACCCGGCTACCGGGAGGTGCGGCTTACAATGATGAAATTACTGTAAATAAATTATTAACAACTACTCAGAAAACCCATGAATGTTACAAACTGTTTTAGTTCTGTATGGATAGGAGCTGCACTCAATGGTCCCTGTTGGTCCCTTGCAGCTCAGCATATTTTGTGATTCTGGGTGATTCTGGAAAAGAAAGTTTTAACACTCGCATTTGAACTTTTATTGCAAAGTATCAGTTCACCACTTCAAGTCAAAGTTATGGGCAGGATTATGCTATGTAGTACTATAAAATGTGGATATTTTGGGATTCAGTTTCCTTAGGTGCTATGAGATTGATATTCTACATTGTGCTGTTCATAGCAGGTAATACTGCTTATCTTTCTTTCCAAACAAAGTGTTTATCTCCAGCAGCAACTTCAGGCTGCTGCCCAGCTGTAATAAGATGGATTCATGTCTCAGGAAGAGCAAGGTGGTCCCTAAAAGCCTTTCTAAGACTGGCTCTGGACCTGGCAACTATTACAGCCAGAACTGAAAACAGAACTGAAATACATTTGTGGTACTTAAAGCTTGTTAGATTGATGGCTTCAGAGGAACAGTTCAACAGAGAGGAAAATTTTAGTAATTGCTTGGGTTTATTAAAAGAGGGATTGTCTGGGGCCAGTTCCTTTAAGAGTTAACATGCCTCAGGGCCTGAGATGCTTGTGGTGCTGCTTGCAGAGACCCATTGGAGACTGAAGCATGGATGAGAGGTACAAATCCTGCTCTGGATCTCTGCCTAGCGGGGGAAGGAAAGGCTATGGAGCAGTGGGAGAGAGTGGGATAGGGATGACAGCTTTTTTTCTGTATCTGAATTACTAAGGTTTTGAGGTATTGTGAAACTCTGATAGCAAGGGTGTCTGTACCTGAACTCAACATCACTCCAGCCTAATACAGGCTGGACTGAGAACACTAACTTATTTCATATTACCTATAAAATATAGACAGCACCTGTGGTTACATGAGCAATATGATGGTTAGCAGGACCCTAATGGTAAAAGGTTTGGTAATGTTTTATTTTCTTTCTGAGTTACCAGAAAAAGAAACAAGGAGGAAAAAGTCTGAATAAAAGAAATCCAAATAGTATTTATGAATTTTTTTGCTAGGCAAGTGTTATTACTTAGACTCTCAAACACATGAAATGCTCTTAGGGCCCTCCCTATTCCCCCAAGACTGTCAATTCATCAGTGTATGTCTGTATGTGCTTTTAATTTAATAAAAACCACCCTAGAAGTGTGTTGTTGAAGTACAGAAAATGTGATGGTTCTATGGGAAGCATTCAGCTCTTATTCATTATCAGTATCTAACCATAGGATCATGAGCTCAGATACACATACCAACTTCCATATCAGCACCAGTAGCCCACAGGATTCTTTTCCTCACCATTTTTTTCATGTTGCATAAAGTTTTGTTTGATTTTTTACCCCAAACATGGCTAAAGTAACAATATAAAGTAATTAAAGGGTCAGAGAGCATGGGTAAGAGGGACAGGTTTTTTGGCAATGTCCTTGTTAAGCTGCTGGCAAGTTGCCTTGCTCAGGATGTGGAACAGCAGCTGAAAACAACCAAACACCAGCCCCTATCAGGAAGCCTCAGGACTGTAATGCTGTTGCTAGGGATCCTGCTTTCAAAGTACCATAGTTGAACAAAGTAGGTCAAGAAAATTACCATTATAATGATATTCTCCTTGCTGTTCTCTAGCTGGTCCCCTACCTGGCCCTGTGCTGCTGTAGGACCTTCCTCATTGCTTCATCTTGCCTTCCTGCACAGTGGCCTATCTGCACAGAAATGACAATAAACTCCATTTCAGCCCAGTGGGAAAGACTCAGCTTTTTTTAGAAAAGGGAGCTGTTGCAGAGAAGCCCTCAGGCTGAGAAGAACCCACACTTCCCAGGTGAGCTCTGCAAGTTATTGCTGTCTCCTCCTCTTCCAGGTAACAGCCACCCTCTGGCTAAGTACTGAAAGGATGGATTTAAGGATGGACATATTTAATGAGAAAACCTGATAGAGATGCCCATTAAGATACACACCTGTCTTGCTGTTTCTCTTTAGCAGACCAAGCATCTTGTTCTTCACTGTGAGAGCATTGAATAGTTTCTGTGGAGGTGGCTAGTCTTGTTACACTATCCACCAGAAAGACTGGCGCATATTTCTGTGATAATATCCTAATTTAATGAGTTAACAATAATCATCTAACCTACATCTGCCCTGTTACAGCCCTACCAGTACAAGCTTGCTTTTTGACTTAGGTCTATTTTTTTTAGGGGCTTACCTTATAAATCAGGCAGGGTTCAGGACAAAGACAAGGTACCCAAAATGTACCAACCATGAGGAGCCTCTGAAACACCCTGTTAGCCAGGATTAGGGCAGTTCCTCCCCTGCTTCCTTGTGGGAGTAGTCTTGTTATCTGGCCCTGTATCATCACTTTGGTCTGATCTCAACAGGCCAGATGGTAGCCAGTGTTTTAGAGAGTGGTAGCTAGGCCTGATTCACTTCTGTTTTTCCCATTTTGAGAATAAACAGGTGTTCTCTCTGCTGCTGTGCTACTACTCAGGAAGACTAAGATCAGGTTGTTTAGTTCATGGCACGACCCAGCACTTAACCTCCTTTCCAGCCAGCCATGCCTGAGCATTGCCAAGAAAATGACTCAATACATGGCATTAAGAAAGAAATTGTTCCTCTGTTCTATGATCAAAATGAAAATATTAATATCTACTTATTTAATAACTATGAATTAACTATTGTTTGCACATTATTTATGTACAAAGAAGAGGTAAGAGGTGTTAAGGGTTTTTAGAAAATGCTGAATTTTAAAAATTGCATGACAATTAACTCCTATTAAAACAATAAGCCTTTATGCTTATACAATAACTTTTTATTCTTCAGCAGTGTTGCTGCTGTTGAGCTTTTCCATTTCCTTCATAAATGCCAACTGTCTGAAGAGAAGACTATTGACTATGAGTGCTTGAAAGAGCTTGGGGGCAGGGAGAGGCAGTTGTGTTCCCTCTGATAATAGCAAAGCCCTTAGTGAGGAATATAATTACAAATGTATTTTTGTCATACTTTTGCCTGAGGCTGTGGACAGTATTTTGGATCTAGGTCCCTTTTTTTCATTCACAGATAAACAGATGATACTAGTCAAATACTTCCTTTGTTGCCCTCCTCTATTTACAAAGACTGCACTGAGGGCACTATTTCCATGAAAATGGCAGGAGCAAAACAGAATCAATCACCATATTCAGAGATCCCTGATTGTGCCTTCCCAAAGGGTTTTGTGCTAAATGTCACTGCTTTCATTTCCTTTCATTTCTCTGTTTTGTTTTTCATATCTGTTCTTTTTTTCCCTCCTCACTCAACTAGTTTGGAGAGCAATTCCCCAAATTTTTCCTTTACCACCTGCCTTAGGAAACTCTCCCCAGATCCCCAGCTTCATTGCTGCCAGGATGCCTGGTGAGCATCACTTCCTGTGACATCTCATCATTTTATAAAGGCCTACTTAACTGCTTCAAATGGTTAGCTCAACACCCCAAGATATGGTACAGCTGCTCCCTATAAGCAGATACTTAAGTGTAACAAAAGACATGGTTCACAGCAACCAAAATTAGCTTTCAACGTCAAAGGAGATCTCCAGGAAAGGAGAAAAAGGCTATGAGTTTCATAAATACCCAGTTTTTATATAGAACTAGAGTCAGATGGTGTCTGTTGCACTCTGAGGCTTGGCCATCTCATTTTATTTTGTTTCACAGCAGTTACAATTGTCCTTTGATTCTGATGGGCTATTGTTCTGTGTTCCCATTAATTCTATTTGGATTCATATAAAGGGTTTGATTGGACCAGATTTCTTATGTATGTTAAAATGTTCCTTGGTCCTGCTGTTATTTATGTATCTGTACTCCAGGTTTTTTAAGTACCTGACAAGAGATGTCCAGGTATTGTTAATTATCCTTTAAGATATTTTGACAAAAACTCCAGTTCCAATTAGATCAAACAACCCAATAGTGAAGTTAGTCTTGTACAAGTTCTTCATTTAAGCCCTTTCCAGTGCAGCTGTCTTCATGCACTCAGCCCTCTGCTCACCTCCTGAGGATAAGGACAATTTCTTCAGGATCTGCAGGGAAACAGCACTAGACACCCACGCTTTCACATTTCAAACTGCTCCAGCACAGGTACCACTGCTGGCTACATCTGTTGCAATGGCAAGGACAGCAGGAGAATACGGAGAGTGTGTCTGTAATGTGTAATTTCCTTTGGCACCCTGCACTTTCATGCTATCCTTTCCAAGGCCAGGGCATTTAACACAACACAGACGCTTTGTACAATGCTGGCAAGAAATCTCTGTATTCAACAGATGTTACTGGGCATCTGTTCTGATCCTGATATTTTCTGCTGATAGCAGAAGAATTTGGAGACAGAGGAGAGTGGTCCTGTATTAATAAGGGATTTCAGTATATATTTGATTACTGGAATTTCAGTCACTACCAGTGATAGGAAGTAACACTTCCCACTGCTCCCCAGCCACCCTGCTCCAGTGCAGAGACCAGCACAAAATAAGCTTCAGAAATACTAAAGAAAGCAAGGAATTAAGGAGTCATGTGCAGTGCTAATAGCCACAGGCACTCCATGGGAGTCAAACCAGGCCAGGAGGACTTGTCAGAAACAGGAGAACAGGGCAGTCCTTTGCTGCTCTAAGTCTAGAGGAACTGCTGGATTGGGGTGCTGATTAGAGCATCTTCAGATAGGAAATCAAACCAGCTTTGAAAGGTCTATAAACCCTTCCTTAGCATTAGCTGCAGTATGAGTAGGACTAGCATCTGTAAAGAGGAGAGCCTCTTGCCCAGGTCAAAGTCCTGTCAGCCACATCTGGTGTTTCTCCAGAGAAACATCTCTGACCCACTGACTGAACTCATCACGTGTAAGGGTTGCCATGGGGACATGCTGAGATTGTGTCATTTTAACATTTATCTTTCAGATTCCTCAAAGAAACATCCACATAAGCTTCTAGGCAATAAATATGCATATAAAAATGTGAATATACAAAGCAACCCATCAAGCAGCTTCGAAGCTGCACTATACCCCCATCCTGGTGGACTTGAGTCTTAGTTGCTGTTTGCACAGCAGCTGTGCGAACATTCACTGTCCCAAGGATCCTCTATGCCATGAATGCAAAAAGGAAAAATGATCGGGTGAATGGCTCATAAACACAGCTTGCTTTCAGAGAGAGAGGAAACAGGGAAGGAGAAAGCTGTGCAATGTTTAAGAGAAATTTCTGAACATCATTCATAGAGCTCTACCTGTGCTTTACTTATAGTACCTTTCGAGCAAATTAATTAGTCTATAGCAAGAAGACAAAATTGACATAAAGAGCTGTAATCTAAGCTTCCTGCGGAACAGCTGTATGGAAGGGGAGACAAGCCTGAGCTCTTGCCCAGAAATGCTTGTGGCTTCCCATTATTTAGACTTTTTACCTTTGCTGTCTTTGAGTACTATAGGCTGCCTTGCTCTCTCCCGGCAGCCACATAGTTGTGAAGTACAAGTCTGCCAGGACTTCAGGTATAAAGAATGGACGAGTCATCTAGGGAAAAATAATAATACCACTGGAGTCAGTGAAATTTGTCCAGGCATACTGTAAGGTGAGGATGCCCTGGCCAAGTGGAAAATGGTCTGTATTGATCCTCAAGCCCATAAATTGAGGGTATGTTCACACAGCAAGCTGCTGCGCTGTGGCTCAGAGGTGACAAAAGCTCAATTCTTCATGGCAGCTTTCCATGCCTTGAACTTGCACTACAGCACAAAGTCTTGGAATCTCCATGTTGTTTTACCCTTGCAAAATGCATGGCACCATCTTGAGAACATCTCTGAAGGCAAATCTTATCCATATCCTCTCCCCACTGCTACCCAGTGCCCTCCCACCCACAGCCACTCTGGAGATGCCCACTCATAGCTCAATACTGGGGCCGTTCTGCTGGCAGCAGAAGCTGGTGGAAACCAGCCTTTAGGTCTAAGGATCAAATCAGGGTGGCTTTAGGGAATGCTTTTTGACTTTCCTTCTTCCCAAGGGATAGTTCTGGCAACGGAACTGAGAAAAACCACCAAGCCAAGAGGAAGAAGACTGAAAATACAGGCAAGAAAATTGCAAAAGGGAAGGGAACAAATTGGTTTTGTCTGTTTAGGTGTGGGTCTCAATTGCAACAAAGAAGATTCAGAGGCAAAATTAGGAACTATTCTATGTCAATAAGAAAATCAAGCTCCTAAATAGGTATGATGCATCTTCATCACTGAAGCTTTGACTAGGAATTATAGAGTCTCTTTGAGCATGGGATAGGAAGGGAAGGCGTGTAAATAGGTCTGGTTTAGGTTTTTAAGCCTAGATGATACTCCTTGGTATATTTACTGGACAATAATTCACTCTAAAAGAGTCTTCATTTTGTTTTTAATGCAGAAATATGGCACAGAAAAATGAAGAAACCAAAGATTCAAGAGGTTTTTCAGCTCAGGTATAGGTCAGTGCCCATAGGTACTGTATGAAGACAAAAGAGGAACAATTATCACTAACTTAGTCTTGCCACTCTGGGGGAACAGTGCAATTAGGTCAAGGAGCAAAATACCAGCATGACCTGAACAAGCATATTATCGATGAGATTTCAAAATAACAATATCAATTAATAAAATGCACCATGCAGCATGAAATTCTAGCATGGGTGTAAGCTATCTAGAAGAAGCAGAAATAGAAAGTTTGCAGGGTTCACTTTATCTGAGAAACAAACATTATCTTTTGACATGTGATGACACAAAGACTGTACAATTTGAAAAACAATTTACTGTCTTGTGTGTGTAGTCTGTTTCTTAAGAAAAAGCATTGGTTGAGATAATAAGTTATTTCAACAAATGAAATTACCTTAAAGTATCAATTAGAATTAATCCTTCAATTCTGACATTTGCAGCTAAGGTGTACAAGGCGGTAATATGATACAGCAATGAAAAAACACAGTCTGGAGCTAAAAATATCACAACCCACACTTGAAAGTTAGCTCTAAGATGAACAAATTACCCTTTTAATGAAGTGAGAGGCATGTATTTGACTATCAAATAATATTGGGTATTTGGTACTAAAGAAAATGCAGGTGTTACTAATAATACACACTTTTTCTCATTACAAATTCTAGTACCATATAGTTAGAAAAGACAAAAGTCAGTGTAGTGAAAGAATTCCTCCTAGCTCCAGTGCCTAAGAGCATCAAGGGCCAGATCTGTGAAAGAGCACTAATTCTTGCTAGACACAGCAGCTGAGATCAAGACTTCAGCATGCCAAACTGAGTTCCTGGTTAGAGATCATGAATCAAGGAATGACAGTACAAGCAGTGCCCATAATGCCTCACTGAACTTTCCAGGGCTTACAAGTTGGCTTTGTCTACTAATCATGGTTCTATCCACAAAAGCAAAACCACCAGTCTACAGCTCACTGGCCTCTCAGCTACCCTAGCAATGGAATTAGCTGCAAGGGCACACAGAGTTTCCTAATAGCGAGTTTTGCTGAGCACATGGCCACATGAGCACAAACAACGTACAGTAATTACACAGCTATAAGGCACACCAGATTATAAGACACACTTCTGAGTTGTCGGCAATTTTCCGAACTTTGTCCATATATAAGGAGCACTGGACCATAAGGTGGACTTTTATTTTTTTGCAGTGACGATCTGCGCTCAAAAAAAGTAACTAATTAGTAATGGAATCGCGCAATCGTGGGGTTTATGGGCAGGTGCTCAATTCGCAAACATTTTTCATGGATTGGCGTAGCCTTTAAATGCAGCCCCAAGCGCCCTCCCCATGCCGTGGGCCCCAGCACTCCCACCCGGCGCCGGCTGGCGCGGCTGCTGCCGTGGCTCTCGCGGCTGCCCTTGTGGCTGCCCTCATGGCTCGCACTTCCAGGTTGGCAAATTTTGAACTTTCTTCATATATAAGGCACACCAGATTATAAGGTGCACTTCTGGGTTTTGATCAAAATTTTAGTCAAAAGTGTGCACCTTATAGTCATGAAATTACTGTAATTATTCAACATCATGTTTTTAATGCTGATGGGAGAAGGGCTGAGCTGCTGTGACACCACCAGTGGGTAGCAGCACCATGCACACCTGAACACAAGCAGCATCCCGTGGTTGAGGAGTGGGAGCACTATGGAACAAATATTCCTGTATCTTCAGTGGCTCATTGTGCAGCAGCTTTAGCAAGGGAAGTCCAGGCAGCTGCAGTGCTGCCAGCTCTCATGACACATCACACTTTTGTAGTCACTGAGCTGGTGCAAATTGATTCTTGTTCCCTCTTTTTAACATAAAATGCAATTTATCTCTCAGAGGAGGAGATTTTTGGGTAAGAAGAAACAGTTCAAAAATTAACTTTGGTGACAGAAAGCAAAATTTTAATTTGCAGTTCAAAGCTACCTATTAGTGAATGTTACCCAGAGGAGGAAAATCATGCAGCTGTCGGAAAGCAGTCCAAGTTTCAAATAAAATGTTTCCAGGTAAGCTAGCCAAATCTATCATAATTACTCTTGTGTGAGCAGACCAAAGCCTATAATTTGTCGACAGCATCCTACAGCTATGTGTAATCAGATAAATACTGTAGGCCTAGACTGAAATTCACTTTTCAATAATTGACATAAATATATAAATAAATAAGACAAAACATTAGGGTTTGCTTGTTTGGGTTTGTTGGGGTTTTTTTTAGAAAACACATTATTTCCTCATTCAGAAAGATAATTTCTTTGAAATTTAAACATCCAGAAGCTCCATTATCAACAGCAGCAATGCTGCCTTTGCTAGCTCTTTTTAAAAAAATACTTGTGTGTGCTAGACACACAAAATATTTTTTCAAAAGCAGTTTATTCCACTGGGAATTGGCTGTCTAAAGACCTTTGAGGATTTGGGGTTTAAGGCTGGGTTTTTGAAGCCTCAGGTCTTAGGCCTCATTTTTAAGAGAAATTGACAGAAATAGCTGAAGTGTCTCCTTTTTAAAGTTCTAAGTTTAATTTTCCTATCTCTTTAGAGAGTTGCATCTCATTGGTGCTCAGGCTACGGCTACACACCTTATACTTCCAGAGAATTCTTAACTGAGGTTTCCCATGCAGGGAAAGGGCTCTTAGCTCTCATTACACAGAAGCTGACAGGGGCTGTCTCACACTATAGGCAGTTGCCAAGTCAGTGCATCTTTTCAGCTCTGTGGACCCCTTTTTAGCATTCAAAACTATTCTGCTTCTCCCCTAAATGGGTTGTCAGGTCTCTACAGGGAGGAAATAGCAGGAGGAGGCACAGTCTGTATCTCCTCATGGGCAGTTTTCCTCCCTCATCCTTTGCACAGACCAGGACAGATGCGTGTCAATGCTGAGCACAACAAAATAAAGAAATTCACATGCTAGATGGCAGCATGGAGAGCCCTTCCCTACAGCATGTCCCTCTGGCACAGGGAACAGCTGTGCCACAGCAAGGAGAGCAAATCTGGACCACTTGACTTATCAAAAACCCAATCAAAGTGACCTACAGTTGCTGTTGAAAATGAACTTATTCTTAAAGGAGTAATATAAAAGTAGGTGATCCCCTTGCTCATGGCCATGTCTTATACAGATTGCTCAGTTTAGTAAGGGGGATTTACTGAATTTTCTAGTTTCACGGAGTTTGTCCCATTTAATTTTGCTCTAAATCCTAAAAAAGCAGTACCTGAAGTCCTGAGGCTGGGTAATGGGAGCTTCCTTTGTTCGTCCAGCTTTGATGAACACTGACTAGTTTCATTTATACACTGCAATGGTAACACCAGCCAGCATTATATCCAGGAGAGCTGATTGGAAGACATTTGAAATGAAGGATTATCTTGTGGTCGAGGCAGAAGAACAGGACTCGGGTGACCTGATTTCTGTTGTTTGATCAGTCACACAAATCCTGCATGACATTGGGCAAGCCAACTAATAGCTCCATGTCTGTGTTCTTTAGTAAAATTGAGGCTATGATTGTTCTGTTTTTAATTTCACTTTTCTCCAAACTGAGGGGCAGCTCTGCAAATTGTTTTTCATTGATTGGTAAAGTAAGGGCCTCATTTCTGTTGTGCTCCTCAGTTTTTCCAAAATTCAAAACAAAAAAATCATTTTATACTTCCATGATCTGTTTTCATAGACATACTGAAAAGTGAACAAGTGCTCTTCTATATAAATTGGGCCTAGGAGCTTCATCACTAGTTTTCATTATTGCAATTTGCTACTATTTACCTGGCAATGATTCCAGGCCTCAGAAAACACTTGAGAAAATTATTTTACAAATGAGCTCTGGGTGTGGGTGAGAGACTGTGTTTATGCATCAAAGTAATAGCAGTACTTTTGCTGCAGCAGTGATGGTCAAAATATGTAAGGAAATCAAGTTTTGTTTTATCTCTTACTGGCACAGGTAGGGTGCTAAATACACAAGGCCAGTGCTCACATTGTGAGTTCTGAAGTACCCGAGCAAAATTCAGAGATCAAGCCTCCTACTCTCCTACCCTCTTCTCCCTCCCCAAAAAGTGCCAGCATTGGTGCTGATTTAACAGCAGCAAATGGACAGATACAAGTCCCCATCAAACACTGCATCTGTGCATGTAACATTAATATATGCACAGCCATTATAGAGGTCAGAAGAAGAGTTTGTTCTCATTTTCCTATCCCCACACTGCAGCTGACAGCTCAGCACTTGAGCTGCAGTGATGGACAGTGACTGCAAAACAGTTTCCTTTCAACTTCGCTTATACAAGGCACTGATTATTTGGACAGATAAATATGAGAGTGGAATAATTTACTGCTGTGCTTCTCACTGTGCTGTATAAGTCTCCTTTTAATGCTACTGAAGAGAAAAATATTTTTATTCTAATTTTCTGTATGCTTACAGGGGAGGATCGTTGTTGCAGTTATGATTTAATAAACAACAATTTGGACCTGGACCAGCTTAGGAGATGAGCACCAGGCATAACAACAGAAGAGACATTAGAATTTCTATTTTTCAGTCTTCTAAAAAAGGTAAATACAGCTAGACATCAAATAACATGTTTTCTTCTTCCTGATTTGCTTGTAATGAAATGCTTCAACTCCAGATTTGCATCTGGACCCATACATTTGCTCAGCTTTTCCCACCTGTCATTGAACACCTGTCTCTTTTTAGTGGGGGACATCACAGCCCATCTGCTCATCTTTCCAAAAGTATTTCAGAGGGGCAAGTCACACACCTACAGAACATTTTACTAATGCAAAAGAAACCAAGCCATTGCTATTTGATGTGAATTTGTGGTCAGTCTTCATTATTGGATTTCAGGCTAATTTGACAATGACCTTTTGCCTGATGTTGTTAATTTTGTTTCCTGTAGTTTTTCATTAAAGGAAGATAATGAAAATACAAGCATCTTGGTGTAAATCATTAAAGACTCTGACTAGCAATGTGATGGCAAAAAGTACATTCTTCCTCTTCTGTTCTTTTCTTGTTCATATTTTGAAGTACCCTTATAAAATCATGAAAGTGAAAGACTCACTAGCCTGCAAAAATAAAGAAGCCTTCATAAGACACCATACTGTGTTCCATGAGAAGCCCCTGTTGTATTGCTGTTGGCAAAATTTACAAAGAGTAGTAGCCTGTAAAAAGATTCCTTAATGAGGACAGCATGTGCAAACAGAAAGGCACCGTGTGTCTGGAAAGCCCATGCTGTTAGCCAGGACTGAGCTGCCCTACAAGTGCTGGGCATGCATGAGATTCTTGGTCACCAGAAGATGATAATCTTCACTACCAGCTCTTTGTAACACTCTTGAAACAGAGGGTGTCGGGTGGATGACTTATTAAGGATTCATTTCTGTGTGCCCTTGAATACACTGCAGTCTGGCCTGATGTTCAGGCAAATGCATTTCACAGGAGCTCCTCATAAGCAATCTGTACACACTTTAGCTGGGAAATTGCAATGGTCTCGAAACTGAAGTAGTTTTATACTGCATTATCACTGTCAGATTTGCTTTAAAGGCCAGATCATTCTTTGGCAATTCCAGAAATAGTGAGTGTTCTCACTTATATTCTTCAGTCAGAGAAAGTGAGTTTTATTGCTCTTTTGAGCAGAAGCAGCTTTTGTCTGTTTTCTAGACTGTGCTATGTTATTCCTCAGTAAAGTAGCAAGGGATTTGGATTGAGTGGGCAATTTGACTAGAACAATGCTGGTGGTGCTAAACTAATGTTTCAGCTGTCCAACTAGTTTGCTCATTCGAACTCCTCCTAAAGGTAAAAATCTAAGCTGAAAAAATAACTCTGAAAGAAAAGTGTCAAGGCTGATTAATGTCATTACCAGTTCACTAAAAATTAAATAATTAAATATTTAGCTATTTCAGGCTTCTAGTTGCCTATAGCAATTGGACAAGTGCCTTGGATACTGCAAGAGAAGTGGGTTAACCTTGAGCACACTGCAAGACATAAATGCATGAAGGTTACTTGCATAGTAACTTTAAGCTGTCCTCCTCCAACATGCTAAAGTTCCCATTCTAAATGTACTTATAAGTATCTCATATCTCTAATGTAATTTTATCAAATAAGTGCAAATCACAAAATTCTTCAATATTTATAGGAAAACAACAGATTTAGAGATCATTGGCACTTCCAGTTTTGCCAGTAACTTGGATGTTGCCTTGAAATTTAACAAAACCACAATATGTTAGAAGTGGCTGGAGACTTACAAACTGTCATCAGTAAAGTAAGAAAATGGACCCCATGGCCTAACAGGTATTTCCATTCCTGTTGCTAGTTACCGAGGACGATACCATTCTTTTCAAAAATTCTCTCCACAGATGTTATGAACAGAAAGTAACACAGATATTTCTGACTTCTTAAATATCATACCTGAAAAAATCTAGACTTTTCTTCCTGATCTTCACACCCTACTTAGCTAGGCAAGGTTTTGCTGAAATCTGTGACAGTTTTGACTGAATAAGGGCAGCAGGATTTGATCCCATGATAATAATACAAAAATCTGAAATCCAAACAAAGTGTACACCAGGAAGATTTGCAGAAATTCCTTGTAAAAGGAATTTATCATCTTTTATTTTTTAGCAGAAGAAAAATGTGGCAGAGAAACAGACTGTCAGACACTTTCAGAATCAGTGTTTCCTGCGCAACAAATATTCATTTTATACAGTGGAGTACAAAGCTATGAATCATGTTGTATGTGAAGTGCAAAAATCAAGAAAAAGGTAATGAACATAGACAGTTACATGCTGTAATCTCAACCTTCTACCAGTTCTACCAGTTCTACTCAGATTCAGTAGAATTTAACTAACTCCCAGATTAGTTCCTTCTGCAACAGTCTAACTTTCTTTTTAGAGTACAGGGCATTTCTAGTTAAATAGGATGTCTCCATTATATCATATTAGTTATGATTTCTTTGGTTCTATCTGACTTCAAGTATTAAGCAGTTATAAACGACACAAAGCAAGAAAGAAAGAACTTCTACAACTGATCAAAACTCTGTGGCCAGCTCCATTGCCTTATCACCAGTAACTAGTGGTTGCTGTGACAAGGAAAGGTAGAAAACCCCCTGATTACTGAACAAGGAGAGAAAGGTTCTCTCCCTTTTGACAGAGACAAGGCAATAAATCTGTTTTGTAGGCTGCACTGACAATCAGGTGGAAGCAAGTGACAAAGGCCACAATCAAGGCAGGTCAAGATGAGAAAGTAAAAAAAGCTTGGAAAACCCATCAGTTACAAGGCTGAAATGAATGGGAATGCGGTGCAGGGTCATATAAACAGGGATCAGAAAGAGCAAGGTAAGCTCCAGGAAATGAGTGGGCAGAGTATCAGCAGGATCATGTGAGAAAAGTGTGTGCACTCACTGCAGCTTAAGGGGTGCCTGATGGTGAAACCCAGACCTGGGCAGAGAAGCCCCCAAGGTGCTGATGCCAGTGGGGCAGTTAAACTCCTGAAAGCTCCTACTATCTCACCCTCTAGAGAAGATAGTCTGGAACATAAAGCTGGTTGAAACTTATTTTTCCCCTTTGCCAAACACCTTTTTATTTTCTTTATTTTTTTATAAGTCCTATAATTCTCTGTGGTATTTTCTATGGGAAAATAACATGCTGAGGGTTTTGTGTTCGTTCTTTTTTTCCGAGGAAATTATCTTGCTGATGTCTCATTGACATTTTTAAACTTTAGTGAGCTGTCCGACCTGAAGGCATTCCTGCATGAAAACCCCACAGCAGCAGGCAGAGGAGACCAAAGCCACACCAGCTCCCCAGCATCCTCCATAGGGGCACCTCATATGCACTCAAAGACTCTCTGAGAATTCCCAGATGGGAACACACATCCAGATGGCAGTGACAGAAACAGCTGTTTTTAAAATCAGGATTATAAACCAAATGCAGCTTGTAGGATGAAATCTTGCTTTCCTCTGCAGCATTAAAGCATTTGTTGAGCATTACAAGAAGATATCTGAGACTGTTGAAATCTTTGCAGGGGTTGGGCTATGAAGGAGGTGCCAAATCCGGATTGGAGTTTTAATCTTTAATTACTAAGGGAATAAAAACAGCATAGTAATTTTTTCTTCTTTGTGAATGAGTGTGCAGACATTTCCCTTCTGGTTACTAAATATCGCACCCTGACTTTGGGCCATCATTTGCCATATGATGTGTGAGAACACTTTGTTGCTCTCCTTAAGGATTTATTCCTGGAAGAAAATGGAGGTTAGTTGCGAGTGGAGTAGTACTACTGACAAATCTGCTAAGCCAAGTGCTTTGTTCTTCATGAGCAAGCAAGATGAAGTAAACTGTGCAGAGTGAGTGCTGCAGACTGAGGCCCAGAATAGATGGTCCTTAGAAATATTAATTTGAACTTTCAGAGGCATTTCTACCAGGGGCTGCCCCTGTGATTCATTGGTTCTTTTCTAATCTCTCCCACCTGCAAGTCAGCAATCCATCTGGCTGGCGACAAACAGAAGTATAAATCTTGTAGGTAGCCCAGCTTTTGCAATCCCTGGTTTGCCCTGAAGTTAAAGATGCTTTAAGCCACATTTTTAAACATTTTGGAAAGCACTAACCACATACAACATACTAAATAATCACTGAAAAAAATGAAAAACCCAAAACTCACCTTCAGAAACTATAATCATAAGTTCTATTGAGTTTGATGTAAGGCATGCTGAATATCAGCCAGAAGTGA
Source organism: Sialia sialis (assembly GCA_009812075.1). NCBI lineage: Eukaryota > Metazoa > Chordata > Aves > Passeriformes > Turdidae > Sialia > Sialia sialis. The sequence continues at coordinate 39,731,534 of VRYO01002734.1, read as the reverse complement.
AGCCAATGAACTGAGAAAAGTACAAAGCCTTGGAATTAATGCCTAGTGTTATGAGTAGGCAGAAATTTCTTCATGAAGCAATTTTGCAAGTTTACTTGTAAGATATTCCCTGAACCTAGAAACTCTGTGGAGAGCCCCTTACCTTTGATGGATTTTCACACTATTGGATAGGTTTTTTGCACTCCCCATTAATAGCTCACTCAGGTGCTTTCCAAGGCTCAGCACAGGAACCCCAGGAACTGTGGATTTCATGGGATTTTCCTGGCTATGTGGTAACTGCACTGCTCCTGAGCTGCCCTGTCTGGAGAAGCAATGTTTGCTTCAGGAGAGCTTCACAGGTCTCCTCTGCACTTCTGGCACAGATAAGCAGCACAGGATTCCTCCAGATACCCACCTCATTCCACCCAGAATCCACCAGGGAAGAATGGGGTGCCAGGCTGCTCATTTTTGAGGGTTTCCAAAACCACAGCTTTTGCATGTCAGCACACCCTGTGGATCAGAGACTCAGTGATTCAGCCAGGTCAGCTGGGGAGCAGCAACATTTTCTGGTCTGCAGGCACACCAACCTCACCTAAAGGGAGCCCATCCGTATACATTGACCATCCCAAACCAACATTTAACTTCTATTCCAGCAGCACAGAAGATGCTGCTTCATTGCAAATCAGAGCCTGGTACATGAGAGAATTATAATTTCTGGTGAAGAATCTCAGCCTTTCAGTTTCTGAAATGTTACACAACAAAGTAATAATCATGGCCTTTCTTGAAGGACAGTTAGGTAACACATTCATTAAAGCTTAGTTGAAGGAGCCTCTCAGAGATCAAAGACTTCATCTGCAGCACTCTATTCTTGCAAAAGTGACATTCAAGACCTCTGGATATTTTTAAATATCATGTTTACTATTTTTCCTCACAGCAGAGGAAAAAAATGTGCACAACAGTACACATTCCTGCTTCACTACATCTCCTTTTCAGTGATCCCAAGATAAAAATGCAAATATTCATATTAAAAAAATACATGAGGCTATGTACACAGATTTAACAAGTGGAAAAAACTATAAAAACCCATATTAAAATGTGCAGCCAACACCTGACACAGCAGCAAGGATTTCCTGTGAAATTCAAAGGCTTCAAATTCAAACACCTCAGCCGTTTTCAAAGGAGACTAATGTCATTACATGCCAACTTCACTGATCCTCTTCTTGTGGCCTTCATCTACTCATGCCTGAGTAGCAGCAAAAGAACCCATTTCTTTCTTCCAAAATAGCTCATTTTCTGCTAAAACTTAAAGGACTGCATATAGTATGGATTGATAATGTACATTCAGAAATGAATCCACTCCCACTTCCATGTTGTGGGACAGACATGCTAGAGAGGACAAATGTAACTTAGAGAGGACAAATGTAATTTCTCAATAGGGATATGCACTTGCCATAGGAAAGAAGACTGAACTGATATGAGAGAGAGAGTTTTGTGGACCAGCCCTTACTGTCCTTTCCCTGTCACATAACCACGGCAGCAACAAGGATTGCGCAGAGAAAGAGGCATCTACCCCACTGCCAGTCCTCACTTCTCTCTCTAACCAGTCAGACAATGAGGACAAAAAGCTCATCAACACTTGCCATCTTTCTCAAATTTGGGGAGACAAAGAGGATCAGTAATGAAAGGGTAGCCTGGATGCAGGACCTATTCCAAGTTTTCACTTGTCAGCCTTCTCTGCTCACTATGAATGAAGCCCTTGGACAAAAAAAATCCAGGAGTACAGAAAACAAAGATATTTTTAAAAATAAAGCAGTCTGTATATGCCACAGAACCAAACACAGACAGCACAAGGGGGTTTGACAGCTCTCTAACTAATGAGGTCCCTGGCACTTTTTGGGCTGGTTGGGTTGTCAGGGACAGGAGGGACCTGGTAGCTCCACCAGGGCCAGTCACGAAGGGGAAGGCAACAGAGGAGAAAAAATGAATGGGATCAAGAGACAACAAAGCCAGGGGCATAGAAAAAGACCTGTAACTACATAGACATTAGATTAGAAATCTAGAAGCTCCTTTAGGCAACACTTGAACAACTCATAATAGGAAGAAAAAGTAATATAAAAGGCAGACAAAGCCTTTTGATCAACGAGAATCTTTTCTTTCCACTCCTGAAATAGACAAAATAATATCTGTCATGGTTTTCCTGCTAGCCAGAGTCATATCCTTTCTTTGTAATATGCATAAATAGTTTATTGAGGTTGGTTCAATTTTCCCCAGAAACTATAACAGATCAGCATCCCATTTTTCTCGGTGAAGTAAAAACACAAAGCAAAGAAATATTGTTGCCTCACAGTGTTAATAATCCGAGGAGAAAAGATAAAGAGTGAGAGAAAATAGATAACTATAATTTATGAGAGAGAAAAAAGGGAGTGGGCACATGTCTAGCTGCAGTTGTGACTGCAGGTAGTAAAGTGCACACACACTATTCTGCCTGGTTCTACCTGCAGAAAAAGAGAGCAGTGAATCCATACCTTTGATTAGCCCATCTTAACACAGACACAACATGCTTAAAGAAAATAAAACTTTCCTGAAATCACACATACAAGACTGCAGCTTATCCTCCACAGAACTACTGAAAGTAAAATGAAATGCCTTGGAGCACACTGCTTTAGTTTGGGAAAAATAAACCACACACAAATGGGGGTTAATATGGAAATTCTTTTTCTATGCAGATTAGTTTTTCACTGGAAGAAACTTACCAGGTTTTGAAAATTTGTTTTATCGTCACAGAAAACATTTTACAAACAGGAGGACTAATTTTTCATCTCCTGTCCTGAGGGCACTTAACTCAAAACCCCAAAATTCACAACCAATTTATCTTCACAGGTGTCTGAAAACATAGCATGCCTTTGCACTTTGATGCCTGCTGGCTCTTCCAGCAATGTGAAAGCTATCCAAGGGAAAAACATTGTTTGCCAGAAATAACACTCCAAGGAATCTGTTTGTTCATTTTCTCTTGGGTAATGTCTCTACCTCCTCCTAGATTCTATCATTCACAGAATGGCTTGAGAGGAGCCCACACTGCAGAAATCACATCCTCCAACAATAGTGGCCAAACAGCCCATAACTACCCTGTTTCTCTAATCTTCCAGAACACAATGCAGTGGCAATAACACCTCCATAGCTCCACAGGCTCTGCATTCACTGCATTGAAACACTGACTACTTGTCTCTCTAAAGCCATCCCTACAGGACGTTCCATTATCAGTACTGCTTCAAAGCAGAGGAATGAAAACCACCTAGCATATGTTCTTCAGGGTTTCAGGATTTTTTCAGAATAAAATTAAATGTAAAAATCTCTGGTCCTCTCATGCAAATACTTCTGTTAGAGTAAAGCAGTAGTTTGCATTGCAGCCCACAGAAAATGCATATGTCTGATGAATACCAGTAGAAAAACTCTAACAACAGAAGACAATACAGAGCAATAAAAGCTTTTGAGGAAGATGGGAATGGAAATCCTGGCTGAGAAGATACAGGCTATACAAATAAACTGAAGAAACACATTTCTGTTTCTTGTTGGATTAGCCAAAAGAGGACAAAGAAATAATCCCATCATATTCGAGATGCGCTAAGTGCATTCTTATGCCAAACATACATTCAATGTTAGCAAAATTCAGGCTACACGCTAGGAATACAGACAAAGAAAGGTATGTTATAGATAATTTCCTGTATACATCTATATAGATTCTTTTTTTCCAAAGACAGATCTTTTCAGAAGTTTCTTCCCACTAACTTAAGACATTTTCTTGAATAGTCTATGTTGGAAATATATTCAGTCCTAACTTCCTTCATAGTCAGAGAAAGGTCAAGTTCTGCAGACACCTGTGAGGATTATCAAGGAAACCTGAACCAGGGATGAATCTCAAAGGCAAAGAGAGACAGTGGGCAGAGCATGACATGCCTGGTCATCCTCACTATCCCAATAAGAACACTTGTCTGCTGGCTTCCCTCTCCCTGTGTCAACATGCCGGGACACAGGGAAAGAGAGGATGGTGCACACCTGGGTCTTGTCTGAGCAAAGAACCTGGTTTCTCCCTGACCCACAGATTCATCCTATTCACCTAACCTGAATCTAGGGAAAGCACCAAAATCTAGGCAGTCAAAACTGAGCCTTTACATCTAACCTGTATTTAGAGTGGCACCACGCCACTCCCACTGACACATATTTTGCCTGCCTTAGGTAAGAATCTGTACCCCCACCCACATAAAAAGGCAAGGATTGAAAGGATTATATGCGTACACAACAGAAAAAACACTGTAAAATATGTAAATAATGAACACTGGCTTTCAAATTCTATTTTAAAACCTGTGTGGGTTTCTCTGATCTTCTCTCCCCCTCACCTTTTTCCCCTGTTAGCACAATTGAACGCAGAACAGAGAAACACAACAAAAAATTTCAAGTGTGTCATTTTTGCTGCCTGAAGCCCTTTTAACTTACTGTGCTTATGATACAGCTAAAACAGAATTTGATAATGCCATGCAGTCTATCGTTGTAGGTTGCACTAAAGGATTAATTGAAGGTTTATGCTGCAGAGTGCTATGCTATTCTTATAAACAAAACCTCGTTACCTCAGTTACTGAGGCTGTAAGTTTTTGAGTTCAGTGATTTGCATTTTTCATAGAGACTTCTAGAGACTAAGAAGTGGGGATTAGAGCAAGATTTAGGGGACTGTTATGCTGGAATAATTTATTTTACATTTCATGGTAGATTATTTATAGCCTTCTTTTAAAAAAGCAAAAACAACCAAAAACTAGAGGTAAAACTGAAGAACAAAAGCCAACTCAGTGTCAATGCTGTGTTTGTTTTATTCTCCTCCATCTCCATTCCTTCATCCTACACAAACCTCCTGGCAGCCTTTCTTATCTAGATTCACAAAATAAGCTCCCTCTTATCACTTTCAATTTCTTGAAGACTTGTTTTACCTGAAGTGTCCATTATATGTTAATCAAGCAAACTGGTGGCAGAGAGAACTTCTCTGCTTTCATTGCAGCTTTCATGCTTCTTCATGCAGAGCCTTAGTTTTTCCTCTTTCAATTGATGAACCTGGACACTCTTAAAGATGGGAAGTTCTTATTCTCAGAGTTTGCATCAGACTAAAAACACCACCCTCACTGACCAGATCCTAATATAGAGGTTATCAGTGAATGCTATTCAGAAGTCTCCTGAAATCATGCTGAAATGTAATTCTTCATTCAGTTACTAGTCAAAAAGCTTGGAAAAGTCTGAATCCTTCATTGTTTCTTTATCTGTTGCCTAATTTCATGGCACATACAACCCAAAGAAGTGAGAATAGGCCCAAAGGAATATTTGTACTTTTGCCTATGACAGACACAGACAACAGAAAGTCCAATAAAAATTATTTTGTATGAGAAATTGTAAATCAGTAGTATTGCATGCACTTGAAAACATATATTCTACTTATAACTTTTGATCCAGGACAAGATTTTCAAATTTCAAAAAAAATTAATTTGATACAGATTTCTGGAGGTCGAAGGGAAAATATACAAAGTTCTTTGAATTCTGTGGTATTTTTCCACCAATCACTGCACAGTTCTGCTCTTGGGACTGCTTTGGGATGATGACAGCTGGAGTAACACAGCCTAAGACAGAAAGCATAGTGTATGGAGGTATTTTCAAGAAAATATACAACAACCTGCAGGATTCTGTAATAACCAAAGTCCTGATGTGGGAAGACCTAAGCAGTAGTCTAGGGGATAGGGGTGTGATCTGCTGCCAGACAGGTTGAAATATCCTGAGAAAGGTGAGGCAGTTCAAACCAGGCTTGTCACAAAGAGCAGGACTCTGCTCATCCAAGCCCAAGTTTACCTGCAGGGAGGCTCACTTTTCTCAGAGATTCAGCAATGTCTGACCAGATTCATTCTAGAGGATGCAGATGGAGACGTGCTAAGCTACCACAGCAGTGCTTGACATTAGGTCACCTGCACTTGTGAAGAGCCTTAACTTATATCCTGACCTCCAAAGAACTTTACACTTTGCCTCTTCTGCCAAGCAGCAGAAGCAAGTTGTGGGACTGGCCTCCAGATGGTAAAAAACAGCATCATTCCATTCATTTTGTCAGAGCAGTATTAAGTCCTAGAATACAGCTGTCCTCCTGCCAGTCTGTCACTAGCAATCATCTTTTGCTAAGGAAAATATCACTTTATATTTTCAAGGTCCTCCAGGTGAAACAAACGCTATTCTGTTAGAAGAAATTTTCTCAGTGATTAAATAAAACACGAACTGCATAGTTATAATCTTGTCACTATCTACAGAAAAATGGAGCACAAATGCCTGCCAGAAGTTTATTGTATAACTCCAGTGCAGTGGGGATTTCCTACCACAGAGGCATTTTCCTGCATACACAGCAATTTTTCACAGGAAAGGCCTGCCCTGATACCTGGCACATACATTTGAGAATTTTCTGATAAAGCCTGAGTTTAGGACTAGCAGCTACTCAGTGTGCTAGTGATGATGGTGCTGGCAACACTAGCCATAATTTTTATTCCTTTTCTTCTTCATAATCAATACCCAGAGAAAGGTAAAGAAGAGCAATGAGAATTTCAGAGCATTTGAGAATTGCTTTCAGAGCACCACTAGAAAATTAATGAAAAATACATCCTTAGAAATCCATGGCTACTAATACCATTGGCTCTCTTCATAGTGAGAAAGATCATCAAACCTTAGAAAGTTGGGGTATAAAAGGATAAAAACTAGTTATAAAAACTCACGTAATGGGTAAGTGTAACTGGACTCAGTGCCACAAAGGCTGATAAGATTGCTACAGTGTGCTGGGATTGAGTGTTGTTCACTACTCCTGGCTAATGTGAGGAAAGAAAGTGAAAATTTAAATTTTAAAATAATGGAAACACAAGAGTGATATAAATTAGTAGGATGAACAGTGAACAGAAAATTGAAGCGGGGGGAAGCAAAACTCAAAATGCAATGTTCTAATAGAATTGTGTAGATAAGTGAGTTAGGCAATTAAATATATAAAAATAATGAAATAGGGAGAGATTATGAAATAAGAAAGCTGAAAGCGTTACGGTTTTTTTGGTTTTTTTTTAAAGAAGCATTGTGGTAAGTGTTATTTTCTTTTAATATACCTTAAGCCAGGACTAACTATTGCCATTATTAAGCAAAATGACTGTCAGCAAAAAAATCAGATTATATACCAGTGCAATCTGTGAGTGTATTTTGAAAACTGTAACCAAAAGGAAATTATACCAACACAAAGGAATGAAAGGATTTCAGTCACTCTCCATATTTTTGGTTGCTCATGCTAAAAAAAGGAACAGGCTTGCTACAGATGTGGAAAAGATAAAACTGAGAAAATTGAGGTATATGAAATTGCTAACTACTTTAAAAAACACTGAAAACGACCTACTTAAATCAAATCAAGGAGAATAGAGATGGATGCAGAGATCCATGAGAAAGGCACGTGATCTGTTTTGTACTTCCAGGATTTTCAGCTTTTTAGACCAATAAAAGGACAATCACGATGGCAACACAAGATATTCTTGATACAAAGCAGTTAAGTAGAAAGAAGCTGATGTTAAACATAGAGAAATCCTTAGAAAAGCAATATATAGATATCAGGTTATGGCATTCCATATGAGCACACAATACCCCAGGCCAACTAAAAGCAAGAAAATGAAAGTTGTCTGTTAAAACCATTCCAAGGAGGAGGAGACAGACAAGCTGGAGCTATGAGAATTCATTAGATACTGGAAAGTAAAGTACAGAAATGTCACGCCTATAAGGCGTACCCTTTTGACTAAAATTTTGATCGAAACCCGGAAGTGCGCCTTATACTCCGTTGCACCTTATGTATGGACAAAGTTCGGAAATTTGCCAACCTGGAAGTGCGAGCCGCGAGTGCCGGTAGCCAAGCTGCACACCACGAGAGCCACGGCAGCTGGCGCCATGGGTGGGAGGGAGTCCTGGGGCCTGCAGCATGGGGAGGGCGCCTGGGGCTGCGTTTAAATGCTACGCTGATCCGTGAAAACTGTTTGCAAATTGAGCACCTGACAGTAAACCCCACAATCTGTTACTAATTCATTGCTTTGTTGCATGCAGAAACTTGCTGGGGGGAAAAAAAGTGTGCCTTATAGGCTGGCGCGCATTATATGGCAAAGTACGGAGATTTGCCAACAACCCTGAAGTGCGCCTTATAATCCAGTGTGCCTTATAGACGTGAAATTACTGTATGTACCTCCTAACCAAAATCAGGACAGATCATCCTAATGTCTCCTTTCTGCTAATGTACTCAGCAAAATCCATTCAATAAAACAAATTCTTTAGATAATGTATTTTTCATGGTATCCATTCTCAGACTGTAGGCAACTAGGAGAGGTAAGAATTATTATGAAATCTGATTAATTTTCCAAGTAATGTAGTGCTTTCCTCAGCTTTGAATTTACTAATAGCATAAGTAAAGGTAATAGTAAATAATTAATATTCTAAATAGGCATGTAAAAAATATTTTTAGTTAGATGATCGTCTAGTATCAAAACAATCTTTAATGTATTCTGCAGTTGAATTATAAAGGTTGAAGACTATTGAAGTAAATTGAGCAATTCTTTGATGCTTAAATTTGTAGACTCTTTCCAGCATTCCATTATTATTTTCAGGTCAAAATGACATGCCAATCAGTGTATTCAAAACAAGACTAAAGTCATCTGTCAAGATGGTTAATTCCAGTATAATTCCACAGTATATGTTCAGAGCAGTATTATAGAATAGACAATAGCTACTCTAAAGCTTTATTGAGCCAATTCACAACATCCTTATTGAATACATACAAAACCATTTTTCATAAATCTCCAATAAGATTAAGCTAGAATTACTTTTGCCCAAATATAAGTTTGAAAACAGAAAAAGAATTCATAGGTTTAGGGTGTAAGAATTAGAGAGGGAAAATAGAGCTATAAAGCATAAAACCTGTCAAAGACACCCTGAATTTATGTGCTGGCTCATGGTACACTGTCAGATTAAAGAATGGAAGGATTAAACAGAAACAAAATACTCTTTTCCGTCAGAAGACCCTAAAGCTGATGTACCAGTTCTGCAGATTTGTTTAGGCAGTTTAACACTGCAGGATGTTAAATGAAAAAATGTCTCCATTCTGTTATACAACTTCCTTGTAGCAGAAAATTTTTCAGACATCTTGTGATTCTCACTGTTTGAAATGGCCAGAAGTGTCATTGCAGAAGTTTAGGAAATCACCAATAGAGTTATCTTTATTCTCTGGTCATACCCAAAAGTATCATATGCATGTAGTGGCTTTGCTGTGCTGTGCTTCAAATTTCTCCATGCTAAATACATCACACAAAGCATTACTCTGAGGTAATTCCCCTCTCTGCTTTTTCACTTCCTTATGAAGGCTTCAATAGGATGTCAATATTTCCATATTTAACTCTTTGAAGACCTTTATAATGCTAATGAGTAAAAAGGTTATACACCTCTTTTTATGTTCTGAAAGTCTACAAAATATTTATATCTAAAGGTTATGGCTGGTCCTCCTTCTTTAAAAGATAGTTCATCATCATGCTTTGTCTGGCATGTAAATCATGAGGAAATAAGCAATAGAGTCACTCCCTCTCAGTCATATCTGCTGATTATTATTTTTCCTTATCTCAACTGCTGGAGCACCTTCACAACTAGCTGAGCATGATCTTTCTGCAAACCAGTCCCGTCCCAGAGAGTTTACTATCTAAATGATCAAGGCAAAGAGAAGCAGATAAAAATGTGCCTTATGCACAAAATGAATAATCTGATAGTGGCAAATATAATTTGACTCCATGATATTTTTCTGGTTTTGCTTGTCTGAATCAACATGGTTGTATTAGGATGTCTTGGCACGAAGCTTGGAGGAGAAGCTGGGGCAAAGAGCCCGTGGACACAAGTGGTATCATGTTGAGTATGATTAGTCCAGGAGAAACCAGGCAATGTCAGCATTGTCACTGCTGATACTGTGCCACATCTCCTTGACTTCTTGCAGTTCCTACACACACACTAAAAATTTTGACTGGTAAAATGATGATAGAATCTACAGGGTTTGCAGTCTGGATTTATTCATCTCTTCTCAAGCCCGGCAGAAAAAAAGTAAATAATTGTAGAAAAGACTAGGTAAGAGCCCCCTCTCCTCTTCACCAGCAAAGCACCTGCATGTCTGTAGAAGGACTTGAGCACTCTCCAGTACAAAAGTGAGTCTCACCTTAGACAAAATAAGAGATGGCAGTTTGCAAGAATCTGTCCTGGAGAGGAGGTTTCTTCTGCAGTGGTACTGTAGAAGGAGTTTCTCTCATCACAACACAGTACAGGGAGCATGTCCCACTCGCAAACCATGCCAGCCTGATACAATGGGGAGATCGTTCTCAAGAGCACAAGCAAGTAAATTTTTCATAGTGTATTACTTTGGCACAATTTTCAAGAACTACAGGTAATCACAACTAAGGCAGCAGTGGCTAGATTCTTCCTGTAAAATAAAAAGTGAACAATCAACAAACCAGGTTTGATTCCTCTGACAAGACATTTTTTACATTTTGTAGTAGACTCTGGTCACAACTGGACATGAATAGTGCCTTGCTAACCAAGAAAAATAGCAAATACTCTTACACCACATAAGGAGAATGATATTCAAGTGCCAAGTGCCTGCTGTTATTTTTCCCTCAGCTTTTCAGACTGAATGTACTGAATCAACACAATATCATAGCAGGTAGAAAGAGTACAAAGTAGTTTTATAGAGACCTGCTTTGTGAATCTGGTCCTCTTTTTCCTATTAAAGAAGTGTCCTGATGATTCTGTTTGGCAAGATGATTTTTCTTTTATATTTTAAACTCATTAAATTTAATGAATGTATTAAAGGTCAGAAGCATAAAAGAAGCATTTACCACTATAGCACAATGTGAGAAAGCTGAAAAATATCAGCTATCATGAACACAGGCAAGACACCTCTAATGACACTGTATTATTTAAGGCTGTCTGTCTGCAATTTAAACTGTGTATTTTGCTGAAAGTACAGTTAAGGAAAGTCTGAAACAAGGACACAAGGCACACATTTCAGCTAAACATTATTGGAGGAAATCTAGAAGAAATACAGTAATTTCATGAATATAAGCCGCACCTTTTTCATTGAAGAATCCAGCCTACCCCAGTGGTGCGGCTTATATTCAGGTGCGGCTTATCTATGGACAAATCCCAGCAAAACGCCAACCCGGAAGTGAGAGCCGGCCAAGCAGAGTGGCAAGTGGGAGCCGCCGGGAGCATGGGACTGCCCGGAACGAGGGCTGCAAGTGTGCGGCCCGGCCCCTGTGCCACCGGGAGCCGGTGGGAACGGGGAACAGCCGGGAATGGGGGCTGCACAAGGACGGGCCGGCCCCTGCCGCTGGGAAGCCGGGCTGTGTGGGGCCGGGCCGGAGCGCCCTGCCCCCTCTGCCGTGTGAGTTAAAAAAAAAAAAAAAGCGCGGCTTATATTCGGGTGCGGCTTATATATGGACAAATCCCGTGGTCTTCCCAGCTACCCGGAAGTGCGGCTTATATTCAGGTGCGGTTTATAATCGTGAAACTACTGTAATTCAAATTTCCAAAGTAAGAAGTACCACTGGCAAGCAGTAAGATAAATGTGAAAGTGAACGTGAGTACATATTACTGCACAATTAATTTTGTTTATTGCTTCCTAATCATGACTTCTTACATACTATGCAAAGACAAGAAAAAAAGTTCAGAATATTAAAATGCCTCATCTTTAAAAGAAAAGAAAAAGAAAAAAAAAAGAAAGAGAGAGGGAGAGAAAAGTCTGTAACACACTGGGGGATTTGTTTGAGCTTATGAATGTGAGCCAGCATTCCTGGGTCCTGCAGGGCAGTTTCATTAAATTCCAGGCTTCGGTTTGAATGAGGTTATCATCTGGTTATCATCTCTGCTGTGCCTTGCTCTTCTGTAGAACTTGAGCTCCATAGGAGAGGATGCAAACAAATCTTTTGCATAGCACAAGACTAGCTAAAATGTAGAACTCCAGTGATCGTCTCCTTGTTAGGACAGCGACCTGATGGCAAAGTTTCAGCTTCTCAGTGGGGACATCAAGGCTAGTGACACCTGGGCACTGTACGACACACTGGGAATGCCAATCCTCTAAAGAGACCAACTGGATGAGAGGACAACCAGAAACACAGCCGAAAACATTTACACAAAAATAGAAAGCTTTCCTTTTTCACTCTAGGGCAGGCAAGGGAAAGATTTAACAGAAAGGAGGAGAAATCAATGTTTTGGGGAAGAATTTATACGCAGGAAGGGACTTGGGCATGGCTGGTGTCTCCAGTGCTGAGGGCCAGATCCCAACCCAGCTCCAAAGAACTGTGAGGAAAAGAGTAACAGTGAAAGAAAAGGATCTCACTCTGAAATAAACACTCTAGCAGATTATTAATTACTCCTGAAATTGAAACAATGGGCTTCCATTAGCCACTCTTATAAAGTCAGGCTTTTCATAGTAAGAGCAAATAAAACATCTAATCCTCAGTCTGAGGCCAAACATCATTTTTTATCTTTTGGATTCTCCTTGGAACCAGTTCTTTCATTCTTCCTCACAGAATAGTCAAGGCTTTGCTCCCTCATCAAATCCTACTCTCCCAAAATACTTCTTCCCACCATAAAGCAAGTTCAGATATTTTTAAAACACAGCTTCTAACAATAGAACAACTGCAAAGAGCAAAATGGCAGAAAATTAGGATCATAAGCCTATTATTCATGAACCCCCAAGGATTTAGAATGGAAACATCTTTCTTTGTTCATTAAAAATATTTCACATTTGAAACCACTGAAAGAAGAAAGGAGCAAAAATGCCCATCTGAAATAATAAAAAATTTTATCTACCCCAAAACAGCACATGCCTATTGCCATCTGAGTGATGCAATCATCTCTTTAACTCTGATTGTAATTTAAGCACATGAAAAGCTCTTAACAAGTTTTAAAACAGCAAATTAAGAAGATACATACAAGAGGATTATTACACAAAGTATCCTGGACACTGTGTGACTTCAGTCTGAGGCCTTCTCAAACTTGCAGAGTAATATCCATATTTTTGATCCAAGCTGTATACTTCTAAGTACCTGAACAAGTGGACAGGCATGCCCTTCCTACCTATACCACTACAGCACACTGCAAAGTGCTTTTACTGAGAATAAAAGGCTTCCAAGGGGATGTGAAAAGACTAGAGAGCTCAATTAATAAGGCTTCCTTTTTTTAGTTAAATTAATTAAACAAATTAAATTAACTCAAATTTTAAAGATTCATAATACATTAATATTAATAATATTAATTAAAAACAAGTTCATTATAATTCTGAACCATAATACTAAGCAAGGAAAAGAACAAAACTTGGTTCTAAAAATGAAATACAGCATCAGCACTTCTCATATTCAATGCAATTCTCAGGAACAGAGATTTATCTTGCCAAATTTAAAACAGTATTTCCTATTTCCTAAACGATTGTTCTCTTATTGAGGATCAATTTGTTTCCACTACACCTGACAAACTGCTGACATTTAAGCACTTCAGAAGTTTTCAGAACAGAGCCATAAGTCAAAGGATGCATGTAATCTCAGTGACTCCTGCCAACAGCTTCAAAATTTGAAAAAGATAAGATGTTCTAGAATACAGAAAAAGGTGGCGGCAGGGGGGGAGAAAGAACATTCTGGATTTTTGTTCCACCTTTCTGGTACGCAGCACAGATCATCTGTTTTATGTGTTAAATATGGGGATAAGAACTTGGTGTCTTAATACCACAATATAAATATTTTTGTCCCAGTACAGGAGAATAAGACTTGGACCTCTTAGACATTAGTTAAGTAAAATATAGTCTTTATTAAAGAGATGCAATTTTTTTTCCCATGAAAATTCTAGGATTAAAATTGTGTTTAGTGAACTGTTTTTGAAAATATGCATCAAGAATATAGAAATAACACCTTTCTAAGCAACTAATACAGTAAAGAATATAAAGATAAAAAATTAACTGCAGAAAGAAATTAAAAATAAAAAAAGAAAATACAGCTGTAGATCTTAAATAAAGATGGATAGAAGGACGTGCTGAGATAGTTATTAAAATTTACTGCCTCAGACTTTTACTCAATGAGCCTTAACAAGTACAAAGCCATGAAAAGTAGTCTTATGAAGTAAGTTTGAAGAGAAAGAAAACACTAATTTCCACTGCACTTGAAAGGAAATATTGATAACATCACAGGCCTCTGTGAGAAGATCATCCCGCGTTTTTATCACTATTATAGAAAAAAAAAAAATGTTGCAGATGAGATGCTGTTATTCTCTATTTGTTTTAAGAACAAGTATTTCTCAGTAACTTAACTTTAAAGATAAATGATGGGAAATCTGAAAAAAATTATTTCTGTGAATTTTTACCTCCAAGTCTTTATAGAACAGAAGAATGCCAAAAAACAGCGAACAGTAAGAAATTGTGTTAAATACTGAGGAAAAAAAAAAAAAAAAAGGAAGAATGAAGGACAGCTGAGCTGAAATCCTGCCAGCTCCAAGAGTATTCTGTCTCTCTCGTTTAGTCTGACTACAAAGTACAGCCCTCTTCAAAATGCTATACAGGAATAAATGTAGAATTTGTGTTGGGTTGAATTCAGGGGTACTGAACAAATAATTTGGTTCATGTGTCTTTAGAAGCTTTGTATTCAAATCATATTCCTGCTGCTGGATATCAATCCCACTACAGTTTAGCTTTTAAAATCAAATAATTAGGCAGGCAACATAAAAGACAGGTGTTACTGTCAGCCCTCAAATACACAAAACTGGTTAAAATGCCTGAAAAATATTGTTTTAAACATTTAGTTGCCCTCTCTTTCAAGGGCTTCAGTATTTGTATTTGCTGAAGTTCTGATGCAGATCAGCTTAGTGCTGCTTCTTGGGCTGTCAGTGTGAAAGAGAGCCCATCAAGAGGCAAACGACTTGCAACAGAATCACTGGAGTCATCAGTACCTTATAAAACATGAAAATCAATTCAGCACAGCAGGCTTGTCTAGCCAGTCCCAGGCAATACTTTTTCACTCAGAGGAGAAAGTCAGACAAATACACTTTAAGTAGAATATTTAGGAGGACATTCCCAGTAAATAATCTCTAAAACACAAGAGGATCTACTAACAGTTTAGGCATATTTTTGCCACAAAGAAACACCACTTTATGCTGTTGAAATGGTGTGTGCAGAAATCACAAGGAGGAGCTGAACATTTAATTAAAGCAGGAATGCCAATGTGAAGAAAGCGACATAAGTGGCAGCAGGAATGAGGAAATTAAAGCACACCCCCCCCTTTTTCATCTACAGCTTTCAGCTTAATGAATCTAATAAACACTTTAGATAATAAGCCATTGTTGACTAAATCAGCAGGCTTTCTAGCATGTGTTGGAGATCAGGAGACCTCATTCCTCTTGTTTACCAACAGAAATCTAAGGCACAGCAGGATTTTGGACTAGGTGATTCTTGTTGCAGGCTAGCTGCAATAAATTGGTTCCTCCACAGCGCAGTCTAACCCCCACTATTCCAGATTCTGTGTATTCTCTAAATAAATTAGCTAAAGACATTAATATTATTAATCAATTTCACAGAGGAATTTCAGCAGGGAAGTTAGGTGACGTGTCAAAGGCCAAGTGGAAAAATCAATGATTGAGCCCAAATATTTTGAATCGGGGTCCTTTATTATGAACACATTTTTTTGTCTTCATGTTTTTAGGAACTCTATTGCAAGCAGATAGTTGATTTTGCTCCATATAGAGCAAATTAAGATTTAATTCCAGTTTTGTAGACAGAGAGAAAAAATTTCTTCTCCATATAAAGGGATTGCAATCATACTCATTATAATCTGCTATCCTGAACTAATTCCTGGCAATATCCTGACTCTTTTTGGCACTTAGATAAGAATAATCAACAATCAAAGATGTTATAGATAGTAAACAATTGTATTTCC
The DNA here is from genome assembly GCA_009812075.1 of Sialia sialis. Taxonomy (NCBI): domain Eukaryota; kingdom Metazoa; phylum Chordata; class Aves; order Passeriformes; family Turdidae; genus Sialia; species Sialia sialis. Next base: position 39,715,527 of record VRYO01002734.1, on the reverse strand, counting down.
TATAATCACACTCCTATTTGCACTAGTCCTATGCAATTATATATGCACATGTTCTATGTGAATTCCCAAAGGAGTAAGCTGGGTGTTTTTGGAAGTTAATAAAAGAATTATGTTTCTCTTACAAATAGTCTGCCTCTTGAGTGCTTACATCATATGCACATAAATCATGTATCTCTGTTAATTTAGATTTATAGTCAACATGATAATAGCCACACTTCCAAACAGCCCTAGGCACTCACATATTATGAGCAATCTGTAGTGTTATGATAGTTACAACAAAATAAGAAAAGCCTACATTATTTAAACAGATTTTTCATTAAGAAGAACGAACATTCAAAGCTGTTCAGAACTCCAAGCACTGGAATGAGAGGTATTTAACCCCTTATTTAAAACAGATTTTCATGTAACATGGCTCATGTGTGTGGGAAAGGCAGGGTGGCTCAAGTAGTGGCTGAGCCTCCTCTTTTCCAGACTAAACTTGTGCCTTTTTGGTGCCTCTGTTCCAGCAGCCTCGTAATACAGCACAGCCCTTTGGGCAGAGGCAGAAGGGACTGAAAAGCCTTCTGGCCCTTGAATGTAGCTCACTTGTTTTCTGTTATTCAAGCTATGACCCTTTGAATAGGTACCTTTATGAACACCAGTGAGATGGGTACCTTCAGCTTCAATCCTGCTGGTCTACACAATGCTTTAGATTTTATTGTTGGTGATCTTAAAATCTTTGGCTTGTGGCAGATGGAGGATATCTCCATATTTGGACTCTATGGGAATCAAATGCAGAACCTATAGTTTCTGAATGATTTGTGTTACCATCAAAAGAAGGCAGAGGAATATTGTACCAGAAAGGTACAATCTTGAAAAACTTTACTGTGTTTTGCATAACTTTCAACTGTTTAAACAACTCTCCAACATTTGTCCATTAAATGGGGAGCTGTGTTCAACATAATGCCTGTGAAAGAAATATTGCCCTGAAGAGGAGCTCATCCTTATCCAGCTGAAGGCTTCTCCTAGGGCTGATGTATGAGGTTGACGTTTGACAAGTCAAGCTGTAGCTTTGGCACAGCATTTTGCTGATTCTTAAACTCAGCTTTTCTACTACAATAGAAATACAGAAACCACATTATCCTATATTTAGTTGGGATACTCATTCAGCCTCTCTGAAATTATTGTTCCCTTAACTTGTTTGCTTTGCCATTTCCTCCTTGCCTTTATTTACTAAAGATTTACTTATTTGAACTGTTCATTGATACCAGTAACCCACATGAAACTCCTACTCTATCACATTATTATTCATTTAATTCATAACTCTTCTCTATGTTTTATTTATTTAGGATTTTTTAACTCTTTTTGCTCATTGACTGACCAAGAAATGGCTCATGTGCCCAGCCTGCTAAGCGTTTCCCATCCTTTACTCAACTGAATGATTTAAACCCTTACTTGCAGATTTAACCACTATCTTTCTGTTAAAAGGTGTGTTTCCTTCTGGGTTGTGAAAATTACTGTATAGACTCATTGTTTGAAAGAAAAACCAAACAAACCAGAATTGAAATCACAAGTTCAGGAATAACTGCAACAAAGGGAGAGTGATAGGGGTGCCAGACAGTTCCTTTTTTGTTCCAAATACTTTTAACTGTTGCTGCAGCCGTTTTACTCCCTAGAAAATGGGTGTGAATAAAACCCACAATAAAACATTTCTGGTGTTTGTTATCAGTCATTTCCCTTCTGTGGGTAAACGTGGCACTACTGAAACTGCCTATCTTGTTGTCCCAACAAAACCAGCATGCTGCTCTCCTTTGTTAATAGCTTGTCACCTCAATAAGCTGCCAAGATCTTATAGGCCAAATACCAAACATGTCCTCAGCCACCCACTCTGTTAGTGAAAATAACATTTGCACTTAAAAGTAGTAATCTATCTGGTGGTCATATGTGTAATTGCCTCATTTTTCCTGAGTGCATCTGGCCTTGTGCATGTAAATAAGAACAAGATCAATGCAGACAATAAAAAAATCAGAAAGAACTCTGAAGAATGATCACTCATAATTCAAACTCTTTCCTCCAGAAATGCAATCTCATGTGGCCTAGAATCACTGGCAGAGCCTCCATCAGGAAGAGAGGAGATATCTTCATCCTCCTGAGGCTAGTATTCATAACAGAAGCATGCAGGTATTTTGTAAGCACTGTAGTGAATGAACCAATTCTACTCTCTAAAGTAGCTTTATTGTCCCTAATTCTTCAATAATAAAACCATCATAATGTACTGCATTTTCTTGAAAGAAAAGAATACAGAGCTTCAGAATTCGTAATCCTCCCCACTTTGCTGCCTTAAAATAAGAAAGCAGTGCAGAATAATAATATATATGCTGGATAGCTTCTGCTGCAAACCCTTGACATTCTGGAAGGGAATTCACTGTCCAACTTATGTAAAGAAAGAAAAAATGAACTATGGATTGAAAAAGAATTACTATGCATTTTTCTTATGCAGGCCCTGAAAATCCTTGGTCTAGGACTAAAGATCATGCCTGAGATACAAAAAGCTCTTGGTACTGTTGGAAGATCACAGATGCTTAGTGGCATCTTAAACACCCAGAGGAGTAGGATCAATGCTCAAGATGCCTCTCCAGCCCCAGGCAGGTGCCCAAAGCTGTCTGAGACCCGTGAGCAGGTAGGGCAGTTCCATGCTTAGGAAAGGAGACTTCAAATACCAGTGCTGTGATTTCTCCCTAGTTGTTCCTCAAGAGGACAGATTGGTAATGGCTGTCAACCAAGTGACTTTGAAAATGCAGCTCTAGGACCTCCAGACTGTCCAGTCACCAAACTCCTTCAAACTACACACAGATTCCTAATTCCTTATTCCTTATTCTTGTTTTCACGTTGCTGCAGAAGAGCTTGAAGGCACTGGGCTAAGGATGAGCAGAAAAATTGATACCCAGATTGAGGAAACATTTGTTGAGGCGAGAGACAGGGTGGGCATTTTTTTGTCCAAAGGATGGAGTACTCCAGGTACTTATTACCCAGTGAAAGTTTGCAGGGAAGTCAACAAAGGTTATATCAAAGTTTATGACTCACCACAGATCAGAGTAGAAATAATGCAAGAAAAAACCTGTAAAACCCTAATGTACTATGATAATAAGCTTTTCTTTCAGGGCAATACCAATATTTATCCGAGAAATTATTAGAGTAAGCAATTATCAACATCATTTAACACCAAATAGATACAATGGAAATGTCAATACAACACTGATTTTACTGTCTTCCAGAAGAAGACATTTCAGTTTGATCACAAACACCTTTCCCAGACACTGCTGGAGGCTAAGAAATTACTCAAAGGAAATTTTTGAAGCTGATCTTCTGCAAGCTGTCAATGCACACTGTAGCGTTCTGAAAAGTGCATGTGTGAGCACAAATGGACATGTGGTTATCACTGTGAGTATCATCCTTGCAATGCCTCTCTCTGCTTCCGAAGCTATCTGACAAAGGATAGGCACTCTCAATAACAACTCTCGTTGCCAACATCATTTAACACCTCCTCTATTTCAGGGTATGCCCAACGTGTTGCTGTTATACTGCTTGATGGATTTCAGAGTGGTTCCACTTTGGGAAAGAGGCAAAAGAAACAAAACCACTTTACTACTTTCACTTGGCTGCCAGAGGATATTTTGAGACATTTTGTAACCAGATAGTCTAAGAAGTTTCAATGAGGGCAAGAAAGAAAATATATTTTCAGTGAAGTGCAAGGATTGAAATATCACTCCATACATCGACTGATCTCCTACACATGGGTGACTGAAAAAGTCATTAAAAATGGGCCTCAACTGTCACATGAAGTCGATTTTTTTCTTCTGTCCATATGTTTCTGAAGATAATAACAGAATTTTTCACTGTGGTTTAAATTCTTTCCAACTGTTTAATTTGTGTGACACACTTTCAAGGCACCCACCAGCTAAATAGCTAGAACTTCTGGGTTTTATTGCATCCATCACAGTTCATGTGCTAGAAAGCTGAAGAAAAAATATTTTCATTTGACAAATTAGGCACTGCCTCCTCAAAACAATCTAATATTTATAGACATTCTGACAGACTAATGAATATATAGATCCATTTGCATAGAAGGACAAGTACTAGTTTCTAGATGAAAGAACAGAGCAATGTGATAAAATGTTAAAGACAGACAAATATGTCATGTAGGTTCTGATTATACAATCTGACTGTCAGGAAAAAAAGCTGTAACTTGCTAGCCACATCTCAAGCAGAAAATTCAGCAATCAAAAAGGCTCTGAACATTTCACCACAGCTTGAAGAATTTGGATTTTTTTGGATCCTGTTAGTACTAGTTATATTTCATTGCTATTGGTACTTTTGTAATGATCTCTGAAAACTATCTTCATGTGTCCAAGGAATCCAGCATCCCTGGATGATGGAAATATATTTTAAACAGTAGCAAAAAAGGATATCTAACATATTATCTTTGCTATATTATTACCCAGAACAAATCTGACCTTATTTTCATTCAGCAGGCTCATTATTCCACTCCATATCATGCATATTTTTACTGTCATCATCAACAGGAAACTGGTGTAATGGAAAGTATAAGAAGAGAAAATTTGTTTTAAAACATCCATCATCTAATCAGTAGTAAATAAATAATTGAATATTTAAAAGTCTGGCAGGATACTGTGAGAATTAAGGCATCAGTATGTTTATGTGAGGTGAGTTAGAACAACTTTTTTACTGATATATCTTTTTGTGAGCTCTAACAAAATACAACAAAGTGAAAATAACTTCATAGAGAATATGTCTATAAGATGCCTTGGGGACCATGGCTGTGAATAAAGATAGGAAGAATGTAGAGACAGCAGGTTAAGTATTTGGTCTGTAGGGATTCTAAAGGGTTTTGATTAGCACCATAAATAGGAGGCTCTGTCATAGATGTTATTAAGCTGTTTAAGAATCTTAAGGAACCTTGTTTATCAAAGAGGAATCACAGCTTTATGAATATGACTAGCCTATCTTTGGACAAAGATAAAAATACAACATGAAAGAGTCTTTGAAGACTACTCTGCAACCCTTACTTGCACTAAGTTCCACTTAGCCTTTCAAGGACGTCACAGTAGAACAAACCTAATGTAAGCACAGTTGCAGAAATATGCTTAATAGCACAACAAAGTAGAACAGGTGTTTCCCACTTGGCTTAGGACAGCCATTTGGAGTTGCAACAAAGTGGAAAGAATGAACTAGGAGGGTAGCTGGCCAGGTAATGCACTGAGCCATTACTCCTTAATCTTTGATAGAGAATAAAACACTACACTAAAGCCAGTGCTCCGTTTTAAGCATGTAAGGCAGGAGTCCCAAAGAAGAGGGTGATATTACTCCCTCAGATTTCTTAAATATGGCACAAATGAAGAGAATGTCAGCAGTGACTGGGTTTGCTCTGGTTATTCACCCTTACAGCTGCAGTGGAAGGGAAATATATCTGGCCCAGTCAAGTCTCAGAGTAGAGCAGCACTTCAACACAGCCCCAAAGCAGACTTTCACTTCCCAGAATAGAAAGCAATTCTGTCTTGATGGCAAGATAGGGCATTGCTCATATAACACACAGAATCACAGGAAAATAATGCAGTAATTACTTGCTATAAATTACCAAGGCAGATACTGCACAGACAATGCTTTCCCCATAAGCATCTTAGGCCAGGACATCCCTAGGAGAGAAGTAGGAGCAACACCAGGCTGCCCTTCCACAAATGTATAGAGCAAGTGTTACACTTAGGGACTGACTGTGCTTGCTAGCAGCATTTGAATGAAAATTATCCTGTAGACCTGAACCATCGCAAAGACTCCATGTCTCTGAACTTCCCTTTAGTGAAATATTTTTCTGTACTTGTGACTGAAGAGTTTTTCTGGTCCTTATAATGGGCTTACCACATGAACAGCCTCAGCACAACTTCTGAGTTACTGATATAATTAACTCTTATTCTTTTTCCCATAGTGAACTTTACAGAAAATATTATAAAAACCTTGTCAATTACTAATTTTCTAATATTCCCTCCTACATTGTCTAGCAAGCTATTTTATACGTGCTTTATCTTCTCTTCCTGCTTATTTAACTCTTATCTGCCTAAAACATCCCTGAGACCTCCTGCTTCTCAGGCACAAGCTCTACCACTGGAGCTCTTGTCATTAGACCTTATCTGTTTACTCAGATAGGACTTATGGTTGAATATTATTGAGCAGCTCAAACATCCATAGATCATTGAGGTGCATTTCTGGCTTTCACTTCCAGAGGCTCTTCAGTAGAATTACCTTCTGAATTGAATTTCCAGAACAAGTGAAGCTGGAGATTGCGCCGCTGAGATGCTAGCAATTTAAAATACCAGCAAAAGAGAAGAAAAATAAGGGTTTGGAATTTTGAAAATGTGTAATCTTACTCAGGTACAAGTTTCCAGGAGTATAAAGTGATACCAGCATCTTCCTGACTCAATGGGCCTTTGTATATAATTTATATATAACATCCAAGAACAGGAGTAACTCCCACCCCTTAAATTTTGATTTTTCCATCTTTGCTGTTGTTGATGTAATTTTGTAGAAAAACAGAGTTTAGATCCATGTGTAAATATTACACTGAATAAGTTATGGGAGTCACTGTGACTTTCAGGAGTGGAGAGTACTGCAGGTCTGAAGAGGAGGCAGGGCATGATTCTGGACATAGTTACATCCCACTGTATAGACAATCATGGCAAAGACACCACATGACACTAGGTTTTAGGTGACAAAGATTCTGGCTTCAGCACGGAAGATTCCTTTCAACTTCAAGAACTGAAAACTCCTCCAAATCTGGCTTTCCGATGTTTATTTAAATACTGCTTTACATTTTGAAAATCCACCTCTGTACTTTGTTCAAATAATTCTATTGTTTTCAGCTTGATAGTTATTTTAGTCTTATTACATCCTTCAAGACTGGAAAAGTGATCAGAAGTCCAAGCCACAAAAAGCTCATGGACACAATTAGCCTTGTTGTTCTGTGGAAGAAAGAGCTGGCCTTGTTCCTGAAAAAAACTCCACATTTACTTCACCTTCTTAACTGCACAACCAGAAAAATACCATAAGTGTTGGGTCTATGGTAAGCTGTGCTGCTGATAGAGCTGACATGAGGGCAAGTCTTTCATTTTTTCCCTCAAATCCTCCTTAGCTCCCAGACTGTCAAGTTGCAGAATTGCCTGCATCAACCTAAACTATTGCCTGTCTGAAGCTACTCTTCCATCATTGTCAGCTGTATTCAATACTCTGCTGATGTGAAGGGTGATGAAAAGATCTGGAAACTAACTGGATAAGAAAATAGTTATATTTTCTTTCTCTGTATACTTGAGGATTTTTGTATTTGCTTTTTGGCCTTCATTGTCTCCTGAAAGCCAAAGGGGGGAAAAACATCAGTAGAATACCAAGTACAATGCAAGTCTAAATCACTTGAGTTGAAACTTGACACATACTAATATCTTGACAGAAGTTTTACACAACTCTGCAACTCAGGTTATAGAAATAAATATCTCATACACACATACAGGTCTTGAACATCTGCCAAAACTTCGGCTATCTTGCAGATTCAAAAACTTCTGGGAGCAATCCTGTGAATGCAGACTGAGGTCAGTATGTCAGCACACAGAGGGCAGTTTGTAACTCTGCCAAGAATCAGTACTACAGGGCTGGAGTGAGTTTCTAATCATTCACTACAGGCACCCTTTTGAATCCTGAGAGATGTTTGGCTGCAGTCTCAAAGGACCCCTGGTCAGGCTGGGTCTTCTGGGTCTACCTGGGCGTTATTTTTTATTTGGGTCTTCTCCATCTCTGGTGATGTGGGCACAGCACATGTAGGCAGTGTTGCTTGTGGGCATGAGGTGTGCCACCATGCACTCGCCTTCCTCTCCCATGGGTGCAGCAGCATCTTCTTGAAGACAAAGGCAGCAGATCAAGGTGGGATGAGCTTAGGATCACCCTCTGTCTCACCCCACACTGGGTCCTTAAAGAATTGTCATTTGTCCTTAGGCCTATAGGTAGTGTCTCCTGGATCACTTTGTGATCATGACAGCATTCCAGGGACATAAACTACAGTAATTTCATGATTATAAG
>VRYO01002734.1:39663233-39706412 GCA_009812075.1 Sialia sialis | reverse complement strand
ACTGTAGCTTCCATGCATGTGGCTTAGTACCCAAAAGTTACGCTCTTTCATCAAAACCTCCAAATTATCAAGAAAAATTGGTCCACTAAGTAGTACCAAGTGAATCTGTTTCTCTAGCATAGGATGAACATATGGTTGGTACATTCCCAAAATTATCATCTCATATTTCATCTCAAACACAATGGGTTTGAGACCAATACCCAGTGCTGTGCTCTGATTATAAACACATAGGCAACAGCTAACCTACTAATGAGCCTTTCTATGGGTTTAATTTAATATCTAGCATATAAGGTTGAGCTTATGAACATGCTGTGCTCAGGAGGAACCACAAATGCAAAAACCTGCAGGACTACATCATCAGCTGCTATTCCACTATTGCTGCTGACCCTAAGTAATTCATCATCTTTGACAGTACAAAATGCATACAAGCTATAAGCTCCAAGAAAGAATCTGATTCTTTATTTCTATTAAAATCTCCAGCAACACTGCCTATGTTAAAAAACAAAAAAAAAAGAAAAAAGAAAAAAAAAAAAAAACCAACAAAAAAACAAAAAACAAGAAAAGAGAAAAAAATAACCTACAAATACTTTAAGAGGTTGCATACACATCTGTTTCTGCATACAACTTTGTTTGAATAAAGATGAGTGAACGAATCCTGGTGATTAATTCTTAGATCTGCCATTATCACATACATAAAGAACTTCAGAACTAAATGAACTATCATTCCGGCGTAAATACTCCCATTTCTCACATATACATGGTACCCAATCCTCTCCTCACGGGGAGCTGACAGGTCCCAAGGATATTTTTGAAAACTATTCATTTCTGAAGAAAACAAGATTACAAAGTGTTCATTCTCCACTATAAAATAACACAATCTTAATCAAAGATGAGACAGGCATCTAACCATTATTTGTTTCCCTTAAGCAACCTTTAGCATCTTTTATTAACTTAATTGTTAATTAAGGATTAAGATCACTGTCTTTCATCAGGTAGTTCAGCTGCTAGCAGGCATGTACCTAGATCTAGACTTACTTGGTAAATGGATCTGTTTATTGTAAACTTTTCCCTAATTTTGTGTATATTGAATTATTTCCTACCACTAAGGATTTCTGTTGCTCTGCAGCTTAAAGGAAGGGCACTGGAAACTCGTGAGATTTTGTAAATTCCTGCTGAATTTCAAGCTGGCAAGAACAAAATGATCCATTATGAGCAGCATATAAAATATATGTTACATACGTAAATATCAGTCCATAAAGAGAGAAACAACACATATTTATATAGAGATGCTGAATAGTTACTAATGATACATATGATTATAATGATAGTTATTATTGACACACTCAATCTGACTGCCTTCTGTGGACTCATAAGAATTTGAAAAGAGAAAGGCAGACTGAAACAGACTCTATTTTAGCATTTTAAATAACTGTTTATCAAAAAGCCCAAATAAATTTCATTCTCCAGCTGGATCCATTGTTTGGAATGTCTGAGTTCACTTTCAAGGTTATGTGCTTGCTTTCAACACCTATAGGAGCCAAAGTAATATGACAGATAGAACTGGTGGTGAAAAATGTAAGGATACACAGGCAATCTGTTGGAAATGAGAGGTTTCAAGAGAAAGTCAGCTCATCATTATTGCAAAAAGCAGGTGACCAAAAAAAAAAGAAAAAAAAAGGTTAATGACAGGGCTGCAGGAGGAAATTTGGTGGGGGAAAAAAAAGGTAACTACACTGGTTTCTTTTATAGAAACACAAGAGAATAACTTCTACATTCTTGGTGTTATTTAATGCATTCAAGGTAGCTGTACAGACAATCAGTAAGAACCCAACCCAGAATTCAGAGAGCTCATCCAAGCTCACTGCACACAGATTCTGGGTAGCTTGCATAGATCTGCTTTTGGAAAACAAAAGTCAAAGTAAGGCAAACCTGACTCTATTTTAGCATGAAGATTACAAAAATATAAAACTCCTGCATCTTGCTAGCTCTCTGCTACTCTTAAAAAACAATTTTAAAGAACTCTAAAAGTTCCTTTTTTATTTCTAAAGATGAAAAGTTACTTTTCTTATATATGAAAACACCATCAGAGACAGAAGAAACATAATTCCCATTGTTGACTCCTTGTTATGTACCTGATAGGTGATGGCAGACAAATATTGGATGACAATAACTTCCAATTCCTAAACATTTTTCATTCCTCAAAATGATATATTGTTGTCTGCTTATATTCCACAGTGGCTCCATATAAACATACACTGTTTTTCAACTACTTTCAAATCCCAGGCACTCCAGCTAACAACGCTGATAGTCCAAAGGACTTAGTCAGCAGTACTACACTTGCAAAATAAAGTTGTTTTTGTTTTCCTTTTTCCCCCTTTTCTCTCACTCTTTTTTTTTGACCCCCTTCCTCAGAAGGCAGATATGACTGCCTACATTTTTAAATTTTAAATTAAGAACTCAGTTTCCACACTGAAACCATTTTTCATGCTGAGCTTTTGTATTCACTTCCGTAGCTGCACTGAGTATGAAATAGAAGATCAAAGTGGAAGGATCAGTAGAGCACAGCAGTTAAGTCTGAGTTCAGCTCACAGGGATGGTACTACATGACTTGGACCTACCCACCCATAAAAGCAGAGTTTTGCTGCCCTATGATCGTGACATCACAGTGAAACACTGACAGGCACACGAGAGTATCTCAGATGTGCAACTCCATCAGAGTGCACGCATGAGAGACAAAGCATACATGGGAAAACATGTATGGTCACACTCTGCCACCTTGAACAAGCCTGATAGAGTATGCTTCTAAAAACTAACAATTAATAGAAAAATGAACCAGAAAAATAAAGCGTGAGGTAAGATAATTTTGTGCTTTCTCTTGATCCAAGGCAAGATCACCTGAATCTATGTCACTTTGGTTGGTAGAATGGAGTAAGGAATGCTAGACAGATTTGTAAGAAGTATTTCATGAGAATAATGGAAATAATTTGGAATATTGGGTAAATAATTATTCTTAATAATGAGAATAATTGTGTGTAGGCACAGCTATTTTCTCATCCAAAAAATAAAAAAATCACTCAATTTCTCATTGAGTATATCCAGTGCCAAAACTTAAGGATTACCAATTCTTTTTTCCTGATTAATATAAGAACAGTCTTTAGTCTGTTATTGATTATTTTAACCTTATTTTGGACAAACCAAGAAGCTGAAGCCTCTCTAATCTGCCACAATATGATTTGTCTGGAGGAAAAGCATACTTGTAACTTGTCACTTCCCCTCTGTTGCTGGCATATCTTGTATAGGAGAACAATGGGCAGAAAAAAGGATGAGAGGCAAATGCTGCATCTGTCCCTGGGGCACAGTTTAGTGAAGCAGTGAAGCCTGCAATCCCCTGGCCTTAGCAATATTCTTGGTACAAATGGCATCATTTCCTCTCAAGTTTTGTGCCTAACCTTGCCCTTAGATGAAACATCTCTCACAGGATCATCCTTGGACTTCGTGGTCAGGTGTTACACTGGTTCCCTGTGAGGCAGCATTGAAGAACTGATGGAATCTAAAGGAAGAGAGAGGAAGAACAGCCACACTTTTCCTCTCTTTTATTTTTCTCCAATATTTGTATCCTGCTTTACTTTCTTTTGCTCACAGTGCCCTTCATTTCACTTCCCAGATGGATATTTCCCTTCACTACTCTCTGACATGAATTCAATGTGTTGGCCTCCAAAGTAGAAACAAAATTAACTACTCAAAATTCTAAGGATTACCTTGGAGTTCCTGGGACTGTGAAAAATATCCTTTTCCAAAAACAGTGCTTTCCGTGAGACCCTCAGCCCTCTGCAGGAATGGCAAGTGCCTTAAAGTCTGGATATGGGGTTCACTGTCAGAGGTAATTAAATCCGAGTCTCAGCTCAATTCTCTCCCTGGATCTGGAAATGAATAAATGTAGCATCAAAATTAAGTATTTGTTGTGACTGCTCATACTTTGTGCCTCTTCTGTAAAGCAATAGAAAGAGTCTGCCCTACTCCATGCACTTTCATAGGATGTAAGTAAGAATACTACACTTTGACAAAAAGGCACAAATTACAGGGGGCCTTCAGGTCTTTGTAATGTTGAAGATACTGATAAATGCTACATCCACATGCAAAAGGTATACAGCACTGAGCCTGAAGCTGATCCCAGGCTACTGAGGGCCTCCTCTCTCTTGGGCTGCTACAACAGAAAAGGGTGAACTGTGCCAAGCATACTGCATGCTTGCTTTCTTTTATAGCTGCAGTGCTGATGCACTAAAGGAAGTGATGGAAATTTTTGTGCTACAAAATTTTTGTGTTACAAAGGAAGTTGATTTAACTCTGATTTCTTCTTCACAATTTTGAAAGTTGATGTATTTCTTTCCTAGAGAAACTTGGAGAAGGAGAATAACACCTAGCTTATTAAAAAAAAAAAATTAAATAGTTCATTTGGATTTTGTTTTAATCAAATCAGGCCAGTATATAGAACTTTAAATATAGTACTGAAATTTTGCTGTCTTTTTTCCAGTAAGTTTCTTCTCACACGTCTCTACACAGCTATACACAGCAGAAGCACCATTCAGTGAATTTTACATCCTTTTAGGAATGCAAAGCATGCAAACAAATTGCATGCTTGGATTTTAATATTTTTTTTAAATATAATTCTGGGGAGGGAGTGTCTTCAGGATAAAGTTCTTATCTAATCAGATCCTAAGGGAAACCACAGACAGAACTTTAATAGGCTGTCTATATTTAGCCAGCACTAAAATACGTTCACGTAGCAACCAGATTTTTCATTATTCACAGAGTCACATGTGAAACTCTGTGAATCCAGCTCACCAGGGATTAAACTTTAATAGTAAATGATTAAACTCGTACTTCAGTGTTTGCCTTGTGCTGCAGTAGTCACCCAGTTCAGGACCATGAGCAGTACTGTGAGATACGGGCAGCTCACCAGCCTTCCATGAGCTACGGAATGAGAAGAACATCAAGCATAATTCCTGGCATAAACAGATGCTTTCTCAATTAGAAGTGTATATATTTGTGCACTGTTATTCTCTTCAGCTCTGAGAAAAAGCATAAGTATATTATCATCTGCCTTAATTATAAGTGGGCTTTCTGGAGAGGTTCTGCATTCATAGGTTAATAAGTGCAGCTCTGATATTTACACTCACAACAGAACAGACTTATCAGTTCTGTCAGACATGATTTAGTTATAAATTACTGGACTCCACACTGCTTATTTACAATTGAAGCTCGAAGGTGACCTTTCCCTTCCCTGGGAAATGCTCTGTTCCTATGAGAAGTGCATGAAGAACTGCACTGCTTAACAAATCTAAACACATATGGAGAAAGAATCATCCATAGAAGATAACTTGTCATCTTCTGCACCTTTTTTGACTCAGAGTGTGCCAGATCTTAGTGAAGACATACAGTAAACACATTATTTCCCCCACGTGTTAGACATACTTAATCTATACTTTCAATTAAAATCAAATTAATACCTTACTTTCAGTATTCCTTATATTTCCCTATAGATAGATCTAAAGCAATGGGATCACCTGTGTTATCCATTCATGAAAATTGCTTTCCTCCTAGAGAAGTAGAATTTGTCCCCAACTGAAAGTGTAGGCATCCAGCATAGCCTAATTATCAAGTTGCTTTACTCCCTCTGTAGTTGAAGGACAGCCAAGCCCTTCAGAAGGCAAACTATCTGAGCTGCTCACCTTGGAGCAGGATGATTGCTTTTGTCTGGTTAAAACCAACTGCTTAAACTCAGGAGAAATCAGTATCAACATTCAACAGTATCCAATAGTCCATGATTGCAAGAGAAATGAAGTGACAACGAGGCAAACATGACCCAGAGGTATAAAAAAATAAAACCCAAATATTCCTGCATATAAGTTATTTTCAGTGACTGTTGATTTCTGATGCCAAAGGTGAAGGGAGGAAAACAATAACTAAGTTTTCCACAATTAAACCCAGTGCAGTTTTATGCAGTTTAAGGTTCATCCTGTGGGGCACTCAAAAGCCACAATACCCAGTAAAAAACAATACTGGTCAGCAAAAAATGTACCAAAATAATATCTTAGCAAGCAGACAGTAGCACCAGACTTCCTTTTGCACCTGCTCAGCCGTGGAGCTAACAGAGAGAAATCCACAAGGATAGCAGGGCCCTTGACCACACTTGCAATTTCTCTGTTCATTTGCAATCACTGTTTGTTTTCCTTTCAGTAAATTAGCTTCTCACCAATTTCCTGGCAGGCAATCAAATCACTGTGTATATGATGCTCTGAGGGAGAGACCTGAGGCATCCAGTACTTTAAGAAAATTAAAAAACAACTAAGTACAGTAATTTCATGCATATAAGGCGCACCTTTTTAACTGAAGTTTCAAGCCTACCCCGAAAGTGCACCTTATCACCCAGTGCGCCTTATATATGGACAAATTCCAGGGAATAGCCAGCCCGGAAGTGCGAACCGGGCAGGCAGGGAGCTGCTGTGGAGCCAGTCCCAGGCAAGCAGGGGGCAGGTGAGGAGCTGCCGCAGAGCTGCTGCCAGGTAGGTAGCGAGCCGGAGCCACCAGCGAGCAGGCACTGAGCCGCTGCTGCTTTCGAGTGGCAAGGCTCGTCGCTTTTGAGCGGTGCGGGGAGCGACCGCGGCAGTCAGCGCCAGGGGAGGGAGTGCTGGGGCCCTTGGCACAGGGAGGGTGCCTGGGGCTGCATTTAAAGGCTTCACCGGTCTGTGAAAACTGTTTGCAAATTGAGCACCTGACAGGAAACCCCACAATCATGCGATTCTGTTACTAACTTGGTACTTTGTTGCACATGGATCCTCACTTCCAAAGAAAAGAAAGAGTGCCCCTTATATGCCAGTACGCCTTATATATGGACAAATTCCTTGGACTTCCCGGCTACCCAGAAGTGCGGCTTATAACCCGGTGTGCCTTATAAGTGTGAAATTACTGTCATTTGAACTTCAGTGGGGAGGGAAGAAACCTTCTGCGCATCCATGTAGCCACCATGCTTCTCTATACAGAAAAATTCCATATATATTGAGTCATCCCCAGAATGTTGCACCTATGGACAGCAGAAGACATTCTGTCTTTTTAATAGCCCTTGCCCTATTTTTAATAGGTCTTGTTTGTGCCTCTTCCATAAAGCAACAGAAGGAGCCTGCCCTATTCCATTCACTTTCATAGGACACAAGTAAGAATATTACTTTAAGTTTGACAAAAAGGCAAAAATTACAGGGGCATATATTTTATATCTGAAATATATATTAATATATTTTATTCATATTAATATATTTTATATATTAATCTAATTTTTTCGTATATTTTATATATTAAAATATATCTTTTCGCATGTCACACATGAAAATATGTGCTCATGGGATAAGATCTCTCACAATTAGTTTCAGCCTTCAGGCTACTTGTTGTTTCTAAGTTTGAGGTAAACAGTGCAAAACATTTTGTTGCTTAGGTATTATTTTCTCTTCTGACCTGGAGCCAAATATAGCAGTATGGACTCTGCACTGGGAATTGACTAACTTGAGTTCTCTTCAGCAATAAATTCTGATGGCTAGCAGCAATGGCTTGAGCTGGCTGACCAAGAGTTTCTCTGCATTTCCTCCCTCAAAATAAAAGCAAGGTAGAATCCAGCAATATGTGTAAGCAGGTACAGTTATTTTTCCAGCAAAATTGTTTTTTGAGATTTACTTTCATCTGTCTTTCCACACAGCTGTAGTGATCTGGTCAGCAACACAGGACAAAACCCAACAAGTAAAAAAATAACAAAAAGGCAAAGAAATGAGAATACCCTGGAGAGGAAGTAGCTGTATGGTTTTCAACAGAAGCCAGCCAAAATTTAAAATTTAGGGTAGGATTAATAATTTCCACATTCAGCTTCATTATTTCTCTAACTTCTTCATGATTAAGACTTAGCTTATTCCTGTGCCTTGTTTCCCTCGTGGGCCTGTTTTCCAAATGATGAGTAACAGTTTAGAAGTGAGTTTCATTCCAATTTCCTCACCCAATTTGTAATCTCAATTTGATCTAAAAATATTTTTGACTGTAAAATGCTTTATTAAAGTCTCAGCCAGAGAAAGTGTCTTGATTTAAGCACCTCACAGCTGCTCACTTGCTCCTACCATGCACTCCCAACTGGATGAGGGAGAGAATCAGAAGAGTGAGAAAAGTCATGGGTTGAGATAAAGACAGTTTAATGGGACAGAAAAGAAAGAAAATAATAATAATGATGATAATAATAGTAATGGTAAAAGAGGTAGAATATACAGAACAAGTGAAGCACAATGCACCACTCATTGTGCTTCACCACTTGCCAACTGGTACCCAACCAATTCCCAAGCCAAATTCCTCCCCAGTTTGTATCCTGGGCATGATGACATATGATATGGAATATTCCCTTGGCCAGTCTGGGTCTGTTGTCCCCTCCCAACTTCTTGTGCCCCTCCGTTCTTCTCACTGGCAGGACAGGAGAAGCTGAGAAGTCCTTGATGTAGAATAAGCACTGCTTAGCAACAACTGAAACATCAGTGTGTTATTGACATGTTTCTCATACTGAATCCAAAACACAGCACTGTACCAGCTACTAGGAAGAAAATTAACTCCATCCCAGTCAAACTCAGGAGAGAGTGACAGCATTATCTTCCTTAACATTAAACTGTTTGAAATATTTTGCCCCAAGCAACATTGCTTCCCTTCTGAATGAGAACCAATACTGCATCTGTGGAAAAAAGACCTGCCCTGAGTGAGTTTTGTTGCTATTTTCTAAAAGATTCAAGAACATTTGTAGACCCTGTGATGTAGTAAGGAGTACAGTTGGTTCACGATAGAAATCAGCAAATAAAAGAAATAAAAACAGGTGATTATCCGATAGCCTGTTCTCTTATTAAAATTTTGTAATCTAGACATCCAACAAATCCTAGTCCTTGAATATTCTTCAAGCTATCAAGAAGGATTTATTGTTATGCTTTCCCATATGCCAACCCCAGAACTCAAAGAAGCAGTATCTAAATGCAGAATTATGAGTACATGAAGAGATAATATGCAGTTCAATCCTTCTGTCCCCAATTTCAGGACTCCAAGGACATGGGAAGAGGACGTGAGCCCAAACTCAACAAATAAAGTGTGTCTTTTAATATTCCAAGCCTTTACCATACTTAAAATTCAGCCATTTGGAGCCAGCTAATGGTTTCAAAGGAGGCTGAATCATCCAAGAAGAGCTCTGCACATTGGCATGGCCATACCCTTTTGACTGTAGGAACAGCCTAGGAGGGATTTGCTGTACAGGCTGACCATGATTCTCAAACATGCAGCGGGTCTTTCGCGCCAGCAAAAAAAGAAAAGCAATAATAAAAGGTCTGAGGCACCTCAGGGCTTCAGCAAAATAAATCTCTTTTTGTACAGAAAATACCTTCTGCATTTATCTATGATCTGGAAGGAATACCTCCTGCATGTGTCAGAAGAGCTCAGATATGTTGGTGAATTGTTTTATCAGAGATGTATCTCTTGACCTTTGAAATTACAAATAACTGAATCTTGCAATTAGGGAAGACAGTATACCACCTCACCTACAACTGAGTGTTTTATAGCCCACATCAGCAAAACTATTTTTAGATCAAATTGGAAGTGCAGTGAGAGCCTGAAGCTGACCAGAATCATAACGCAATGGAAACCCTCACACAGACACCTGTTTCAAAGAGATTCCTGACTCAATTGGCAGATCAGAGTGCCAGCTACTGCTGATAAGCTCAGATAAGCCCCTGGAATTCTGGATGCTTTGCAGATCCCAAACCTCTTAACGCAAGAGGTTCACTTATCACAGCTTCTTTCGGGTCTCCTGAAATTAACTGGCAAAATTTCACGGTGCACAAAAGAGGATAACTTGGAAATGAGTGCTGTATTCCTTTTTTCCCAGGCCAGCAGGTTCCCCCTCACAGGTTCCTCTCCCAAGTGCTCAGTGAAGTAAATAGAGAGTAAATTGAATGCCGGTTCTTATTTTTATTTTCCCAAGAATTAGTGGAACAACAGCTAGAATACAAACAGACACAGATGGCTAGAATGAGTGTCATTATTCTGTGAAGCAATTTCTCTCACTCTCTCTTTATCTGTCACATACACGCACTCTATTTCCTCTTCTGATGACAAGACTGACCAGGGTGCTGATCAGCAGCGTTGCTGATATTGACAATGACAAATCCCTTCCACAGCTCAGGAGAACCTTAAATAAATTCTCCCAAGACACAGGCAGACATTCTCCTCCTTGCTCTGACACTCATGGTGAAGGCTGAAAGGCTGATTAGAAATTATGCTGGGGCATTCTAGAATGGGAAAAAAAATCTCCTTGATGGGGAATAAGTCAGGAATGTAAAATGCATTTAATTCCTTCTCTTCCCTCCTTCAGTTTTAATGAGGATTAAAATGTCTCTGCCAGATATTTTGGAATTAACTTTCTTTTTCTTACACTATGCATGAGATTATCTTCTTCACATTATCCTGAAAAATACTGGAGAATTAACTACTGGAAATGAAACTGTTGGAAGGCAAACACATGCCAGAAAAATCCAAGGCTCTATTCATTTCCCCACCCCCTCCAGGATACATGCACATCAAAAGTTTGTGGCAAAAAACCCAGCTCTAATATCCACTTATTTTCCCACAAACATATTTTCATTTCATTGTAACAGAACTCTGTTTCTGGGCAAATGACAAGCAAAAGTGTTGGAAAGTAGAATCTATGCTGGTTTATTATGGATTGCATTCAGCACTTCTCACGACTAGGTGCACCATCTCCCAATAACACCTCATGTTTTATAAATACTGCAGATAAAAAGAAAACAAAAATCAAAGAAGAATCAAGTCCACCCTCAAACCAAAGCTCACGGTGTTTTCCCTTGCACTAAATCATTTATTTCTCTCTGTCCCCCTTACATTTTCTGTTTCTCTCCTAACACATTGTGCTTGGACACTGGTGCTTTTCATATTATGGAGATTCAAGGCACCATTTAAGACCCAAACCTTTGAGCCACAACCTTGAAATAGCAAGCAGCCACATTTGCATCCAGCAACAAATAGGACAAAGCCTAGAGGGATTGTGGTGAGAGCCACCAGCAGCCACAAGCACCTCTCCACACAGCAGAGCACTCAGGTTTTGATGAAATACAGGTGTACCCCTTCAATAAGGAAAAGCTTGGAAGCAACAACCTTGGAAGCAATTTGTGTAAGGGAAAAAATAAAAATTTTATTACAAACCTGTGGGGTTTGGTTTAGATAGCCTTCAGAGCTGGGTGTATCTGCCTGATGCTGACAGCACCCTCAAATAACTCCAGGAGTTATTTATTAGGGGTCATTAGAGGGCTGTACATAACATTAATATTTACCTTTAGAGGTTTTACTCAGCCATAATTATCCAAATATCCACAGTAGGAACTGTTGTTGTGGCAGACTGTGTAAAGAAGGCTGGGACTGTGACTCAGGTGAGCCTTGCATGCTGCATGGGTTGCATTTCTGCCTGTTGTGCAGCATCCCCCCCAAATCACAGACAGATCCATGTATCCCAGTCAGCAAGACATGCAGATCCTGTCCTGTCTGAAGGGACACATCCTTAGTGGGCAGGACTGAGCCAAGGGATGGAATTTGCATCAAGGGAAGCATTGCTGGTGGATTCCAGCAGGATGAGTGCTTACCACACCAGTGGTTATGAAGCAGTACAGGCAGAGACATCTCTGTAGTCCTCCCAAAGACAGAAAGGGCTCCAAAAGTGTTTGAGACACCTTCACACTCAAGGGTGTTCAATAAACTTGTTCAGTGAGATGAGGCCAGTCACAACAGGTTTATAGTGTTTGATGATGTGCTTTGATGCAAGATACTCAACCAAATGGAGAAATGAGTCTACTTTAATATGACAAGTTACGTGTTCCTTTAGATTAATCATTTCAGTAAGCAAGATTAACTTTTCAAAGCACATTGTTCAGAATTTGTCATGATGACTGATGATGCTTCTGTTGATTTCATAACAAATTTTGCATTTAAAAAGCATTTTATAATCTTTCGTGCCAAATCTAGAGCTATATATCTACCTATCTAGCTACAGCTAATTTCCAGGCAGATATGGTCCCAAGAACACTCATACTCATTGTTTAGAAAATTTATCCCCACATTTGTGGTCAAACTGGGTCTACTGATTGAATTGTCTCCCTTCTTGTGAAGCTGAAGTTGGTCCGACAATTTCTGTGAGGAACATCTTAGAAAAAACAGGAGGAAATATTCAGTGTTTACCTTTCCAGATAAAGAGTAGAAAGCTTTCTAATTGCGAAAGCTTCCATAAGTACATAGAGAATATGTTATTAGTGTTGGTTTTAAGATCCAGCATACTTTTGTGCAGGAAGATTTTGCCCCTTGACAAACAATCAAATCATCTGCTTTTTTTTTCTCCTAGTAAGAAAATACTAAAGCTGCAGAAATCCATTTTCTTAAATATTGCACAAGACTCAAAACTTGGAGACTGAAGACAGAAAAGGAGACTGTGAGACAGTGAAATAAGGTGTCTTGAATTAGGAGAGAGGCAAAAATATTACTAATAATTAATATTTATATAGCAGAGGTGGATTCCCTTGCACATTCTCCTAATTATAGATCAACTTATTAAGCAGAAATGTGGATTCTGGACTGTTGATTTCATTTGGTCTCAAAAATCCCAATACAGCTACATAACAGCTCTTTGCTCATTACACCTGGTGCTGGCAGAAGTTCAACACTGAAAAACCCAAACAAGACGCTTTTTGATCTCTCCACAAGAGTTTGCCACAGGTGTTTATCTCTGATATGTTCACTGAGAAGAAATCCCAATAGGAGGGGTTTTTTTGGAAGGTTTTGGCACATTGAGTGTTTTTCTCAGGATGGAAAATTTCCACTTGTAAATCTGCTGCCAGTAATACTTAAAAATACTGGAGTGGTATATCATCACTGCTGTCACTATCCCAGGATGAGCTCTCTTGTCTCTAGGTCCTCTTCCTAGCCAGTGAGGGCATCACAAACAATGGAATTTAAACAGACCTGCAGGAAAGCAACTTGCCAAAAGTTTCTGAATAGAGGAGCTGCAAAACAAACAAAAAATCTCAGCAAATATCTACTCTCAAGCTGTGGATTCCCAATGGCAGATCACTCATACACCTATTTATGTCCTAGAGAGTTAAATCAATTTGACTTAAAGCTCTTCTTTAGAAGGATTACCCTTTACTCACCTTAAAATGAAAAAAACCTAGTAATTCTATGTTAGGATGTTCTTAATTCGTTGTTCTATTTATATTTTAGCCAAAGTATGAAACTACTTTCTGTGAGTTGAGTAAAAACCTTAATTCAGAGAGGTCAAGGCTTTAATGTCCAGTGGCTCCAGGGTTTTTAGTGCCTGGTGAAAGATGCTTACAGTTCAGCCTTCAAGGTCTGGGCAGCTGGTACTCTAGAGCATATCCAGGGAAGCACAGCCAGCCCTCCTAATCCCAAAGCATCCTTCTAGTTACTCAGTCACATTGTCTCAAAAATTAGGTTATTTTTCCCTCTGGCAGTAGTCCTGGCTTCTGCCTCACCAAGACATTATTCACCCAATTTCCAATGCAAAGTTGTCATGGGATTGACTTTTTGCTATTATTAGAGCAGAAAAACTAAGGTAAAGCACGGAGTACCTGAAATCCTTATATATTTAATAATAGATTATTAAATTCAGCAGGCATGCCATGGAAATTTTCAGATTACTTAGCCTCTTTTGTAAGCCAATATATATAAAGGCTAATACACGACCCAAACAATTACTGTCTGAACTTTCAGAGACAGCCTGAAGGCAGCTGTAGCAGGTAAGACAGAGCAACAATTTGGGAAGAGCAGCAGGCAGTCAAGCACAGTCTGTCAGGATAAAGCTTCTCTAAGTTCATTAGGATCAAGAGGGGATCAGATAATTGGAATGCATTTGCACATGCATTCAGATTTTGAAAACACATTCGAGCAAGTGTTTTCTCCTAGAGACAGAATCAGACTGCTAAAATATATCGTTATATGATTCTTGTTCAAGTGAGGTAGGGAAAAAAGAGGAGGAGGCAAGTTATCCCTTATAAAATCTCAGCCCACCTGCACTAAGAACAGTCCTAAGGATCTTGCATGAGAATTGTTTGGGTTTGCATTTAACTCTGCTCAGCATTTTCAAAATAAAGGGGGAAGTAAAAGAGAAAAATAATGAAAAGCAACTGTGGCTAAAGGAGGACAAAGCAAGAAAACTGTGACAGGAACACAGAAAAGGGTGGGCAAAACCACTTGAGACTTCAGTAAGAGTTTCTGGCGCAGCATTACAACTTTTTTAAATCAAACTTTTTGTCAGGTTTTCTGGCAAATGCACCGTGTCATTTCTGTAAGAGTGGAACAAAAGTTACTTTTAAAAAAAGGGAAAACGAAAGAAAAGCAGCCTTTACAGTTACACAAATCCAGACTTGAATAAACAAGTGGAACAATAGTGTGATTCCTTCCAAAGAATATTAGATGTCTCTTTTTTATCTCCTCTCTGCTGTTTTACTGATGCTTAAGAAGAACAGAAAGTTAAAAGCTAGCTCATCTGCTGGTCTGTTTGCCTCACATATATGGGAGACAAAGAATGGCTTTCTGAACTTATCCTAGAAGGCAGGGGTAGGGGGGAAAAAAGGAAACCTAAGCAGCAGGTCCCCCAGACTGCTAACAAGGATGAGAGAGATCTTAACCCAGGCAAAACCAGTGACATGAGAAAGCACTTGCTAATTAATTTTAGAAATCTGGTGGTGACACAAAGCGCTCCTGTTGACACATACCAATCCAAATGACGGGAACAGGAGAAGACAATGTGGAGAATGTAAAAACAAAACCCACATTACTAACCAATTTTTTTATTTTTAAATAATATATGTACTGTTATAATTTAATCAAATTATTTATGTACTTTTGAAAAAAGAAATAAAACATTATTCTTTTTTCTTTGGGTCCCTTCTCTTTCATGCTTATCTTCATGAGAGGCAGGATTCTATGATTCTACAGTGGGCTCATCCCAGTGAAAGATCTCCACAAATATGTCTGAATCAGGAGGTGCTGTTAGTCATCCTGATAACGCATCAAATCAATCTGCAAGCCCAGACCAAAAAAAATCCCATTTCAGTAGAAATAGTTCTACTGAATTAAACTGAACTTCTGAAAAGTCAAGGAAGATTTAATTTTTACATGTACATATGTGTATATACACACACACAGAGCAGATGGTTTCACCTCAATGCCTCCTGTCTCTGAAGAGATTTTTATGGCAAGCAGTGCACAAAAACTTCCTCAGAATACAGTAATTTCACGGCTATAAGGCGCACCTCCGGGTTGTCGGCAAATTTCCAAACTTTGTCCGTGTATAAGGCGCACTGGACTATAAGGCGCACTTCTTTTTGCGGCAAGGATCCGCTGCCAGCTCTCCCCGCGACTCGCACTTCCGGGTTGGCAAATTTCCAAACTCTGTCCATATATAAGGTGCACCGGACTATAAGGCGCACTTCTGGGTTTTGATCAAAATTTTAGTCAAAAGGGTGAGCCTTACAGGTGTGAAATTACTGTATAATATCAGTGGCACACTGTGATTCACACTCTCAGATTATTCAGCGCAGAATATTCACTGAAAATTATCTTCCACTAATTTCTCACACAACTTTAGTTACAGGCAATAAATATTATATTCCACTGAAATTAATGAAAAAAATATTATTTGCTTGTCTGCATGGTCTCTCACACAGGCCTTTTTAAAAAATCTAAAAATATTGCTTTCCAGTAGCCTTAACCAATTAAAATAATGACAAATTTTTCAAATTTATACAATATAAATCGTTACCATCCTCTGGCAGGTATTTCTGGATAAATAATCTTTATTTTTTTAGTTTAGAATAGCTAAGGCAGTGCAACATCTTTGCATACAAATGCTTACTTCTAGCACATAAAACTGTGAATTTACATAAGTTTAGAATATCATTAGAAAAAGGGAGGCAGGGGACACATCCTGCCATCAGCTACAGCATTTTAAGCCTGCAATGAACCTGAATGGAGCTTCTGCAGGTTTACACAGGAATAACATAGGTAGTGAACGGCACATTTTCTTGATAAAATTTCCATGGGGTGAAATGAGTATAGAGGAGGAGTTTAGGCAGATATCATGCATAATAAATTGCCTTTTTTTTTTCCCCATCAAGAGAGATACTATAAGCAAAGAGTGCATTTTATATACTGTACTAGCCTGGGTAAAATTATTAATTTAACAAGAGTGATTGTGCAAAATAACAAAATACAAATGCATACTGAGGCAGGTACTTCAAAGCGATCTAATAACACAGGCTATAGACAGACTTTGCTCTTACAGCCAATATGTCCCACACAGGACTTGGAAATGATTTCTGAAAGTTGTTTTTCTTAGCTTTTGTACACTCCTGTTGTTGACAGCCTTCAGCTAGATGCACAGGGATTCCCACAACACCCAAAAATATTTGAATATCTGGAGCATGAACACATTGAGATGGAAATCAATAGAGATTGGCAGGGTTTCCACCTCTGCCATGAGTAGCTGTGTGATCTTCACCATGTCACCTTTGTTTCTGGTTCCCCTGCCATTTCAACCATTGACATGATCACAAAAATGGGTCATCATGATCATTCAATAGGTACTGGAGGCTCCCAGAACTTCCACTGGAAGCTTCCCAGAGCTTCAGTCTGCAAGTTTGCACGCGGACCTACCTGCACTAACTGCATTCCTCCACACTTAGCCTAGGTGTGAGAGTGCAGGACAATGGGAATCAGCAGAGAAAGAGGATCTAAGAAAATGATCATGCTTACATGGCCATGTGAAAATACAGGGTAGATGGATTTCATTATACAAGTACATTTACATTTCACTTATTGGTGGGGGAAAAACATTTGCAGTAGAGGGATTTTTTAAGCATGCTCACTTGAATTATGAAAAGATACGTATTTTTGATGCAGATTTATTACTATCTTTACTATTAATGCTTTGAGGCTACCACCATATAAATGTACTTATCAACCATTCATTAATGCAGTTCATTACTATAAAATTATGCACTTGAGCTTTTTTAAACCATTGCTTAGTGTTTCATCAACCTTCTCTCATATGTGCTTTAAATCATGTTGTTGAAAATACTTGTAATAAATTCCTAAACCATCAGTGGTCATATAATAATTTACACACACAGAGCCTATTTCACTATTCTGGTCCTCTAAATCATCCGGCCATATTTCTTGAACCCTAGAAAAAATACTTTCAAGTTGTAAATTGTACCCAATGGATGCATATAACTTCAGCTTTAAAATACCCTAATACATTATAGTGGCAACATATATATTACTTCTAACAGGCTGAAAAAGAATCTTAAAATTATTTAATTAGAGGCCTCCAAATTAAAACATCAGAAATGTAGTAAGAGACTGAAACCACCTGTGGTTCACATAAACCCTGGATAGCAATATGGAAAAACTCCTTTGAGACTTGAATAGATAATAAAAACATTAAAAAAGCTTTCCTTGTGTGTTTTCAAGCTGTTGCTGAACGGATTTCCCAATTAGGAGAAAAAGCCACATTTAATTAAAATTCAGTCTAAATGTCCTGTTTACTTTTAGCTATAAAGGTTTTGTACTGTTGAGACAAACACAGTCTACCCTTATCAAAACCAGCTGCTTTATAATTTATAAATGGAAGGTGAGAATAGATAGATGTACTCAGAACATTGTGTTTCCAATATATTGGTGTATTTTTAAAAGAGTGATCTGGCAGTCAAGCTGTCCAAGAAGTAATTTGCAATTCAGTACATTGTATTTTAATCAATAAATAATCATGAACAGAGGAAAGCATGGTTTCTCATGTAACTAGCCACTGATGGGTTTCAGAGAACAGCTCCCTTTCATGGGTGCTGAATATAAAAAAAATCCAGAACACAAATGAACTGCCAAGAGCTTTGCAGTGTGAACATGTTATCCCACCATTCTGAGGTGAGGCTTTGAATTACATGGGAAAATAAAAATTAAAAAAAAAAAAAGAAGAAAGAACAGAAAAAAGAGAGAAAAAACCTTTTTATGGTTTTCTGATCAATTGCATTGTAAACTGCTATCATAGAATCACAGAATACCCTGAGTTGGAAGGCACCCACAAGGATCATCAAGTCCAACTCTCACTGCTGCACAGGAAATCCCCATGAATTGCACCATGTGCATGTGCACAGGAACACTGTCCAAACACTTCTTTGAACTCTGTCAGGCTTGGTGCTGTGATCACTTCCTCAGGGAGCCTGTTCCAGTGCCCAACCTCCCTCCTGGTGAAAAATCTTTTCCTCATATCCAACCTAAACCTTCCTTTATACAACTTCAGGCCATTCCCTCAGGTCCTGGCACCGGTCATTACAGGGGAGAGATCAGTGCCTGCCCCTCCTTTTTCTCTCAAGAGACAGAGCACAAATCTCCCCCTTGGTCTCCTCCAGCCAGCAGGACAAGCCAAGTAACCTCAGACATTCCTCATGTGCTCCCTTCTAGATCCATCACCATCTTTCTTGCCCTACTTTGGGAAAAAATTAGCCTAATATCTTTCTTACATTGCAGTGCCCAAAACTGCCCCAGCACTTGAGGTGAGGCTGTCCCAGAGCAGAGCAGGACAATCCCCTCTCTTCCCCAGATGTGATGCTGTGCCTGATGCAGCCAGGACAGGGTTGGCTCTCCTGGCTGCCAAGGCACTGTTGACTCATGTTCAGCTTGCCATCAACCAGAACCCCCAGGTCCCTTTCTGCAGCTTTACTCTACTGCGTCTCATTCCCCAGTCTGTCCAAACATCCAAGGTTTCCCCTCCCAGCTGCAGAATTTCCCACTTGTCTTTGTTGAGCTTCACACGGTTGATGACTGCCCACCCCTCCAATTTGTTGAGGTCTCTGAGCAGGACCTCTCTGCCTTTGAGGGAGTCAACAGCTCCACCCAATTTTAGATCACCAGCAAATTTACTTAGTATTCCTACAATTCCTGCATTCAAATCATTTATGAAGATGTTGAATAGTGGGCCTAAGATAGAGCTCTGTTGTTGGGAAAATAAAAGCCATATTTGTTTACTCTTACTACACTGTCAGTTTCAGCCATTTCCTATACACAAGCTATTTCCAATCTGGTTATCAGACCAAGGAATTACTTTTCTTTTGTGAAATAGTGTTATTTAATCATTGCATGTATTTGTGCCATATCAGTCTGTGCCTTCAAACACTCACAGAAGTTAGTCTTGCTTCACTGGTGCAGCACAGACATAAAGCACAGTGGGAAAGAGGTGAACCACCTGTACACCCAGGCACAGCTATGAGAATAACCTTTAAAGGAGAAAACACCCTCCCAGAAAGTTGCTCCACTTGTTTCATTCAATCAACTAAGACAGATAGCTCTGCTTCTCCTGGCAGTGTTGTCATGGCAGTCCCAGGCTCCCTGCAGCCCTGAAATCTTTCCAGGAGGGTGTGGAAATGTATGTGGTTCCGAGCTGTGAAAAGGCACAATAACGTGGTGACTTTCTTACATGAGCAAGAAAGCACATTTATTCAAGGAAATAATGGATTTAAATAGTATACATTGTGCAAAACAATTTAGAGAAAGTTCACTGGGCAGAGGAGAAGACAGCCTTTTAGAAACACACTCCGTGACTAAAGTCACGTACCCTGCAGGTGTTGTAATCTTTGTTTTGGGTTCCTCGTCCTTGAGGAGCCTGAGAGCAAAGCTCAAGCAGCCTGAGAAAAATCTCTGTATTCTCCCAGGCCTCAGACAGCTGCCCACATGGAAGTGCTTACACAGGTAAGCTGGAGCACAGGGAGGGATGCTGCAACAGCTTCCCTCAGGCTTGTGCAGAGGTACGCAGTATGATGACACCAAAGCTTGTTTAGGAAAAGGTGCTGTGCACCACTTATTTCCAAGCTATATTTGAACTGAGCCTTGGCCACCTAGTTCTCACCAACCCACCTGACAGCTCCCTGCAAGTTCCAAGTCATCTCCATGTCTCCACCAACTGTGGAGAAGGCACTGTGCAGCACAGTGTCTTCACTGAGCTGGCCTCAGTGGCGAGATTTGAGCAGATCCTGCATTTCACCCCTGCTCATGGACGAGAGGTGGGAGGATGGAATGGGATGCAGGGCACAAGAGTCCTTACCAACAGTCACTCTCCAGGCCTCCCACGTGGAAAAGCAGCAAAGCTGCTCCAAGGAGATTCCATCTGCTCCTGGTAGGGAGCACAAACATAAATAACACCGTATGGCCAGTGTTATTCAAGGCAGCTGCTGGATCTAAAGGAATCCTAATACTGCAGTATTTGGTAGTCTGCACTGAATATTTAAGAAGATCCTAAAGAATTCTAAATTTAGTTTATAAGCTAATGTAAACATGAATAATTTATATGCAAATATAGAAGTGGGGAAAAGCTACTGTAACATTTTGTAAAAAATCCCTGTTTGGTATCACTCAACACTAGCATTTTACCAGAATAGACCCAAATATTTCTATACAGGGAGATTGATGTAACTAGGTAGCAGAGGGCATTTTCCTCATGCACTTCAGATTCAGCCTTGTCACACAATAACCTGTTTGCCATTCTACTCAAAACAACATTTACAGACTCTGGATGATGGCTGAGAATTAAAAATCAGCTTTGTTAATTTCCTGGCTCCTGAACTAGAGGAAAAAAAAACCTGTATCATGCAAATATTGTTGCCTTGGAACCACATTTATTTAGCTGCTGATGAGCAAAGAAAGTGCTGCTCTTTCCTGGTATTTTTTTAATCAATCTTTTAGTACAAATTCAGTGCTACAATTCTTCCTGAAGCTGTGTCAAGTGATGGGATTACCATTTTTTCTAAACAATATGATTGATGCAATGGCAGGGGGCACCAAACCAAAACCAGAAAGGAAATAAAACCCTAACAAAACAGCAGTTTTCCATTTTAAAAGGAACAAACCATCATATTTGTGCATACAAAGATATCTTCACACAAATATTCTTCAATTTCTGCATTTCAAAAAGGTCTGATAAACTGCTTCATATTTTCCCATCCAGAGCAACACTACATGTCAGTTTCTGAACATCACTTTGAAAGACCTCATAATAGAGGCTTTGATTTAGCAGAGCTGTTCAGCATGCAGGAGACCAGAAGTGTATATATAGGTGTGGGTTTATTACTAAAGATGAAAAGGACGTACAAACAAGGGCTTTGCTGAACTGCAGCTGAAGTGAATTCTCTTCAGAAACTGCTGCCTAACAAGAACACTAAGTGGGTCATCTGTTTTGCTCCATCTTCTCTCCTCCATTTCATCAGGCTGTATCACCTTTGATTAGAATTGAGTGACTAATGTTTCTTTGATAGATTTAAACTCTTGCTCTACATAAATAACTTGTATATAGCTTCTGCTGTAGTTCTAAAAGACACACATTATTTTTCAGCCCTGCCCAGGAAAAGAGAAGACTAAAAGATCTGATTTTCCTGACTTGTACCTATCTATTCTTTCACTGCAAGTACCAAAAAGTGCTGTGGAAACAATAATTCATGCTGCTAATTTTTCAAAACTTCTTTATCCTGTCTGTGGTTTGACATACAATGAGTGATTTCCAGTTAACTCAAAGGATTTTTTTTCTTCCTAAGTGTATGACTGAGGCCCATGGGAAAGAGATGAACCTTCATAGCTACTGAACTGTAACTATAGTTCGTTGTGCCTATTCCAGCAACCAAAGATGACAATAGAATAAGGTATGATACTGAGTCCAAATGTTTTGGCATGCTTGACATGCCATTAGATGTTTTATGGAATACACAGAATCTGCAAGTGATGCAGTATAGATCTGCTAACTTCCCACAAGAAGAGCTGGGAACATACTATTGAGGCAGTTATAGACCTAGAATTCCACATTTTCTTATTTTCATTATGTGGTGGGTTTTTTCTGTCAATTTAAAAGCAAACAAAAAAAAAATCAAAAACCAATCAACCAAAAAAAAATTCCACCTCCACTATAAAAATCACAAAATATCACCACCCAAAAAACCAAAACTCTCCAGAAAAATAAACAAATTTAAGGTCAAGAGGGGTTTTATCACTCTCTTGACAGACATTTTCTATTAAATTTTACCCCTGACATCTTGCACCCAGTATAGAGCTAATGACAGCCACAAATAGAAATGTGCATTTGTGTTTCATTTTGAAGTACTTCCAGTTTGTGATGCAATATTCCATTATTGCTTTCCCTCATTGTTCCTCTCCTCAGTGTGTGATTTTCATTCTTCCCTGTAATGGCCAAGGACAGCAGTGTAGTTTCTTTTGTTCTTTTTCATTCCCTTCATAGAATATACCAGTTGAACTGCAGTAATTCACCATGTGAAATGTTTCTTTTTAGCGCTGACCCCTTCAGGGCAAAAACTTTTGCTCAGACACAATCAAGACAACACAGATGTTAATATGCTCAAGACCCATAATGGAAGTACCTGTTTATACTCTGACACATCACAATTTAAAGACGTTTTGAGAGGAATTTGTCACCCAGGGTCACTCACTACAACAACAGAGCTAGAGAAAAGCAAGGACCAAATCTGGTCAATGAGGCCACAGAGGAAACACTCCCAATAATATTAAACATTAAATCTTCAGCATCTTCTAAAAAAAGCCGTTGCATTCCCTGATTTGGATCTCTGGGAGTGTTAGAAATTGAGTCGGTGCTAATTGAAGGAACAGACACCATTTCGGCAAAGGCAGAAATATTTGGAAGGAAACCAGCAACTGGTCAGACCTCCTGATTTAGACAGAGCCTCTGAATGAGTGCTTGAATTAAAAAAACTTAGAATGAATTTCTGGAAGAGACAGCTAAGTTGTCATTACCATTTGTTGCCCAGATTGCTTCCTGAAATTCTTTGACCTGCTGAAGCAGCTCAGTTATGCCTGAAGGTAAAATATCCCAGTCTTCTCTGAAACCACCTGTCATTCAGCTCCTAGGTTCACTAGGACAAGCAAGGAAAATTTGCACTTCATTGAGGGAAATCTCAGCCTGGCTGAGACACATCCACCAACAGATGCAGGAATAGCACCTCACAGCTCCTAAAAGCTCTGCTCAGTAGTTATTGCTCGACTGTTTATGCAGTTATAACACACAAGGGCTTGGTGAAGTACTTACAGCCACTTGGATATCTTTATAAGTTAAGTAATCAGATGTCATCAAAATGCAAAAAAAGGAAATGATGGAAGCTTTGACTGAGGGATTTTGTCTTACCTTTCCCTTCCTCTCCAACATTAAACATCTTGAAAAATACTTGACAAACTTTCATGTTATACTAAGCTTCTTCCTTCTGATGATACCATCAAAAAAGTTAAACTCCAAAAGTAACTGTCTGATTTTATCTGCTTCAGATTATTAAAGTCGAGATCTATTTTTGGCTTCAGCTTTTTAAGTGAAAAGAGACTTTCAGGAAGCTTTCTGTGTGAGCTTCTCCATCTGAAATACTCAATAGATACTGTTTCTTTTCATTTGCATTTCTCTACAATTTTCAGCTACAACCATGGCTTAGCTGGAGCTAAATGAGTTTCCCAGGAGTTATTCCACATCCACAAGCAGAATTCCCCTGGCAAGGCTGCCACATGCCCTTGGTTTCCCAGATACAGCCTCTCTTTTCACTCTTCTAATCCCAGCTTCACCTGTTTTACCAGGCAAATATGGGCAAGCAAAATATTTGGAAGTGCAGCCTGGTAGATCTCAAAGTCCCATCTGCGATGGGATATTTTACAAAGAAAATAAAAATTAAAGGAGTTGCTTGACCCAGGGGAAACAAGGTAGCTGTGATTATGTTACAGATTTTAAATTTTTTAAAAATAAATTTCAATCAAACCTCCAGGAAGCATAAAATCGTTACATTTCTGGTACCTAACTTGATCTTCCTGTCTGGTCACAATGCCTCTAAATGTGTGGTGCAAAAAATTATTCAGTCATCTTAAGCCTCGTTTAATTTTCTTGCTTAGGCCCCCAAGGTGAGCTTTGCCAAGGCACAGCAGTTGGCAACCTGCACTTTGAGCACCTGCTCCCCACCCCACCATGCCATGGGCTCTGGGGAACTCCCCCTCTCAAATTCACCAAAAACAAAATCACACATTCCCTTTAGCCATTAAAACAATGGGCACAGAGATCTCCAGTGGAGGACAGCCCAGAGGAAGCAACACCTCAAACCGCAACACTCCAAAACAACAACACAGCACACCATGAATGCGAGCCAGAGTCTGCAGAGGGCGGTCACATCAAGCCAGCTCACTCTGGCACATTTTCCCAAAGTTTGTCGAAACATGGGTTTTGATTTGTGAGAATCTACACAGGAAAACATGCGGACTTCTTGATTTCCACCCTTCCAAAACCATTATGTATCCAGGGTGATTTCCCAGCATCATTTTTTGCAGGAGATATCCTCTGAGGCAGCATCACAGTTCTGCGGCTATTGTTCTTGGCCAAACTATTTGAAGTACAGAGGGCAAAATAAGATTAATAAAAAGAAAGAAGGTCAAACCTTCCATCAAGTTCAAGAGCTCTGTTTTGCAGTTGGGTGAAGTAATGTCTCATTCCCACTTAAACTCATTCCTCCAGCACTAAAGCTTGCTAAATAATTATACTAAAGCCAATCCTGATTAAATCTTTTGTACTTTTAGGATCTGAACATCAATTAAATCAAACAATGATTGCAAAATACTGAATCTTCTCCATATCCTTCATACAAGAAAAAAAAGTCTGCTTAATGATCTCAATTTTAAGAACATATTCAGCCAGTTAGCTCTCACTGAAAACCAAAATCCTTCAATCCTTCTCCCACATATGCTCCTGTGACTTTTACTATAAAACAGATATATTATAGCAAAGAACCCAAACAAACAAACCAAAAAAACAAACAAACAAAAAAAATCAGAAGTATAATTTTCATTGTTGGAATCAAACCTTTAATGAAAGATCAAAAAAATCAGACTCTTAGTTCCTAAGAAGTGTAAAGAGTAACAGTCTCCTCTTCAGCAGGGGTTTCTCAGTGGACATTACAATGGTCAAGTCACATATGAAGGACAAAAATATCTTGGCATGTCTTCCTTTTTTTTTTTTTTGACTCAAAGCAAATAAAACACTCATTTCAAGACTTAACTACAAAATTATTCAAAGCAGTTGCTATACTTTTCCACCTAAGGTCTCCGTGTTGTTGTTTTCTTTTAACTAGTGAAGAAATGAAAATTAAGGGGTTCTTATTCAAAGCTAACATTTCACTTGCCGTTGGTGCCCACATGCAATTGTGTGTGAATTTTCAGGTTAGACTGGTATAGTTTAAGGATCAGTTGCTCATTAACGTCCAAGTGGTAGCTCCAGCACTCAGATTCTCTGCAGAGCTATTCAAGTGAGGAAAGCAGACATACCTGCATTTTCTTTCTCAGAAGCACCTCATTTATATAGTAAGTAGGGCATGCCCAAAGAGGATGTCCCCAATTACAAAGCCTTATACTCACACAAACAAATTCACATTTAGAAAATGACCCGAGTCTACCAATACACAAATTCTGCCTGATGTAATTTATAGTAGCTGTTTCAAAGGCACACTTTCATTAGAGGGGACAGTAGCCCAGGTCTTCTAGATAAATGCACTTAGTTCATCACTCACTATAGCATCAAACATTTAATACATTGAGGGATGGGGTTTTGTTTCGCTGTTACCAGCCATCATTACAACACTAGGCACCTTGAACTTACTTGCTGCAAGTACACAGGAGTGCCAAAGCCATTAATCTAAAAACAGGTTTCTTCAGAGCCAACAATTACTTCTGGTGGGTATTTATTTGGCTATAGATCCACTTCAGATTTATCTATTCTCATTATGATGGTTGGAACTGGCCTTTAAGACATGTCTTCTTAACACATGGAGTTACACGGAGAGAAGCTGCCCTATTTTGCCATTATTGGACTGTGAATAAAGAATAAAGTGGTGCAGAAGAAAGAACAAGTCGGTCTCATTCAATTACATGACTTTTTAAGATACACTTTATTAGTCATTCAGAGAAGCTTTTGTGTTGCTAAACCCTCTGCTGAGGATCAAATGCATACCACCAAGGAACTCTACAGAGTTATCATAGCTTGCCTTCCCCTGGTAGCAGAGCAGTAGTTTATGAGGCCAGAAAGGTGGTGTTTTAAAGATGTGCAGCACTTAGAATTTAGTGTAATTAGCATGTAGTAATCAAGTGCCTAGATTGTGGTATAACTTGCCTCAGCTGCCATGGTGAGGGGGTATCTGAGACAGGGTTCAAATTATCCATTGGTTTAGAGCATTTCTGATTACAACAACAAACCTGTCCTTTTTTAAACACCCCTTTGTCTGACTTTTGGGACATATCTACATTCTGCACCATTTCTAGAGAGGGTCACCAAGACATACCACCATCACTATTGCTGCACGCACAACTTTAGATTATAGTCTTGGACTTGAAGAGAAGAAAATAATATTACGGATACACTGCTACTCGGGGATTACACTCCACCCTCCTGAAGCAGAAAAATACTTTAAAATCCAGTCATTGCATACTAAAATTTTAAAACATTAACAGCCTCCATATGCTTTCCAGGGATCAGGTGAAAATAAATTGAATATCAGATCCCATAAGTTCTTTTCAGCAATCAGAGATGAAAATTATGCATTCGCTCTGCAGCATTCCAGTGTGTATTTTGATGCAACGTAAATTAATTGTGTCTGCTAATTGACTCCAGTTACTTCACAGTCTTGTTAATTAGGCAGCTCTGTGCAGCATTATTGTGTTCCAATTCCTTCAGAATTACAGCTTACTTTGCTGTAGTTTTTTAACTCATTGAGCAGACAGATATATACAACATGTCAAGAAGTAAATCTAGACATGCTTGTGGGAACTGATCCATCAATATCTTATTTAAACACAAGATTTGCTTCTTGCTCATCCCCCGGTATGATTACACCAATAGCCTGGAAGGGACTGCCTATCTAACAGATTAATCCATACCAAATCCAAAACACAGCACTGTGCCAGCTGCTTAGAAAAAAGTCAACTCTATCCTGGCCAAAACCAGGACAGTACCTAAGCTAGATCACCAGTGCTCACAACTATATGTACTCCTCAGTTTAACCTGTGCTTTAAGCTGTGTCTTCAGTACAAGCACTGCTGCATTTGTGGCTTGAGTAAACCTGCTCTGCTTTCACAGGATCTGTACAAGTTAATACAGCAACCACTTTCAAGTCATATTTCTGCAGTATGCAATAATGAAAAGTATTGTAAGGTTTTATTCCAAAACATAGCAGGAAATAAGAAGATTGCTGAGAAATCTTAGCCCCCATCTAGAGCAAAGAGAAATAAAGACACAGTTATTCAGTCCAGCCTCGAGTAGACAATGCCAACCAGTCCCCAATAAAAACTTTAAAGATAGAAAATTCTTCCTCCCCTCCCTTTTAACTGAGGGAATTGGAGAGGAAAGAAACTAAAACAGGCTTTGATGTGTCCCTATTAGTTTTTGTCTGCACAACAGTTCTGCTCACCTCCAAAGGGCAATAAGAAAGAAAGCAGCTTCCCTACCTGGTTCAGAAGCATATTCCAAAGAGCAGGGCAGCACCCTATAGAGGAGATAGCCCACCCTGGAAAGCTGCTTTCCTCCAAGCAGCTGAGCTAAATGGAGGCATGCAAGCCCTAATTAAGGAGGTTGGGCTAACTCCTGCTTTAGTTAACATGGAGCAGCAATTGTATTAGCATATAAAGTTTGAAATGGGTAAAAAGCAGCTGTCACTAAAAAAATGGATGTCTGTCATGTACAAAAGAGAAGAATTTGAGTCAAGTGTCAAGAACTGGATTAAAGGGCAATAACTGAAAATGGAACATCTTCTGCCAATTGAAGCTCAATTACTTACACATATTTCTTCTTGCTAATTGTGTGCAAACTTATCTTGCCGTGGCCAATCTGTGCAGACTCTAGATAAGACCTCTAAAGGAAAGAAAAATAAAATTATTTTAGGGGGGGTGGGGGGGGAATGTCACAGTGAATTTCATGTCCTGCTGTAAGGAGTTTGCAAAATAAGCCATGGAGGAGACAGTCTCTTGCACATGCAAAGCTGGAAGGACAGAGATTCCTTACATAAAGGGTCCACCCAGGGAGAGCAAGTGGTGCCATGATAAAGAGAAGAACAGCTGGGGCAAACCCAAGGATCTGGCAGCTTTCAGCAGAAATACCAACTTTCTAACTCCATAGAGATATGCAAAGCGGATACCTGTGCAAGTGTTTGCTCCTCAAGTCCTCCCTCAACCTTCATTTTGTGCACAGGCAGAAAAATTAGTGGGAAGCTAAAATGCATTTAAGCACTGATTTTATGCATTTATGTGGGTTTATGCATATATGTGTTGGGGGTTTTATAATGGAAAGGTGTTGTAGTTTATGTTCATGCAATGTTTGTAGTTAACTCTGCTGCATTATGCCACCTCTGCATGTCATTTTTAATGATAATTACCAGACATTGTCAAGGTTACAAGATACAAAAACACAGGAGTGTTGGACCACTCTACTCCTCAGTGCTGGCACACATCATTTCCAGACAGAGCCATACAGGGATATTATTTATAAACAAGAAGGTAACTATGGAGGGATCATCCTTACAATAGTAAAGAACTATAAATATAAATCAAATCCAACTACCCTAAATGAATATATGCCTTATCATACACAATGACAGTGAAGTGAAGCTTTTCCTTGGTTTGAACTATCTTACAAGATCCCAATTTCATCATATATTCATTTGTGTGTTACTCTGTGCTGCACTTGTGGTAAATTTGCTGCATAGTTAGCAGGGAAAATTCTTGCATTGTACAGATGGTTTAGAATTGGTGTTGCAAGTTATGAAATAACATCCACTACTTCTCCAAAAGTATTCTTATCAATATTTCCAGCAGATAAGTTGCAGGACCTGAAACCTCAGCACAAACAGGTTTTACACCTCACTCTCTTACGTTGCCTGATAAAAAACATTGGAAGAACCAAATCCTGCTTCAAAGTTATAGAGCAATAATAATAATGTAATAATAATACAGTGATGCAAAAAATCTGCTACATGCCAACATATAGCAAAACATATTTGTCAAACAGGAGAGTCTGAAATAGCAAACACAACCACATTTGAAGAGATTTTAATAAATACCCAAATAAAAAAAAACAGAACTAC
Source organism: Sialia sialis (assembly GCA_009812075.1). Lineage (NCBI taxonomy): Eukaryota > Metazoa > Chordata > Aves > Passeriformes > Turdidae > Sialia > Sialia sialis. The sequence continues at coordinate 39,677,115 of VRYO01002734.1, read as the reverse complement.
CTTTTATTGTTTTTTATGCTGAACATAGAATAACTGATGAAATAATGCTAAAGGAAAAAAATAAATAAATTAAAGAAGATCCTCCAGACATTTTATTCTTGCTCTGTTGACAGAGCTCTGCTATTTATTTCAATAGAATGATTAATTAACAGTTCACTTTATCAGGACAGGACTCCTGGGGACAGCACCACTGGCCTTTCATGCTGTCTTTGTCTGTGAGGTTCTTCAGCTCCACTTGAAGACAGCAAGAGTCAGTGTCTCCCAGAAAAAAGATAAGTAAGTGAAGTCCCCATGCAAATCAGAGGTCAGTGTCACAATGCAAGTAGAGTGCGTTGACTCAGTATCTTCATTATGGTTCCAATCCACTGCCTTGTTCAGAATACAGTAATTTCACAACCATAAGGTGCACTGTTTTGACTAAAATTTTGATCGAAACCCCAACTGCGCCTTATAGGCCAGTGTGCCTTATATATGGACAAAGTTTGGAAATCTGCCAGCCTGGAAGTGCAAGCTCCGAGAGCCAGCAGCCGTGCACGGAGAGCTGGCAGCGGATCCTCGCTGCAAAAAAAAGGGTGCGCTTTATAGGCCGGTGTGCCTTATATTTGGACAAAGTAGGAAAAATTGTGCCTTATACTATGGTGTGTCTTATAGGTGTGAAATTACTGTACTTTCAGGGCACAATCTCTAGGTCTAGGTGTCTGTGTGGGTGGCTCTGTCAGCAGACCACCAGCAGCGCAAAGGAGCAGTGCCATTGGAGTGCACCTCCTCAAAACCATATCAGAATGTAGAGAAGAGTCAGGGAAAGACTAGAGGAAGCAAAAGGAATAAAGAGCTAGCAAGTGTCAAGGAAAGCAACTGCAAAATAAAGAAATGTGCTCCATGCAAATTTGTCACTTTAGCGTCAGAAATTATGGCAGTTCCACATGTTATGATCTCCAACTCTATGGCAACCTTAGTAAAGTCATTGCTTTGATATGTGAACAAGTCATTTTATAATTACCCTAATTTTATTCTAGAAAGTAAAGTTCCTCATTATGCCCTAATCAGACTTCTAATCCCTCAGCACCCCCTTCTCTTCTTCTCTCCTTAGGGAAGCCACAGAGACTTACCAAATATGCCACCTTCTTTTTTTAATGTGCTCCTAAAAAGTCATCAGATAAGAGACATGCTGGCATCGGAAAAATGGTTAAGCTATTTATATAGTAAATATATCCACAAATGAAGATACTATTAATTGGATAAAAAACTATATTAAAAGACCTACTTTTGAATAATAAAGCTTCCTTCTCAATTATTTTAAAATCTAGGCATTATGCAATAACTATAAAAGTTCCACTCACACTACTTCCATGTAAGGAAGTAATAATAAACAGAAATGTTTTGTTCCTGAGGAACATAACAGATATTATGAGTCTAATTAAAGGTGTCTTTTCCACAGCACTGAAGCAAGAGCATGGCCTCAGATGTACCATCCAGGTTTTGGCAGTCAGCTCAGGAGCCTGGTAAGCTGGGAGGTTTATCATGCCTTATAAGACACAAACAGCTTGAAAAAAAAAAATAAAAATGTGACTGTTTGTCACATCAGCCCTGGTCATTCATGCATGTTAACTACAGTCTGTAGCCATAAATAGATTCTTGTGGTAGAAAGAAATAGATTTGTGTGGCACACAAAACCTACATTGAGGCAACAGCTAGCTGGTAATATCTGGCTCATCTACCTAAGATTCAGGAAAACTTTTGAAAATATATATATATATATATATATATATATATTTATATAAATATAAAAGCCCGTCTCTCCAAGTTGTTTTTTAACATAATGTTGAGTAAAGCATGTGTCAAAAGGTTATCCTGAAAAAGGATGTCCTTAAAATAAACCCCCGAGAATATTTTTCCTCTCTGACTAAAATATGGATGTCTTTTTTCTTTTTTCCCCCTTCATATTCATAGTTTTAATTAAAATCTCTTCAGATCTTTGTAGCAATAGGTCTCCAAGTTATTGGGCAAAATGTAAGACCTTTCATGGATTTGAAGCTTTTTAAATTTCATTGGATAAAAATTACTTGTTCCTGCACTCTCTGGAGAGTGAACAGAAATGGAAACATACCTTGTATTGTTTTTTGATTGTGTCCTGGGGATAATATTGTTTCTTGCTTTTAATTTTTCCTCTTTTCTTTCCCCTAATTATTGAAAGTTTCCCATACAGCTGAGGCTGTTTGCTTTTCTGAATGTCTTTTATTTTAAAGAAACTCTTCCTGAGACACAGCAGTAAAACTGTACCTGCTGTTCGAGGTGAGGCTGTCAGTGATATGTTCTATTTACAGTATGGCTTTCTCAAATATTCAGTATTGTTCTTCATCTTATTCTTCTTTATCATCCAACTATTTTAGCTTCCTTAAGTCTGTTTATTCATTTTCTTGGTTATGCTGCTGCTGAAAAATATTGAGCTGGGATGCTTTTTCTGATAACCACTCTGTTGTGCTAGGGTCTTTCTGTGAGACTTTATAGTTTAATTTAGTGATCACTATGGATTTTCCCATTATCCTTCCTAAAGTGTGTACCTCAAACAGATGAAGATTATTTTCTACATGGACAAAGGTCATATTTCTAGCTTACAGAAGACACTACGTCTTAAACTTGCAATAAATCAAACACAAAATATAATTCATCCTATATTTCTGAGCAGTGTAATTTCTGGAGTACATTGGTTTGGAGAGGGGAGGTAAGAAGAAACATTTCTTATTACTGTTTATGCAATTATGGAATTTTCCATCTAGGGTTTTGGAATGTTCCAGCACTCCAACAACTAACTCTTGTTTAACAGGCAAACAACAGCCACAGGAATCACTTCCAAACCTAACTCATTTTTGCTGTGTAAAATGTTCATAATACAATACCTTAATTTACACATTTTCTTCAAGTCTCTTTCTCCACATGTATGCAAACAAAATCATCCAAAAGTACTCTTAGCCCCACAAAGCAGAGCACATTTCTCATTTGAACTTCTGTCCACAACAGCAACCCTTTAAAAAATTATTTTCTTTGACTTCCTGTTGCTCTATTCTAAGATCTCACAAATTTTGCCTTTTCTATGTGGAATGACAGATAATGCTTAGACTGAAACAATACAAATTTCTTCAGGGCAAAATAGTAAACTTGACCTTCCCCATAAACCTTATGCCAATGCCTCAGTATTATTCAGTCCTGTTAAGGCAATCTGCAGTGGTTTGGTTTAATTTCAACTGATGGTCCAAGGATTAATTTTCAAAGAAGGTTTTATAGTGGTCAGTAAATACATAATCCAGCAGTGGTTCTTGCTCTCTTCATCTTCCATTAAGGATGCATCTGTTTGTATGAATTAATCTGAAAAACAAGAGTGTGGTTCAAAACAGTCACATAAGTCCAAGATAGTTAATTCAATGTGCCTTTAGTGCTGAGTGACAAAAATAAGTGGCCAACTGAGGCGTCCCTTTCAGCTATGCTGGTGTGGGGTGCATTGAGCATCTTAACCAGTCAGACATGGGAAGGAGAGGAGGCTTTCACTTTGGCAGAAAGCAGTGAATCATGGATAATACTTATGCTTTTCTGGTTTATTATAGAAAGTGTCAGGCAATGTTATATGAGGGAAGAAAGCAAAGGGTAAGAATAATTACCATGAAATTCATTGCCCAAAGTGTCAGACAAAAAAAAAAACTGGGATTCTTTGTATTGAGAGAACAGGTAAAATAGGCAACATGAGCAAAGACTTTATGAGAGTTCTAAGGTCCAGGTGAAAATATATTAGACAAATGTAAAACTTTAGTGTTTCAACATAGAAAGGTTTCTATGAACACTGGATTTTACTGCACCACTTTCAGCCAAGAGACATCTTGAGGCTTGGAGCAGGGCTGTTTGGAAGTTAAATCCTGTTCATACATTCTTGGGCAGGCAGCACCATGAAATAAAGTATAGCAGGGACATTTACGCATTAAAAGCAAATGGCAAAACTGAATGACATCTTGCCCCTTTAGAGGCTAAGTCATGTAAATCATCCAATCTCTGAAGTAGCTATTCAAGGGCAGAATAGGGCTGTCTGTCTTCAGCCTGCCATGTAGCACTAGCAAGGGTCATGTAACACTGCAAAGCAAGTGACTGTACTATGGGTTTGCCAAGTTTCTTCTTGGAATTGCCCTAGAGCTTCCATGAAGACCACAGCAACAACTACCTGGCCCCAAGCCCTGTTTTGGGTGCCCACTCAAAACATCCTGTGGATCAGACCAACTGGTTCCCTCCATGACTGAGGATGTACAGCCCCTGGCAAACCCTTTTGCAGATTTCCACAAATACAGAAAGGTGGGCTAGCACCTGATGGCAGGGGACAAGAGAGCTTTAAGAGGTGAGACCATTAAACAATGGCACTCACTTCCAGAATGGCAAGAAGTGTTTCTCATTCCTTGTCCTGGGAGAGGGACTTGACCCTCACAGTTTTGAGACTTATATTCTTAAACATCCACTGCTCTGATTACTGTGGTTGTCTCCAAAAATTCAGTAGTTACAGATGATGAACACAATTAGACAACACGCTTTAACAAGTATCAGAAGAGGTATCAGAACAGGCATCCTTTTGATGTGATGAAGGGGTTTTCACTTTAGAAAGCATTTCTCACAATATCACATACTCAAGGTTAACACCAAAATCTCAGGTGTGGAAATTATGAAACAAATGGAAAAACAGCTTAGAAAATTCAGAAGAGTAACATGAAGCACAGGGAAAGGACTGAAAAAGCAGCTGTGTCTTGCATGAATGCTAGAAAAACTGAAAGAATGGTTAACAAAGGAAACTAGATGCAACAGAGAGATGTTGAAAGGCTTTGATCATCCAAAGGCTTAAACCCGACAGTACATAATGCTGATGGACAGATATGAAATAAGGATGATAAAAGGAATGAGATGCTAAGCAATAGCATTTAGCCTCATGAAGAATGAAAAGTGAAAAGGGACAAAAGAGTCAAAGAATCAAGCGAAACTAATCCTGTCTGATATCAACACCTGATGGAAATGGGCTCTGTAGAGGAAAAGACAGCATGGAGAAAAAAGATCCTAACCCAAAACCCTCAGCACTTGCATCATACATCATCCGGCTGATTGCAGAGAATGACCCAGTGGAGGAAAATTGCTCCTGAAGGTGCAGACAGATCATGGCAAAGCAAAGAAATTTGCTTCTGAACACTGAACACTGAAACTTTTATTGCTCTTCTCAAACACACACCAAAGTAGCAGCCATGGAAACCACTCTTGGAGATGCAATATTATTGCTGCCTTGCATTTGCTTTCAGTTATTTCTATAACAGTATAAAATTTGTCACATTGATAAGTCAGATATATTGTCAGATATATGTACAGCAGCAGGAATTTGTTGAAAAATAAGGATTTTCTGAATAGCAGACATGTGGGGTTTGGGGGTTTTTACAATTCAGTGTGATTTTTCTTCTAAAGAAGGTTTGTGAAAAAAATTCAAACCAGAAATTTTGTCTGTTTTTCTGTTTTCTTCAAGAAATCATTCTTCCTCCATGCCCAGGTGATTCCCATGGTCACATTATTGGAGTATTGCAATATGCTCTACTGCTAGTTTAAAATTTGCTATTTTACCAGTATTCTTGACAGTAGACTCAAGAATAATTTGAATATTCATGAACAGGGAAAAAAAAAAAAAAGGGAGTGCAAACAAATGCAAAAATATTCAATATTTTAAATGTAACCAGAGTTACATGAAATGCATCCATGAGCTAGCTTAACAAGGAATGCCAACATCTTGCAGAGGTAACACATGCTAATGGTATAAAACTGTTACCTTGTGTCATGCATCATATCTAATGACATCTGTACTCACAACTTCATAAAAACTCAGCTCACCTGAATTGCATAAAAATTAATGAGGAAAACCTTCTCTATTGCAGCTCGTAATGCACAATTTTTCATATTATCACAGTGTAAGTCTGTCTCTGATTTTAACCATTTTAGACATTAGATTGGTTCAGAATCAGACAAATCATTGTTCCATCACTCTAAAGTTAATTGATGAGATTTAGTTCTGCCAAATAATGAAAATGCATTTTCCTACTAACAGGAGCAGGCATTGCTGCTCCCATTGTGGCTTAAAAGGTTAAGACTATTTTAACAAAGTTCAAAACACAGTTCAAAAGAATTAGTCTGTCTTTAATTTTGATGTGTGAACATAACAACAAGAGACCTGAAGCTTAATTACTGGCCTGCTTGTTGAGAAGCTGAGCTACAGCTCTGAAGACTGCTCTCAGCCAAAATGACTCCACAGAGCTGGGCCATCCCTGCCAGGGGGGTTCTTCTGCTCCAAAGTTCAACATCCTCTGCTTAATTTAGCCTTTGTCTCATCAAATTTGTGCAGCAAATTTGCAGAAGCCTTCCTTAATGGCTGCTCTGAAATTTCATGATTTCAAGAAGCCAGATTTCGTTTAACTCTTTTAACTCTAATCTGTACTTCACCACAGAAATCACAGATTTTTAAGAGGTCACTTGCTACTAATCACAATCCAAGCCTTCCCTTTCAGGTGTGAAACTCAAGGCTTTTTAATGCTTAAAGCAAACTTACTGGACCCAGAAGTACTTTGACAAACATTTTTAATGCTGCTGTTGTGTTCAGAACTTTTCATTTTACTAAGGTTAATTAAAATAAAAAATTCAGATGGAGAAAAAATTGCTGCAGTTTGGCAACAATACGGGGTTACATGTTTTTGTAGGTAAGAAGAAGTACTGTCTGAGAAAAATATGCTCCATAGCAGAAATAATAATATTGAATAGACCATTATAAAGTCATTTTGAGAGGGGGGAAAAGGGGGGAAAGAGAGGGGATTCACATATATTTTGTGATTTTGAAATTTACTTAGCAGCAGTTGGCAAATATTTATGCCTACATAAAAGCTCTGATACTCTATTTGTTAATTTCCCGAGTTATCTTCTGGAAAAGAAGCCCTGAGCTGAAATATTACTATCGCTTAATCTCTCCAACAAGAACAATGTGTAAGCAACATTTTCCCATCCACTCACAGAGACACACACATCACAAATAATGCGTGGATTCCTTCCTATAAATGAATGCTCCAATTAACAGCCCTTTTGGGATGCTAACAGGGATCTCTGTCTAACCACAGGCTGTAACAGGCTCACAGTGTACCACAGCTTTGGAAAAATAGTTGAGATTACTCTTAATTTATACATAATTTCATAAAAAATTAATTCATTTTTGCATGTTGATTCATTTCAGTCCTTCTGATTACCTTCCCAAGGGCTCAGCTTATTTTCAGGTTAATAACCATACTGCACTACAAGAGCTGAGGGTAGAAAATCTCCTTTGTAACTTGGCAATGGAACCATGTGTTTATAGGAAAACTAAGTGAGGCTGATAGACTTGTTAAAAGATCAAAAGAATTTTTGGGCAGAGTGCCTCAAAAGTAAATTGTTATAGCTGTACCAGCTCTTGGAAACCTCAGCTATTCCTGGCAGTGCTGTTACAAACTTCCTAATACCAACTGCTGCCCATTAACTTTGGCTTCCAAAGGGTAAATTTCCCTCCCCAGCATTTTTATGAGCAGCGCTTAGGCCAGCTTGCACAGTTAAGCAGAAAACCTTCTGTTCAATCTTCAGAGAAAAGAGATTATATTACCAGTCACTGCCAATGTATCTTAACTTGCTAAGGATCGCTGCTCCCATAGAGAGGAGAGGTTTTCTTGCATCAGGTTTTCAAGACTGAGCTTTACAACTAGGGAAAATATATTTGGGATAAACTAATATCTAGATTTGTTATGATGAAATACACTCAAAAGATAGAATAAGAAATGTACTTCAAGGTTTTTTTGAGAGAGTGGAATTCCCTTGTGTGCTCCAGCACTTTAGCTGTCTTCAGAGTTCAATTCAATAGTCCCTCAAACAAGTGGGCTGGGCAGCTCCTCCTTTTAACTTCCAACTTCCCCTTCTCTATTTTCCATTTCAGTTTATCTGCCTGCCCTTTCCTGCCATTTGGCACTAAGGAAACAGAGGCTTTACAGAAGGCTTCTTACTCCCCGTCCCCGTTATTTTTCCTTTTGCATGCCTTTTTTCACGTAGACCTAAAGCTGCCCTCTCTGGCTTCTGGCCACCTGGTAATACAGCACTGAGGCTGCACAAATTGCATCTCCTGGGAACTCGGGGTGGTGTGTCTGGAGTCATCATGTTTACTCTGTTATGTTGTTCATTTACAGCTTGTAAGCATTAAAAACTTTTGAAGGTGGGGCACGGATGCTACCTTACAACTCACTAAATTCTGAAGAATTTACGAGCATATTTTCATTCTCTGATGACTCATTTCACAGGTGAAACAGGAAAACTGCTTTTTACATTAGCTTCCTATGCTTATTTACAAAAATGCACAATGTTTTCACAGGAGAACTCAGCACTGCTTTTGGGCTCAGACAATCAGTTTCCCCTGTACTGCTGCCTGTGCACTATCACACATGCACACAACAACAGTAATATGTGAACCTATCTGAGCATTCAGGTTCAACAACCTGAATGAAAGCTGTGTACAATAAAGCCTTAAATATATTTATTTTTCAGAAGCATCTTGTCCTAGTTTTGGCTGGGATAGACACAATTTTTTTCTTAGTGGCTGGTACACTGTTGTGCTCTGGATTTTCAGTATGAGAATCACTTTGATAAAACAGACTTGCTAAGTAGTGTTTATCCTAATTAAAGGGCTTCTCAGGACTTTTCCCATGCTTTGCCAGGGAGGAGGCACGCAAGAACCAGCAGGGAGCATAGGCAGGAGAGCTGATCCAATCAGACAAAAGGGCATTCCATACCATAAAATGTCATGCTCAGTATGTAAGAGTTGGCCAGGAACTGCCAAATACTGCTTGGAGACTGGATGGGCATCGGTCAGCAGGTGTCGAGCAACTGTAGTGACCATCACTTATTTCTCTTGGATTTGATTCCCTGCTCTCTCTTTCTCTTTTCCATTAAAAACAGTAATACTGTTATTAGAAATAGTAGTGTGTTTTATTTTCTTTCCATAATTAAACTGTTCTTATATGAACCCAAGGGTTTTTACTTTTTTTTCCAATTTTCCTCCGCATCCCACCAAAGAGGTGGGGAATTGAATAACCAATGGCATTGTACTTAGTTACCAGCTGGGATTAAACTGCAACACCCTTTAATTATTTAAGAAGAGAATATATTTTGAGAATACACTGGAATTTTTCATCACTTTTTGGCACATTCATTTTTATCATAATTATGCACTTAAAAATTAAATTATAGTTACATTGCATCAGAAGCATTCCATGTGAAGAGGCTCAGGTATCTTGCCCCAGCTTGTGATCTTACACAAATAAGTTTGATCCAGTTAATACATCTAATATTATCCAGTGTCCACTCTGCCTGAAAAAATGCAGTAATTTCAAAACTTTCAGATAACTGCAAGTTGTTCTCACACCAGTGCATGGGCCAGACGAACACAAGGTACTCAAGGTTAGCCAAGAAAATTACACAGTGATTGAATGGCTAGAAGCGTGCAAGGTCGCACTAGTAATAAGTCATCATTTATAGGTACTGTGGGTCATTAGCAAGGATTGTGGTGACTTCTCCCTAACAATAAATTTCTTGGACTAGATGTATTTCCTCCAAGGCATGGCATTGCACTCAAAACAGTTCAAGACAAACACACCTGAGTTATGCAAGAGGCCAAAAATTATACCAAATAATTCCTAATATGATAGAAATTAGTACAAATATTTCCTCTTCCTCCAGATTCAAGAGATTATAGGCTTTTTTTTACCGCTACACAAGTGAAAAGAAGGAAGTTAATTGTGTTGGGCCATGGAATGTTGAAAAGGCAGTGGGGTCTATGAGGAAACTGAAAGCAAATCTTTGACAAGTCAGGCATCTCTCCTCTGGGACCCCCAGCAGCTAGCCTGACACATTTTCCTTGTGTACCACAACTTCAGAGCTTCTCCACCCTGCTGCTACTGCCATGATGTATGTGGGGCATGGCACTAGATACCTATTTCTCTCGTGATCCCACCTGGCTAAGAGTTGGTTATACACTGTTCATTAATGCAGTGCAGAAGCCAAATCTACATGGAACTACTTTTATTCCTATATCCAGTATTTGGCTTCTAGTTTTATTTCAATGAAATATATTTTCCAACTGTGCAGAGTTGCTGCAAAGAATGCAATTAATGTCTGTCCTGGTTTAGGGCAAATTTGGGAGATGTCTTTCACACAGCTTGAGAACCCTGACCCACTGACACCTTTGGATAATCTCTCAACAGCATCAATAGGATCAGAACTTCCTCCTCCACCAGTTATATTAAAAAGCACAGATGCCTTCAGTAAAATTAAAAAGTAGGAAGGGCTGTCTGGAACTGCCTGCCACATACCTCCACAATGTCCACCATGGTCAAAACATCACATATTTACTTTCATTGTAACCTGTGTATTTGTAAATGAATAAGAACTTACTGATTTGCTATCTGGGATGGAAAAGGTGTGATTCTGTTTGTAAACTCATCAGACAGTCAGAGTGTGAAACTTTTTCTACATGAAGTTTTGACCAGATTTAGCAAAATATCCTAGGATAAAAGAACCATAAAAATGCAAATTTTAATTTGCTGTTGCAAAATGCATGAGTGGACCTTTTTAAGGGGATATCTCTAAATGCTATACTCAAAAAATTGTTAAAAATTAAATTTAGAGCTGTCTATATCCTTGGGACAAGGGAGTGCAAACATAAAGGGAAATTGGCAAGCCTGTAGGTGCATTGCCCTTGTATGTCCTTCCCTAGAAGAATTAGTCTAAGACATTCTAATACTTAGAGGAGGTTTTAGGAACATTTAATGGCTGAGTTAGAAATATCTACCTCATAGTTATGCATTGGAAGACCACATCAAATCACAGCACAATGTAAATACTTCTATAGAGGTTCAGTGAAATCAGCAGGAATCACTGTGCCAATTGTGCACAAGCCACGGTGTTGCTGCTTTCACAAGGAGACACTGCAAAATATACAGTAATTTCACGATTATAAGCCACACCTGAATATAAGCCGCACTACTGGGGTAGGCTGGATTCTTCAATGAAAAAGGTGCGGCTTATATTCGTGAAATTACTGTACATTTAGGATATTGTTAAACCTATCAAGGTTGGAGCTCTGAAGCAATGTCATTTTATTCTTTCAGTTATCATTTTCCTGGTGTGTCCAAAATGATGTGTTAAAATTGACCAGGCACAAATGGAATGGAATAAATTATTCTTAAAAGGCATACAACTGTAAAAATCACTATATTTTGAAGGAAGATAATATTGAATATATTAACTGTTCAACAGCTGATAGAAAAGTTGTCAGGAACAGCAGAATAGAAGGAGTATATATGTGGCAGTCACAAAGCTGGGACTCCACATGGAACCAAGAAGCAAGACACTTTCCTGGAAAAAACCAAGCAATTTCTTCTTAGTGCCAAAAACAAATCATGAGTGACACAGACCAAAGAAATTTTTATAGTAGAAATAGATCTAAGTTTTAGACAACAGATGTGCAACTCAAAGCTGTTCTTAGCAAATAAAACTCCACTTCAAACACTCCACTCTAAAACACTTTGGAAAACTAAAAGGAAGGTATCATCCACAGTGTGTCAGTAACATAACTTTTCTCCAGGATATAGTATAAATATATTTCCTATGGCAAATAAATTTCTGACTTACAGTATTAGGCCTACATTTTCAAAAAATGGCTCGTCATTTTTTAGTCCTCAGCTTCTGATGCCTCAATGTAGGTATTTAAATGTAGGTATTTAAACCTCTATGGAATCCGTTCCCCAAAACACATCCAAAATAGACATCTCAAAAATGACATTTTTTTAGATTTAAATTGAGGAAGTTCAGTAAGGGTTCAGACTGAAATCTCCAAATTTTTTCACAGAAGATTTAACAGTGCAGGCAGCCACAGAACAAGTTTTATATTTCTTAGAGTCTTCCAGCTCGATGCGACAGGATCAGTTCTAAGTATCAGGAGACAACTTAAGCTTCAATCACTTTTAATTCATGGCTTCTAGCTACAGTTGATGGAGGAAGAATATTAAATTTAAGATCTGGAGTTGTTAATAATTTTTAGCAATATATTTACTGCATTTTCAGCCCTCTGTTTCCAGTGTGGTTTAGTGATCGTGTCATGTAAAAAATTCCTCCCACAGGACGTAAGTAGTAGCGTTTACTTGAGTGACTAAACTGTATTTCATTTAACTGAATCATACTATGTATAAATTAAATGCATTGCATATGAGCCAGAACACACATGCACTGCTTTGCACATCTGAAAAGACTTCTAGGCAGTCACTGGCCTTTGAAGCCTGATATTACAGTCCTTTCTTCATTATTGTCTTGGGCTCCAATCTGACTCCTTTAGCAAGCACAGCTAGTCCTTCAATGGAATTGAGCTCTAATTTATATTTATGTAGAGAAAAAATGCAGCTTTTGAAACATTGATTTAGACTTCTTATTTATATGAATTCTTTTATATGAATTTTATATCTTCTTCTTTTGAAATACTAACCACCTTCTTTTGAAATACTTCAGATGCCAATTTTATTGTAAATGATAGAATTTTCTCTAGAATTAGGCCATATAATTATTTTATTTTTTCCAAATTCCTAAATATTTTTTAAGTAATTGGAATAATTTTAGATATAAGAATATTCATAAATTCTATATCTCAAGTTCTCCTTCACTTTGGGATTCAAGAGGTTGAAGAGGTCTGCAAGTCCTCTTCAGTCCACATGAACAGTCCATAATTTTGAAACTGGTAGAAAGACTACTCTGCTACATCTAGAGTCAATAAATTTAAAAAACTGAAGCCATACAATTTATTACTACAGATCTAAAAAGCTTCAGAGACAAAAGGTTGTTTGGAGCTTATTTCACGCTGGATGAAGTATTTGATTTTCCTTGAATCTTCAGTTAATATATTTAAATTTCAGCTGCAAGGTAAAAATAAATTTCACTTTCATTCCCAATATAAAATTCAAGAGAAAAAGAAGTCAGTACCTTTCAGATCTAAATAATTATTTTATGGGTGAAGTCTTACAGAAAAAGAAATTTATGACAGTCCCACAAGTATTTTATTTTTCTATTCCAAGTGTATCCATGTGGTTTGCAGGATAACTGACTTTACTGGGGAAATAGTGAGCATTTTTCATCCTTTAACAGTTTTTATTTGCTCCTGCATTTTTCCCCTGAAAAATTATTTCTCTGTTTATCCTCTGAAATATTTTTCTAGTGATGTCTTAGAAATGAGCATCTTATCCATGATGCATTCTATTGATGTGCTCTCAAGAGAAAGGGAATAAAAGATCTCACGTCAAGGCTCACCTGGATACAATTCATTGTACTCTACTTAGTGTCCTCCACCTTCCACAGTGCCATGACTGGAATCTCTCAAAGGTGGTGCAGCCTGGGGATGCCCCACTGGAGCATCATTCACATGGAACCCTTAAAGGCAGAGTGCAATGCATGTTGTACCAGAAGAATATTACAGAAGCTGGGAAGAACTGCTGCCATGGTGAGCTGGTGTCGCCACCCAGTCATTGAGAGATCCTTCTGTCCAAATTAAGGTGCATATGTCAAAGTCACTGGTATGGATTTTATCTGGCAATGTATGTTAGGTAGAGAGATAGAAAGAAATAGAAAAGAGAGGATCAAGGGGGTGGGGGAGGAGAGACAGAGCATGATCAGGCAGAAGATAATCACCACCCATGGATTCAGCAGCATCTTGTTGGCCCTTCTTCATGCTGGGTTTCTTGGTGGGGAGGGTCCTGAGGCCATTCCAAACTTTTCTTTTTGT
>VRYO01002734.1:39632394-39662233 GCA_009812075.1 Sialia sialis | reverse complement strand
GTCCAAGCTCCAGGTATCCACAGAGGCTTATTCCATGGGAGCTCCAGTGGCTGGTGGTGGTCACATAAATTTGGGTAATCCTTGTTTGTGCTCATTGTACTCCAGGTGATATGTTCATGAGCTTCTTTACACGGTTTGCCAAAGTGAGAATTTTTGTCTGGATGTGTTACCCAGGATATGTTACCCAGATCTGAGCTTTGCCAGGCTTGGAGTTAGTGCCACCCTGCTGCTCTGTTCTGTGCTGATCTCTTGGTAAAGTCCTCTGTGGCCTTTACAGTGTTTGAGCCAGGCAACTGTGATCTCAAAGTTCTTACAGCTGGCTTCACAAGCTACACTGACAGTTTCACAGAAGAATTTACCTTCCAGATTGCAGCACATAATTTTACATACTAAACTGCACATATTTTAACATACTAAACTGTTGTCTTCAGCACATGGAAATTGTTTTGGTTTTTAAAAGAAAACCATGATAATGCACATACAGATTGACATATATCCTGTTAATTGACACCTGCTTGGGAAGAATTCTTTCCTCCAGAAAAAGGAGGAATTTTGTTTTTCTTCAAATAAAACTTTCTGAATAACTGAAATTCACAAAAATACCTCAGATATTTTTCAGCTTTCTCTATGAAAAGCAATATTCATGTAACTTTAGAAAACAGCCAGCATATTTTTAAACCCAGACTCGTGACTCAGTCCTGCTTCTCATTGTTGGATATATGTGATTTGGTGGAAAACATGCACTCAATAATGTTATTCTTGCAATAAATATACCTCTGAAGAAACAAATGTGATCATAATTATATTGAAAATTAGGCCCAAAAACCAGTCAGAAAGCTCAGGGGAAACCCTGACATAGGTCAGTCTCAATGCTGTCTCCCAGGAAGATATCTCCACCTCCACTGATTTGTATGTGACAGGTTTGTAGCGTGAATTAGATCAACTGAGAGTCCTACTGAGGCATTCATCATCATCCTGAATTTGTCTTGAAATGGAGGCCTATTGCATTAAAGTGACAGGGATGTTGTTTCTATACACAACTAATTTATATCATTATGAAGTCTATCTTATCCTTTCACCAGTCTTTGGACAGATCACTTACTCTAAAATCATTTTTCCTGTCAGATGAAGCTCCCAGGTCAAAGATACAGGCCCAACATTCACAATTTTCAGTAACATGTAACAAAAATATGTAAATAGGAGACAAGCCCTGCTATCGTGTTGCTCAAGCTTAACCCTTGGCTCTTGGGGGCTAAGTTGCAACATTAAGTCACGATTTAACCAGTGGATTCCTATTCCTAAAAGTAGAAATCTTCCCAGTTCCCAGATGGCTGAATGTTACAATTGAACAGATTATTGATGTAGTAATTTCTCTGTCTTTTACTAATAAATGTAAAAAATAATCTTCTATAGTGTCGGGAAATTTCAACCCTGACTGTTATTACATATTTCTAAATAGAGACAGGGGGAAAAAAACCCCACAAAAAACCCACAAACCAAATAATTTCTTCAGTTGCCTAATGATCTTTTAATTTCAAGTATGAAGAAAAGAATATATGGCCTTCAATATATGACCTGTCAAGTCACTCACAATGTTGGAATTATCTTTTTACCATGGCTTTATATAAAAACTAATAAGATTGGCTTTGATTTTTTGAGGCTCAATTTGATACATAAACACAAAGAGATAAAGACGGGAGAAAATGGCAAATACAGTCAAACCAGTCTCTCCACCCCCATATATCTTTCCACCATGAAAACTTTTCTATTTTTTATATTCATTTCTATGTATTCTCTTTCCTGGAAGTGGAATTTCAAGGTATTTCAAGTTGTATTAAATTTTAAAATTATCCATCTTAAAATTCACATAAAACAAAAAGGAAAAGCAAACACCATAGCACTCCCCCTGTACAAGGTGAGTAAAATACATCTTCAGAATAATTTTGGCAGCATTCCCTGGATTTAGTTCCCCATATGCCAATATGGAGTTGCCAATATACATTACACAAACGTCCCTCTGTCATATCAGTTCCCACTTATTCATTTGTGAAATGGTTTTGTGGCAGTGAACAAGACAGGACTGTAAAAACAAGCCAGGTGTTGCACGGGCATTCCCTAGCTCTGTCGAAGTGTGCTCCTCCACTAAGTTTGCCCATCCTCCCCCATCATCAGCAGCTTTAGCAAGGCCCTATCAGCTCACATAAGAACGCTCCCAGAGTGCTAAAACCCATAACAGAAATTGCATCAAATGGCCAAAGCCTAGGTACCAAGAAAAGGCAATTTCCCCCTTCTGCCTCTCAATTCTGCTCTGGGAACACACAGACATAACAACTCCTGAGAGGCCAATTGAGGAGCTCTCACAACACACAGGAAAATGCTTTCTCTAGCAGTACTTCTCTCTTCTCACACTTAGAGATGAATACATCTTCCTCTCTTATGGAGCTGCTGTGCACCAGGAGCTCTGGATGACCATGATTTCCTTCCCCCACTTCCTGGGAAATGGAAACTTTTTCACTCAAGGGAGATTTTTCCAAACATCTCTGTATCCCAAAACCAGTGGGAAGAAGGGTTGTTTGTGCAGAGGGCAGCAGGGAGCAGCCCAGAGAGGAGCCTTTTTCTGCTGCAGTGCAAGGTGTGGTGAGCATCCCTCTCTGCACATACAAAGCAGAGCTTCCCCCTGGGCTTGGCCATATCAGATAGGACCTGGGACTTGTTCCCCAGGGAAGCACACCATGGACTAGGGCAGCTGAACCTCAACACCAAGTGTTTTGACACTACGTTGGACACAAAACCGTCTTCTCAGACATCTCTCCAGATCTTAAGTCCTGGTTAAAATAGAGGCAGAAAAGCCTACTTTGAGCACTAGCCCAAAAAAAGTAACCTGCTTGCTGGACAGTCACAGACATAAATTTCCTAAATTTCCTTCATCAAGTAGGATATTCAAGTGAGGGTTTCACTATGTAGTTCATCACATTTAAACCCTCAAAGAGTTCAGAATAAGGCAGTTCTTGATGCTCACCCTTATGCTATTCCTACCAGGCCAGATCAATTGCTTTGACATTTGCTCATTCAGAAATATCAGTACAGAAAATGTCAACAATGAAAATAAAAACACTGCAGAAAAAGCTACTTCATAACTACATCATGGCTGAGGCCCTGGGTTTCTTTATAGCAAGTTTGACCTAAATTCTCACTTTGGGCTTTTCGGTGATGAAATTTTAAAGGCGTCTTCAGTTAATTTTGAAGTAAAAGTGTTACTGAATAAAATAAAAATGAATAATGCAATCACTACAACATCTTCTGTCATTTATTTTTATATTTATATCAATTATTTTATAGTGCTACTACATTTTTAATGTTTCTGTGGTACTGTGAAATTTCATGTCAAACTGTGGAATTTATCAGAGAGGGAAAAAAAGGTAATTTTGAGAGTAAGATTGAGAATTGCAACTTTTATGGGTATAAGAAACCATTTAGGTCTGTGGAATTGCTCTTATTATATCAGCTCTTAAAACATCAATACTGGCGTAGAAATTAATATTATTACATTTCAAACCAAGTTCTCCTCTGCTGATGAATGAAGCAATAAATCCCTTCCCCAGTGCCACTGGTTTAGGCTGCATTTCTTGAAACAGTTACATGCTTTCCTTACTTGGTTCTTGATTTTAAGTGGGTAAATCACCTGCTTAATAAATTTGGGTGGAAGCCTTAGGGAGATTGCACAGATGACAAAGCTGGTTTGAGCATTGCTCCTTTTTATAAGAAACTCTTAGGAGTAGGGTCCACAGAGAAACAAAAACTGAGCCTCAGAAGAAAAGTACTACAGCAAAAGGTGACATTGGTGGCCAAGTACTCACAGCTGGGTGACAAAAGCACAAAAGAATTGATGTTAGTGTTTATAAAGACATCACCATTTAAAAACAATTCAGAATGCTCAGAGACAGCATTCCAACCACTAGGATAAAAGTTAGTCCACTTCTTAGGTATTATTTGTCAAAAACATTACTGTGTCAGGAGAGCAGTACCACCTATCACACATGAGCCAGTCTTCAAATGAGTTTGATTCCATTAACTCTACTAATATTTGCTTTACATAATAGCAAACAAAGGAAATATTTTCATCTCGTTGATGGGCCAATTGTGTAACTACTTCTGTCCAGTGCTCATAGAATGACACAAGACAGCAATAAAATGCAGCCAGGTAAAAAGAAATCAGGCATTTTAAACCATCTTAAATTCAGTCTTTAGCGACAAATATTCTGTCACCCATGTTTGGTGCTGAAGAGGAATTATTTTTCAATCTGTCTGGGGGTTTGCAAGCTGAGCATAGCTGTTTTGCTGTCTGGCACATCAAAGCTCCAGGCTAGCAGGTAGTACTTATAAATATACAGTACATCAGGGATTGCTGGAGCAAATATTATTTGTGTCTCTCACTCTCTGGGCTCTTTCACTTATTTTCAGGACTCAGGACTGCTGCAGAAGAAGTTTATCTGTGCCTTCTTTCTGGCCTTTTCTGCTGCAACATTGACTGGGCTACAAAGGGACAACTTGCCTGTGGCCACCTTTCCACTCGGAAAGAAAAGGTCAGACCTAGTGCATTCTGCAGAGTTCAAAAGATTCCTTTCTCCATTAAGTGGAACCCAGCTGCAAGAGCTTGTTTGTCAGACATTCCCAAGTGGAAATAGCTGCTTGTAAGCAAGAAAAGAACCAACAGTAAAAGAAAAATAAATTCTTGTTCTCTTTTATATTGACTGGCTTTTTGTCCTAAAAACCATACTTAAATATAAAATAATAAAAT
Source organism: Sialia sialis (assembly GCA_009812075.1). Classification (NCBI taxonomy): domain Eukaryota; kingdom Metazoa; phylum Chordata; class Aves; order Passeriformes; family Turdidae; genus Sialia; species Sialia sialis. The sequence continues at coordinate 39,657,435 of VRYO01002734.1, read as the reverse complement.
AATAAAATAATAAAAATCACAATATTCCAAAAAGGAATGATCCTCTACAATGACAGCTGTAACTTGTTTAGGACATAAATTTGTTATCACAGTCTTATATATGTTTCTATGCCTAATGCATATGAAATTGTGACTTCACATGCTAATAATTTGCAGGATCTGTCCTGTACAGTACATATAATTAATACCTTAGGGAGAGGGAAAGAGCAAGGGAAGAAGCAGCTTTTTAGTATCTAAAGAACATTTATTGCTGATTCTCTTCTACTATACAAGACAGTATCTCATATCACAGAGTTGTGGATAACCTCTATGCAAGATCCATCTCCTCCTCTCAATGCCACTGGTTTGTGTGTGTAGAAATCATCATGAGTAGAAAGTAAACCCACACGGTATTTAACTTCTGGCACTGGTTGGCATTTTCTGCATCAGTAAAAGGGAAAGCCTACTGCTGAAAAATAAGGGCTAGTTTCTTTTGATGCAGAGACTAGCCCACACCCTTAAAAGTGAAGGATAGAATTTCCAAAGCCTTGCCTGTATGTCCTAAATAAGAAAATTGCTTTAAAATATTGCATTTATCTTTCTTTCTGTCTTTACCTTTGCCCGACTCCTCTGCTTGAATTCATAAAAATGTTAAAGTCCATGCAGTAAGATTCCACTTCTTAGAGGAAAAAGACTGGAAAAGGAAGAGGTAACATGGCTAAGATTGCTATTAAATTTTAATTTTTTATTAGATTGTATTGTTTATGACAGATAATTTGTCTCTTAGAAATAAATTTAATAATTCTTTAGAAGCATACAAAAACAAATTCAAATAGGAAGGACAGCAGGAATAGGCAACAGAGATAATGTCTTGATTGCAAGTGTGCGAATTTAAATTTTGCATTTTTCAACTTTTTACTTTTTTTTTTTAAGTGGTAGCATTGTGTTGTATAGAATTTGCATATATGAAAACATCTAAGTCTTCCATGATATTTGAATGAAGCTGAAAGTTTGGATTACCATTATGCATTCAGCACTTTCTGAAGGCTCAGCATGAGTCATAGTTCTAACATAAGGACACGGCTCACTTTGTTAGTGGCACTAGTGGTTTATTCATTCCTACTATTCTCTGAGCACTTTTACATTCTTTGAACTTTCTTTCAAGCCAAGATTTTGCACTTTGATCTGGCTTATTTATATCCCACTCAAACTTTACTTCTTTTCAGATCTTCTATTGTACTTGAACCCCTGGGAACATATAATGTATAAAATTACAGTCTCAATATTGGGAATAGTGATGTCAATGATATAAGATCAAATTGTAATAGATATAAAAAATGGAACTTTAATCACACTTGTGAGAATTCCCACATGGAGGAGTAGATTAATTCAGTCTTATGAATGAAATCTGACAATGATGTACAATCTCAGAAGCCGAAAGTTTCTCCTTTGTAAAAGGGAGCACTTTTGGCTAGCGGATATTTTTTGCTACTTATTACAAATGACTTTCACTTCACACAGGGAAATAGTAGCATTAGCCTCTATTAGGATTAGGATTAATTAATTAAGGATTAGCCTTAAATGTACACTTGTAAACTGAAATTTCTTCATCTGACAGAGAAGTCCCGATAAACTCAAAACTAAGGAAAACTAAGTCACCATCATGGAATAATCTCCCAAGTACATCAATAATATGTGTGGGCACAGAGATAAACCTTGAATATTCAGCTGATGCGGAACCCTTCAGATGTCAAGGGATTTTGAAAAGAACTGAAAGAGATACTGTCTAGCAGGGTGGTAAAAGTTCACTGGGTTGATCAGCTTGAGCATCTTTAACAAACATATTGATGACACCAGTGATTCAACAGCACCAAACCTTCCCATGATCTCTGTTTGCTAATTTTAAGGTATTTCTCATAATAATTGCACACAGAAATTATTCTTTTGGAATAATATGAAGGCTACAAGTGGACATAAAAATGTTAAATTTTCATTTTGGTCAAACAATTCCCTGTTCCATGGTATAAAATTCCCTGCATTACTAGGGAAACCACTAACATTATTTGTTGACAAAAAGTTCTTGAATGCTACAAAGCTCGAAAACATTGTTTATATTAAAACAAAATAAATCAAGAAATTAACAAAAATACAGTGGTCAAAATGTAGAAGTATTGGAGAAACAATAATTTGCTTATAATTATAATAATTTGAAATTTGCTTGTGACAACTTCTCTAGACAGAGTTCTGTGTTTCACCTGAGTTCTGTGTTAATCCATAGACAGCATTATCCTTGAGTAGCCTGCAAAAGAAAGTTACTGTAAGCAGCAATTCTTCCATTCCTGACTTCTTTATCCTAAGATTTCTTCAGGCCAATCTACTACCATCCTTTAGAAGGTAATATTTATGCAATTTCTCTGGATAAATTCTTGAGTGAACATAAGAGCTCTTGATCAACATATGTTAAAATATAAAGAACAGATTTCAACAAAGAACCTCAACTTCACACAAAGAGGAAAACAAAGAAACCACACAGTAAAAATATTCCCCTATTTGCTGTCTTCTGATAGTGACTTTGCCTGTATAAGAGTACCCTGACACCAAGCAGCTGAGCTCACACATATGTTCAGTGCTCCCAAAATATTATGACTACCAGCCCAGTCCTCACAACACAAAATTGCTAGGAAATTCCAATCACATCTATTTCCTTAAGGAGGGAACTAAGAGACAGAAAGTGTAGATACCATCACTTTTAGCCACAATAAATCTTGTTTGTAGAGATGAAAAAGCAGGACACATAAGAGTCTTCTGACCTTGCTGAAAGAAATTCATTCCTTCCTTCTGATTGCAGTGCTGAATTTTAGACTCCCTTAATTTTTCAGGTATTGAAAATACTAACTTTCTACTTGAAACATCTACTAAAAGCACACATGCACATTTATGCACATATATGTGTACAGTGCAGGCTGGGGAAGGAGGTTTGCATTTCAAACACTGAGCAGGCAAAGTGGCAGTAAATATGCAAGAAAGTTGAACACCCTTTGAAAATTCAGCCCACATTAATTCAATCAATCACCTAAAGATCTGTTTGGTCCCTTCTCTACATAGGTTCTTTGCTCAGTATAGCAAAATCCTCTAGTAAAATTCTCAGCCATGGAATAAGAGACAGAACAGGAGGTTCATAAGTCAGCAGGAAGGGCTCAGCTGTCAAGTGTAATTGCTCTTGGTTTTAAATCTAGACTGCTGAAACCTTTTGGAATGAAGATCACTTAGATTTCTTTCAGAAATAAAAGAAATAAAATTTTAAAAACCAACTTAAATCTCTAAGCATTTTGGAAGACAAAAATTAATCTTGATGCAGCAAACTTCAGGGAAATACATTTCTTCCTATTGAGATCCTATTTACTGTTCAGTTGGACTGTAGAAAATAATTGCAGCCACACACAACCATTACACCCCATACGGTACAATCTCTATCAGCGTACAGTAATTTCACAATTATAAGCCGCACCTTTTTCCTTAAAGAATCCAGCCTGCCCCAGTAGTGCAGCTTATATTCAGGTGCGGCTTATCTATGGACAAATCCCAGTGAAATGCCAACCCGGAAGTGAGAGCCAGCCGGGGAGGGTGCCTGGGGCTGCCTTTAAAGTCTTTGCTGGTCTATGAAAACTGTTGCAACTTGAGCACCTGACACCAAACCCAGCTGGCAGTGATTCTGTTACTAATTTGTTACTTTGTCACACATGGATCCTCGCTTTTTGGGAAAAAAAAGAAAAAAATTGCGGCTTATATTCAGGTGCGGCTTATAATCATGAAATTACTGTACTTTGTAGCACATTCCAGCCTTCTGCTGTTTTAAAGGTGTGATTAATTCCCAGTGTTTCTCTCAGGTTTCATGCAGCAGGGAAAGTATATCATTCTCAATTTTAGTGCAGAAAGGTGCTCAGATGAGTTACAGTAATTTCACAATTATAAGCCGCACCTGATTATAAGCCGCACATCCGTGTAGCAGGGTAGACCATGGGATTTGTCCATATATAAGCCGCACGCAAATATAAGCCGCACTTTTTTTTTCGTTTTTTTTTTTTTCTTTTCAGGGAGGATCCAGCTCTGGCTGGCCCCGACCTGCTTTGGGCCGCACGGCTCCAGCCGTTCCCACCCACCGCGTCAGCTCTCAGAGGGGCCGCACCCCGCCCCCCCTGCCCCCCCACCCCAGCAGAGGCTCTGAGAGGGGTCACCCCCACAGCAGCAGCTCCAGCCCTGCCTTGCCTTGGGCCGACCCGTCTCACACTTCCAGGTTGGCCTTTTGCCAGAATTTGTCCATATATAAACCGCACCGGATGAAAAGCCGCACTTATGGGGTCAGGTCGAAAACTCAGTTAAAAAGGTGCGGCTTATAAATGTGAAATTACTGTACTTGTTTTAAGGAAAATCGTGAGAGAGAAACACCAGAACTACCCTGCTTTTTCCATCTTGTGTCAAAAACTTCTAGCCATTCCTACAACAGAATTACAGATAATATTCAAATTCTGCTTTGCTGAAAGATGAATCATTATTTCTGTTAGAAGAAATTTAGGGTACTCAGCATGTTAGTAGGCTATGAAAAATTTGTTTTAACTATGGTTGACAAAACACTGCCAGAGCACTAAAATTAAGAGTCTGGACACCAGGTGCTCAATCCCACCCCTTTACCATGACAGGGGAGAGAAAATAAGATTAAAAATGACTCATAGGTTGAGATAAGGCAGTTTACTAAAGCAAAAACAAAAGTTTGCATAAGCAAACAGCTAGAAAAAGTTTTTTCTCTACTTCCAATCAGCAAGCAGTGTCCAGCCACTTCCCAGGAAGCTGCACTTCAGCACAGGTAGTGGTTTCTCCAGGGTAGCCACTTGATGGGGGGGAATGTTGGGGACCTAGCAGAGACGCTGTGCCAGCACTGCTCAGCTGTGCCCAAAAACTGTGTCATCAACACCTCTCTAACTACCAATGGAAAGCACAGCATTCTGAGGGCTGCCATGGGAAAATGAACTCCAGCTCAGCCAGACCCCATACACGAGGACAATACTTCTTGCTCCTCATTATTGAGAACTAAAATATTCTGCAGATCTTCATAGGTAACAGGATTTGGACTATGCATATTATAAACACAAAAAAAACCAGCACGCAACCAATACTGCTTCAGCATGCATGCCATGTCCAGTAGCCTCTGTTGTTCTGAACAGACTAAATATGATCAGAATTTAATTTACCATTAAAATCTTGATGGCATTTGCAATGACAAATAAATACACTGAAAAGACAACAATCAAACTGGCAAAGTAAGAAAATATGCAAAATAACAGCATTAATAAGCCACAGTCTTTTAAATGGTGCCTATTAACATCTACAATCTTTTTCAGAAGTAGGCTGTCACATTTAATTTTTAATCTCAGTTTTGCTCTTTCAGTGCTTGTCAAAGATTTGGTATCTTATCTTTTTGGGAAATATTTGTGAAAAGAGCCCATGTCCTTTGATACCCTTTAGCTAAATATCATAGTGTGTCTACATTCTCTGCTACAGTGAGCACCACATATTTCAGACAACTTTTTGCCCCCAAAATTGGCTTAAAATTTACTATGTTTGAATTTAACTGGACTAATTTAAATCAGGCATGGGGGAATGAGTACTGGGAGGTTATGAAGGGCAAGAGAGGAAGTTAAGTGTCACTTTGTTTGTGAAACTCTGCCTCTGTGCAAAGGCATAATTCCTGCCTCAGTTCCTAAAGGGCCAGAATAACTGTCACACTTGAATCCATGATTTTTCTTTTCTCAGCCAAATTATATTGTTGAAATTAATTCAGCCATTTGCACCAGGAGATTTGCCATCTCTTTATTTGTTTGTTCTTCAGCCAGTCACATACAAAGGACACCTGTTCCAACTCTGTGGCCTCTGATCCTTATCTAAATCCCTCCTTTAAAGGACTAGAATTAATAAGAAATAGAATCTGGGTAGCAGCATTAGATTAAATTTCTTTTCCACTGTGCCAGTGCTTTTCCCAAAGAGTTTGACTATGAATGTAGGTACAGAGTGGAAAGCTGCTCTGTTTTCTCTCTCAGGAGTAAAAATTTGGCTTAATAAAAACACAATACACACTTGCCGCATGCTGCTGCCCATTAGCTCTTCACTGCTAAACTTTTTAGCGACTCCACCTGGCTGAATGGATTGGGAATGCATCAAAACATCTCCCTCTATTTCTTGCTTACTGCAGGTATCATACACAAAGAAGATCTAAAGGGGATAGTGTTAGCAGCCCATTGAACATAACCTTTACCAGTTTTAGCTCAATTTCAACTGTGCATAAAAGGAAGTGTGCAGGATGCTACACACCTCATTATTTATTTTGGTACCTTGTTTAATCTCATTATTTGATTACAAGGGCACAGGTGTGATACTGTTAGAGATAGCGCAGCAAACTCATGGTTGTGCACAGGCATCACTGTATAGTGGTGGTTTGAAACTCCATGCAAGATCCAGAAGCTTTCAATGCATATGCTTCCAAAAATCAAAATAAGAAATACAGAGAAATAACAAATACTCTCCAAAGAATTTGGAGAGCTGGGGAAAACTCCATCTCAGTAAGCATACAGCTATGGCAATTAGTAGTCTTCTTGGCAGGCAAATAAAATCAGTCTGCAGGTCCACAGAGGAGTAAGAGTTGGTATAAAAGAAGTGTTCTATAAAAAAGGCTTAAGCCACAGTCCCAAACAATACTGACAATAAGTTTAAGCTACAAGTCTAGAACACTCCAACTTGAAAACAAATCTGGAGAAGCAAAACAAAGAGACAATTTTTATCATGGTGTTATGAATAAAACACCGCTTCCTAATAATTTTGTCTCTGACAATTTTACAGTAGATGTTTTAGTTCTCCCATCGTGAAAGGCTGTTTTAAAGAAAAAAAAATGTGTTAATACATGGTTTTATAACAGAAACACAAGGAAAAGTATAAACTCTTATCTTACAGTAGAACTTTTTCATTTTTTATACACCACATGAGAAGTGTCACAGAAGTTGTTGCAGGACTCAGTTATTAGGACTCCAATGGGGGAAAAACACAGCTGAGGAATATCAGTCTAAGTAGTAGATGTCATCAGCCTAATTTTACATCCCTCATAAAATTAAGGTTGGCTGATAAAGGCACTAGTATTAATGAAATGCTTCTTAAAATCTGTTGATTTGATAAAAAAAGACCATATAGTCAGGAACTAGAACACTACAGATTTAACATGGTAGCATTAGATACATTCAACATGGGATAACCAGTCTTGAAAATGTAATTGCAAATAATAGATCATCAAGCATTCTTTCATGAGACCCTGAATCTTTTTAATATCCAGTCTAACCCCCCCAATTCAGTTTCATGTCATTTCCTCAGGTCCTGTCACGGGTCATGAGACTAAAGAAATTTGTACTTGCCCCTTCGCTTCCCCTCATGAGAATGTTGAGGACCTCCCTTGCTCTTCATAAAGATTCCCTTTGTGGCCTTCTTTGGACATCCTCCAATAGCTTAGACCACTAATACTGAACAGAGTCAACCAACAGGTGGTATGGACACAAAAACCCACTGCAGAGGCTGATACCTAGGAAAGAGCCAAGACTAGAACTTCTGAGAGACTCTCATGAAAAGCAGCAGTACTGAACATAGCAGAGGGAAAATCATAACAGACAATCAACTACACATCTTTTAAGTGCACTTAAGTGGGATCTCTATCAGAATAGCTTGTCCACTTCTATATTCCTACCTCAAGGATTATGTTAAGAAAGTAAGGAGATGGTGGCAAGGGGTAAGAGCCAGAAAATGACTACCAGAGATTTTCCTAAGGAGTATATTGAGTACAAAGGTATACTACATGGTACCATCAGACCAGAGTTTTATATATCTGCAAGGAATTCAAAGGGCTGTTAATTATTACAGATCAAAGTACAACACAATCCAATGATCAGCACAGCAAGGTTCATTAACTTATAGTAAAAACAATAGGTTTTTATTTAAAAAAAGGTGAAGATAATTTTTCATCACCTCTCTTACTTTGTAGCAAATGGGGTGGTATATCATTGTGATTTTTAAATTAATAGTGGTCATTTTTCCCTCTTAAAAAACTTCCAAATAAAAATTACCTCAAGAAAGTTTTCTAGGTTATGTGGAAGGTCAGGATATAACACCAAAAAGACTGATCTTGGTTCTAAGTTAAAGTATGAATTGATCAGCATTCATAACTAAAATCAGCATAGCAATAATCTTAATCAGATTGAAAAAGTCAGTTCCCAAACGCATTGGTTGATAGAACTTAAAACATATCCTCAATTTTCCTGATATATATGTAGTTTTTTCACATTTTTGGTACAAAATATCAGGCCTGAAAGTTATTCATTAGGACATTTCAACCCATTTATTTGCAAATTGATTTTCAAGTGATCAGTGAATAGAACATATCTGTCAGACTAGATAGACAAAAAGCACATTGATGAGTTTACACCCACCTTAACTTGATTTTCTGCCCTAAAGCAACAAATACTGAGCAGTGGAACTACTCATGAGCTGTTTCCTACAGATTTCTTTGCTTGCTCATTGTCCCCAGCTCCCTCCCTGAATTGCTCTAGTTTAATCCACAGTGCTGGAGGCAACACATTACAGAAGACAAGAGAAAGCCTAGATGTGTACTGATGGGCAGAGTGACAGGCTGGCTGGCCAGCACATAAATGCCAAACAACAGCACTGCGGCCAAGGTTGGCACTTTCCCTCAGTGTGAGCACTAATTGCATCTCTCTCCTCCCCAGATTCTGCTTTTGACAAAGATCTTAAGAACATTGTTCTAGCTGATATTTTTCATACACTTTCAAGTTTAGTTGCACTTGGCCAAACAGTTTAAAAGCTACTACACAGAACTTGGCAGTTGAAGAGAAAGTCAGTATTATTACATAAGCTTCATTTCCTTAGGAAACCAGGCTAAAAATGTAAAAGGGGATTCGAAGCTTGATAGTGCCCTTTCAATAAAAAGAATGAAGCAAGAATATATGCTTGCTTTCCTGCCAGAGGAAATTGCTAAAACAGGAATTTCTTTTAATTTAAAGAACAGATTGCATAGAGTTGCTATTTGCCCAGATGCTGCCAGAAAAGGCCATTGACCTGCTGGTCCAATAGAAATAAGTAAAAGAAAGTAAATTGCTATTTAGTAGAGTGATTTCACAGTATCAATCCTTACACTTTAATTTCAGTTATAAATTAATTAGTCAACAATTGGCTTAGGTTTAATTCATTTGTTCATCTCCTTTTTACCCTGACTTTTTGCTGTCTATTGCAAAGAGCTAATGACGTTACCATTTTTATCCTCATTACACAACACTTTTACCCATAGCAGTCAATCTTGCTGGGAGTGCAGTATGTAGAATTCCAATAGTTCTGTCTGTTCCTGCAACTGCCTCTTGGTATCATCAGAACGGACATTAAATTTAATTACCAACAGGAACTTCAGTGTACGAACCCACACGGAGAAAACAAATGTGCAGGAGATCCAAGGATATATTGATCAAAGAGAGCTTCAAAGCACTGGAAAGGCTGCAGGAAGCATAATAACACAAGTAAACATGGCATCTAAGATTGCTGAATGCCAAGGGCTCTATTATACAGTCTTTGCAGGCCAACATTTAAATATGTCTCCTTCATTCTGCACCGCTCACAGGCTCAGCTAAAAGCTGGCCCTCTCTAGAACAGTGACCCTAAACACACAACTCACACAGAGAAATAATTTGGTTGTTATTCATTGGCATCCAAGTGACAAGCTACACTTCACCACTGCAACAGCAGGGACCAGCAGGATCAGGGCTTCTCCACAAGCAGGGATGAGCTAGGAACCAAGGAGAATCCCAACACAGTGGGGACCTCCCCAGCAGGATGTCCTCCCACAGCAGATGAGCAGTGATAGGATGGCAGCCAATCCCTCTGACACCGCCAAACAAGGTACACTGATGAATTACACCAAAAGTGCAATCAGAACTCCAGTACAGATCCAGAGCCCATCCAGGAGGCATGGACAAAATCCTGAAGGTAGTGTGGTTTTGAAAATAATCCATTAAAATAATAAATCCATAAGCCAGGACAGCAGCAGACAGGAGTGGGCACAGGTATATTTCTGATGGAGCTCAGGCCAGGTCTAGGTGATTTCTGGGTCTGAGCTTAAAGGAAGGCCTGGGGTATGCGGAGAAGTAGCAGGAATGATGATCCCAGGTGAGACTACTCAACCTTATCACAGCTTACATTTGTCTTACAGGCCCTGACATGCACTTTGCATAAAACAATAACGACAGAGGGAATTCCTGCCAAAACTGTTAATTTTGCACTAAATGATAGAGGAGTGGAAACACTGAATTTTTAGCCAATATCTTAAAATTGGAAGTGCACATAAAAAACATGTTTCTTTCTTGAGAGAATAAATTCCTGCTGTGAAAATGCTCTTTAAATAGAAAGTCACTTTTCCACAGGAAGCAGTTTTTAATGGAAAACACTCTAATGGAAAAAATTTCTTTTATAGGAAAAAAAATCATCTCTTTTCAGTGTTTGAGGAAATGAAATCCAATTTTTCTTTTTCTGGGCTTAATCTTCCTGTTGTGCCATTGTGTTTGAATCTTCAGGACCCGCAGGGCTCATCAGTGTTAGCGTCTTGCAGTGAAGAAGATAAATACACATGAAAAGAGGCACTGTGGAAAGGACATCTTTTTCGCTGCAATGGGATTTCTTCCCCTCCTACCAGCAAGAGGCAAGATATGCTTGCCTTAGTGTCTGCTGATGAGATGGTACTTTAAGGAGGACTCGTGCAAATGAAATTATGGAGGGGAAGGATTTCCTGTGATAGGATTTATTTAGGTGCTTGGGGCATTCAAAGCTGCTGTTGAGTCAATGAAAAGTAGGATTTCCTAAATCAACAGTAAGAGAGATGTAGCACCACTCTGCTGATAAACACAATTAGACTTCTGTTCAATGCAGTTAAGGCCCCAAGGCTTTCAAGTGATTTTCTTGACATTTTTACTTTATTTGGGTCAGCTCTTAGAGGGTCTACAGCAGCTGTGGTTCCTGCTGACTTCAGGGTGCACTGTGCATGCTCAAAACCTTCAGAACTTGTCCTTTAATTAACATTTTGAACATACTTTAGAGCAATTATCAACAAGACATGTTAGTCTGCTACCCTTTAATTTCCCCATCACCATGATACAAGCTGAACAGCTTGCTTTGGCATCAGTAAGAGAAATTTTGCTGCTGTCAGAGCCACGATGAATGACATTGCTCACTGCAGACACCTGACTTCAATGCAGAGTCTGTGCAGACACGAAGACCATCCTCCATCAGTTGCAAATGTTAATTAAAAAGGTAGGCACAGGGAGAGCACCTTTAGTTATACCTCTGCAGTACTCCAGTGGCCACATCCTTGTGTTGTGAATCCCTTTCCCAAAGCCTGCAGCCAGCCGTCAGCTGGTTTGAGCATCACAGTCTGGTCGCAACAGAATTGCCTACCTGAAACACACTATTCATCTTCTCTTGGGATAAACAGGGGCGATTTGTGATGGCAATCATCTCATTAAAGTTCAAGACATAAGTTTTGCCTTGAGTTATGCATTTTCATAACAACTGTAGTCAAAAAAAAAAGAAAAGAAAAACAGAGTATGAGAAGACAAGTTTTTGTCAGGTAGAAATTTCCACCCACAAAAAGAATGCTCAGTTTTGGGAATTAAAGAAGGATAAACCATAAAATGATCATTCTGAACATATAGAGCTAAGTGGAAAAATTAACAATTTTCAACCAAACCCTTTTGGTTAGCCATTTTAAAATCAAAACACTCTTTTTTAAAAAAAAAAAAAATACTACTTATTAATAAAAGGCATTCATCATGAGTAAAAGAATGAATAACAGTGTTGATTACATGCATAGAATAGTTTGGGTTGGAAGGGACTTTCAAAGGACATCTTGTCCAATCTCCATTCAATGAGCAGGAACATCTTCAACTAGATCAGCCCAGAGCACTGCCTATACAAATTTTTTCTAAATTATATTCTCTTATTTATTGATCTTACATTTTAGGAAAAAAATAGAGCAAGATGTTTACCACCTCAAATGTGCAAAATTGTATTGTAATTCTTACAGACATTAAGCAGTGACTAGTAGAGTTTTCCTGTATTCCTGTCATATTCATGAACACCTATTCTCATGCACATATTTAGGAGAAAGATTGAATCAAAATCTCTTTGCCAGCAGTAATAACCAGTATCTATTGTTTTGAGCCTTTGGGTGAGCAAGGGGAGCTTGTAGCTTTGGACCAGATGTCTCTGACTGTGCTGTCAAGGAGCCAAATGTTTCAGAAACTATTGAATGTTTGTAAAAAGTTTGTAAGAGATTATTTCGCGATGTTTAAAAAACATTTAAAACCACACAGTTCTCCAAAGCCTTTCATCGTCATTCAGTTTGATAAACTTTACCAAATTAATCACAGAAATTACCCTACCTTGTTATCTGGGAGACAAGCCAACAGGGCTGAGGTTAAAGCACTTTGATGAAAAATTACAATCATTTTGTGTTTACCACTGTGATTGTTTCATGGATGCAGGCAAAAGCTGAGTTTGCAATTCAAATAGTTTATTCATTTTAAAATGGTTTATAAAAGATAGAATGAAAGGCAACTATCACTACCTATTAGTTTTTTTAATAAGCTTATGAATTTTAAAAGGCATTTCATGGAAGAAAAAAGCCGACACCAACAAGAATTTATGGGTGATTAAAGATGAGAACTAAATACAAAAATCAAGAAATAGAAGTTAGTTTAAAAGCACAGCCTTTTTTATTCTGCTCCTACGTACTTATTGCTAAAATGGTGGTTTATCACTATAAACTATTAGGGAATTGATACAGCACATAATGCAAATTGGATGTGACTACCGTGCAGAAAAAAGGCAAATGGAATTGTGTGCAATTTGCTAGTATACAAGATTATTCACATTTCATATTTATCTTCTATTTCACATTTAGAGTGCAAAATAAAACCTTTAAAAATTAAACAAGATTTTTCCCTTTTTGAAGGAATAATTTTTCATTATTCTAAAAATAAACAGCAGCCACTTAATGGGTTTTATATATGCAATTGCCACAATTCACCAGATATATAATGAAAGCAGCATTAGAAGCTAATGCAAGAAAACCAAGACAAAACACTATATTTTCCTGTCATGAGTGCTGGGAAGTGCTGCCTGCACTTTCAGGGTTTTCCAGACACAGGAGAGCCACTGAGGGGTGGCATCCCTGTTCCAATCCCTTCTGCTTCTCCTTGTGCCATTATTATCTGGTTGGCCAAGCAGTCCTGAAATTTGAGGTTTATATTTACTCAGAGAGAAGCTGTGTAAACCACAGTTTGCTCTGCCAAAACAAGCAGGTCAATTGCAGCCAAGGGCATCAATAGTTTTAATTTAATGACAGTTCCATTTTCCTTGGCAAAATCGTACTCACAAAGAAAATTTGTGATGCCCTGTTTTAAGAAGCTGATTTACAGAAACGCTGACCATCTGCACTTTAGATCCTTTCATACTCAGAAGCCAAGCACTGGATGTTGAACAATAGAAATTAAAGCACACAAAAGTATAGATTAATTTCAAAAAAGAAGCCATATGTAAACCCACAGAGTGCAGGAACAAAAAAAAAGCATAAGATTTTCCTTGCAAAACCTAATGATGCTATAAATTGGCAATGAGGACAATACTCGAACATGTGTTATCACTTTTCCAAGTGATTAGAGAAGAAGCTACAGTAGCTGGCAATTTTTGGAAGCTGTCATTGATTCTGTTGCATGTAATTATGTGGTCATTATAACTCTGGACAGCATAGGTTTTCTTGACCAAAATAAATCATGCAAGTCAGATGTAAAGACTGTCTTTTTTATGTAAGTATTGCAACTAAGGATAAAGAAGGATAAGGATTTAGGCCTCCTGAGAAATGTTTTAGGTCAGGGAATGAGATATTCAAGCCACTCAGAAATATGTACCTACAAACCTTGATCTTCTCATATTCTTAAGCAGGGAAAGTCACTGTGACAACTGAGAATGCAACAACAGTCAGGGCTAGTCAATGCAAAGTAACAGTGAAAGACCTGAATATAAAGAAATGTTGAAATACTACTCTACCGAGCAACTCAATTTTAAATAGTTCAGTCAAAAGCACAGTAGGAATGAGAATCTCATCACAGGGGATGTTCACCATGCCATTAAAAGGGAAGGATAAAACGGATTTATAAAATTAATGATTAAATTATCCAAGAGAGCAAGTCTGTCCATCTGGGTATATCAGTTACTAGTGATGTTTTTAAATCAAAGATTAATCTCAATTTTTAAAGGACAAAAGCCATTAATTTGCATAGATAATAGACATACACTAGATGAACAGGCACTCACAAAACTGAATTAACTTTATGTTCATTCACAATTGACAATAAGTTTGGAAAACGGTGTGTTGCTTACAGTGAAAACCCAGAAGGAACAATTCAGTTTAAAAAATTGCCCTCGGGAACAGTATGAAAGTCCTTCTATTTGATAAAGCACTACCAGGAAAGTATAACAAGAAACCAGCATTATTTGGGTTCAAATCTCCAAGTCTAAAAGTCCTACAGAGTAGCAAAGAATTTATTGTGATATACCCTGAAGTCCTTATACAGCTGGAGATGAGAAACGACTTTAACTACAGGGTCAGATTTACCAGCAGGCTTGAGAGAGAGGTGGGAGGCTTTTAGCTGACATTGTTCACACTTAACAACCCTCCCTTTCCTTGAAACTGGCTGCAGAGGCAGAACATGTCAAACATTTTCTCTCACAGCTGTTGAATACCAAATCTGTTTTCAGAATACTTACTTACATTTCTCAGTATTCATTGGATTGTCATATTTCTTCTTACTCTTTCTGTAACTTCTTGCTAGGTGGAGTAACTTTCCAAAAGACAGGAAGTTTTTGGCTTGAGCTTGGGACTACAGAGAAAAGATGCTGCCATTTATAAGAAATAACTTCACCAAAACAACAACTTATTCTTAGGGGGCATGCCTAGGCCCACATTCCTATTGTTACTTTCAATAACCCCTCCTCACAGCACTACTTTGGGGAAATCAGGTTTTCTTTGTCTGCCAGACACATATCTTTGGACATCAATATCTGTGATGATAGACTTTTTTTTAATATGATTCTGAGCCCTTTTGTGCCAGTGTGTCATTTAGTTTTCTACCTGTGTACCCAGCTACAAACATAAAGCCCCAAAAAAATATTTGAAATTTTCTGTTAGAGAGGCACAATAGGATTTCTGTTTTGCCAGCAGTACATGAGACAACGGTATCATGCCCAGTCCTTGTCTTTAGTACACTGTCATCCATATACACAGCAAGAGCATTTAGTTTTGATCAAGAATCCACTGTGATTAGGGCTGGATAAACATGGTCAAGAAAACCATAATTTTTACAGGCTTTAATGGGAGCACTGTTTGTTTGTTTCTCTCAATATCAGGATATTGAAAGAGATGCCTAAGTATGGATTGAAAAAGCAAACTTCAAGCTTGATAGATAATTTGTTAAAAACTTTAAACAAAACTTCAGTTTGAGGATTAAAAGAACACTCACACTGTAATGCTTCCCTTCTCTTCAAATTAAACTGCGTTTGCTACAAAATTCAGTGTCACTGCCCTTGTCCAGCTTTCCTACACTGCTAAAAATCCCTAAGCACAGCCTTTCAAAGGCTCATTGCCATTCTTGCAGCCTCATTCAGATTTTCCTTGTAAACATCTGAGATACACATTTCCACAAGCAGTCTGAGCCATCTAAACATGCAAAAACAGCGCCTGCAATTGCACCTGCAGAGGCGTTCGGAGGGGAGAGCCATGACCCATTTCAGCCCTGGGAGCAAAATCTTCTCCATCTTTAGGCCAGCTCTACGTTTGTAGTCTATATGATGTTGACTTGCCTCTTCTGCAATATCTGGAAGAAGCAGGCATTCGGAAAAGACCTTCTCTCTGTCGGCTTGGACACAGAGCAGAAGTGAAATAGGAACTCTAATTAAGGTGTTTCTCCCCATAATTTTCTGCTTGCTTTCTGCTTTGGGTTTTTTGGGTGTATTTTTAATGGATTCATTCCCTGGTGTTGCCTTTCCAGCTCCCTCTTAGCAGGAGCACAGAGATTGCAGCATCCTTATCTCTGCAAGGTGAGAGAGAAGGGGCTCAGCAGTGTCCGTCTATTAAAAGAATGCAATCAAGGTCTCTGAGAGAAGTAAATGAAATATCAAAGTGATGGAAAAGAAACTGAGGAAAAATTTCTGAATGTTTTCAAGGAACAGTAAAGAACTGGTTGTCCTGCCCAAAGGCTTTTCTCCCTTCATGCTTCATATGTTACTCAGGGGTTTGAGAAAAAGTGAAAACATGTGCTAACCTCATACCTCATATGTAAGGGTGACAATATTTGTATTTTTTCTGCCCCATTTGTTTTCTTTGCCCTCTTCATGTGCTTCCATTTGTGTCTTCCTTATAATTCATATACAGAAAAATAACTTGAAAAGAAACAATTTAGTGCAAAATCAAGCACTGTAAAGTTTAGGCCTGCCAGGATCATTGATGCACAAGAAGTCTTAATTCAGGCCATTTTATGTATAAATTTGTCTTTTTAATTACAAGCTCATCTACTATTTCTTCTGCAGGGTGTCTGATTTGTTCAGTGAAGACTTTTTTTTATCCACAACATTCAGTGAGTGGCCTGCAGGCCTTATTTAAACTACCCTGTACTGAATACAAAATTATGTCATTTATTCCTAGTGCACCACTAAATTTGAATACATGCATCTTTATGGCACCTCTCTGCAAAACTGATAGCACTCCCCTAACAGGAGGGGAATTAAAGCATCAAGATGAAGGCTGCTACTTCCCAAGGCTTCTCAGTGCACACTGGTCCTTGGCATCGGCAGTTTTATTTTTCCTCAGACTCTGCTTCTTTTTACCTGCATAATTTAAGTATGCAAGCAATATGGAAAGACAGAGATGTCTGCTGTGAAAAACACAGAGGCACGGCTCCTTGAGACTAGCCCTACCTGCCCTGCTTTGTTTTCCTCTCCACCAAAATCTCCACATCTCCCACCCTTGCTGTGGCATTGCCCCAGTGCCACTGCTGCCTGATTCCCTCTTCCAGCACTGCTCGCAGTAGTTTTCAATGTAGAACTCAGCGCAGCGCTAGAGTTTCTCATCATTATTTTTGTTTTAACATTACAGAATGACACATCTTCCCCCAGACTCCATCTCACAATCAGACAAACCATTTTGTCTGTCAGACAGGGAAAAATACCAATTCTCTTCTGGACACAGATGAGCTTTCAGCTGGAACTGCTAGTCAGGAAGTTACTACTGATAGACAAGGTGGTCTATAAATATCTCACATAAAATGATGTTAAGGCACCACTGCTGTGGCCGTAAAACCAAATATTTAGAAGTTAGAAAATGCCAGCCAGCATACAGGACCTGTGTACAACTCTGAGCCAGCCCCACAGCCAATCCACTTCAAAAACCTTTCTAGCTGTTGTAATGCCCTTGTTTACCTGGATGTTATGGCTGGAGGTGCATGATCAACCAAGCCATTTTTTCTACTGAAAAAACTGTGAAGGGTTTCATATTAAAGTCCTGGGAATTTTGTCATCGTTTACTACCTGCCCTTGTTTTAGCTGCCCCATGTCCTTATTCAATGATTCCTAGGCATTTGTATAGGTTCCTGTGCTTTGCTGATGGGAGAAGCCAGCAGGGAAAGCCACACCTGTCCTGTCAAGAGTCATGATCCCTACACAGCACAGTGGCAAACTAGGCAGCAGGGAGAGGAAATTGAAATCCAAATGGTTTATCCTTTTCACATGCTGTAAAAGCACCTTGAACTTTTTCAGCTTTTCCAGCTCTGTCACCTTCAAAATGAAATGTTTCATTTTCTAAAGTGTTTTAAGTATTATCTTTAAAAATAAACACCAGAGGAGCTGCAGTAGATTGCCTGCTGTTATTGACTCTGGAAGGACTGCTGACTGAAGCACTACACACCAACAGAGCAATAGCGATTTAATGTTCATTAGTGTTTAGAGCAGTATCTCAGTGAGAAGATTAAGAGGCCAGGAAAACCACTGAATTTCTATTCTTTGTGATTCAAGGTAAGAAAATGCATTCAGCATTTTCCTGTTTGAATTCTCATAGAGATGTGACCATGATGGGAGATGAGACGTCACCTCCAGTACTCACAAATTCTTGTAAAGGATGATTTAAAAATAAAATATAGCTCTGCAAGGTTGAATCTTGATAATGCAGCCTTACAGTATCTTTCAGAGGAAACAAAAGGAAAGGTGCAAAGCTGCTGCTGCTCAGAAGTTGCTTTGTTATCTGACTCACACTTGGAGCAGAGCAGTCTCCACTCCTGGCATCTATCACAAAGCATCAGAAGAACAGCGTTGAGCTACAATTTTAAAATTACAGTGGGAAGAGGCTATTATTTCCACTTTGTAGGGCTATGATAGAAGCCAGGTCTCTCCTCACCCCCCCACCCCCACCCCCCCTGCATGTTCATTTGTCAGAATGTGCCTGTTTGGGGCTCATTAGAGCATATTTTTTCTGCCCAAACATTTTTGCCTTCCTACAGTCACAAAAAAGAGCTGAAAGAAAGTCAGCATTTTTTTTTCTTTTTCTGTTGGTTTCCCTACTGATATATTTGCTGATATAGTAATTAAAAGCAAATTACACTCCTCCATAGCTAGAGAAGTAATTATGGGCCATGTCTAATAACGATTGCCAAAATAACTAACAACTCTCAAACTATCTCATAGAGCACTTTCTCCCCTGTGGGTCTCTAACAAGCTCAGCAGCTTCTTTCCTTTCCCAGCAAATCTGTCTCAGTACTAAATTTATATAAATACCGACCTCAAAATGTGTCTATGGTTTCATTGTCCTGTTCTGTCTCCTCACTACAGATCAAATCTTAGCTGATGTCAGAGGTCAGATGCCCCAGAGCACAGGGACAAGCAAAGCTGCAGAGTAAGGCCTTGAACTCAGCAAAATGTCATCTCCTGTATTTGTCCAGCTCCATGGCTTCACACTCCTGCTCCTCTCTAACTATTGCCTTTGCACACTCCATCCTCCCTCACCGCCACTTTCTCCCCCGGCATATTTCCTTCAGCATTAACCAGGCAAGGCAGCCAGTGCAGAGATCCATTCTTGGAAAGTTCAGGTGTCTCACACTAAAGCCGCACTTGGTAGGAGACACCCATGTGGTAAGAGGGCCATAACATGATGTTACCACAGTGCTGCTCTGTAACAGCACTGAAGGACAATGAGACAGCACCTTCCCAAGCATTTTCACTCTTTTCCAAGGAACTCACTAGGCTTCTTTTCCTGGAGGGCCAAGCGCTGCACATCAGTGGAGGAGCAGCTGGCATTTGTGGCTATAAAATGCAGTTATGTCCTAGCACGTCCACAAACTAAAGGGACAAGCTCCCCTCGTGTGATGGAAACACTCTCTCTGGAACAATTGAGGTCTTACTCTCTGTTTCCCACACTCAAGACATAAAAACCTGTTTTTATGTTATCCTTAGAGCCTTTTAGCCTAGGCACTAAAGATTATAGTTGTTTGTTTCCTTATGGCAGATGCAAGGCATTACTCAGCATGTGTGATAAGAATGCATCAAAGAGAGAAGCTGTAAAATATTTCTGGTGCTGTATTAACACTGGGAAAAACAAGAAAGTAAAAAGCTGACTGAAGAGCTTTTTAAAACAGATTTATGAAATACAATACCTTAAATTTCTTTTCAGTCAACATTTCAAGACAGAAAAGGCTGAATTTGCCCAGGCTCACATATATTTTTGTTTCCAGTTTGTACTGTCTTTCATCTCCCATTTGATTAAGCTACTTAATTCAAAGAAAATGAGTTGTTAGGTCACATTTAGTGTCAGTGAAATGTGCCTGAAACATAAACCCAGAAAATGATATAAACCTTCATACATGCAGCCTCCCAGGGGCCCTAAGGATGAAGAAAATTACTAGAATTTAAGAAAAAAAGCAATATTGCCTTACCCTCCCTCTAATTTTTTAAGAATCAAAGGTTTTGAAAATCATATGCGCTTGTGTTTTTTTTTATTTCTGCTTTTCTGCTGTAATGACAAGCAGTGCAACACATTGGGGTTCGGTTTTTTCCTCCAACAATGCACTACTTCATCTTAAAGCAGGAAAAATAAAGTTACTTTTCTGAAATAAGCCTGGAGTGACACAAAACTAAATCAAATCATTGCCTGGGCTTTTTTATTATTTTAGGGATTAGCTATTGTTGTGGTATTTGGTACAGTTCTTGTCTCATTGAAGTTTAGGGAACTTTGCCATTTGTAGCAAGAAAATAAAGAGATGTTCTTGCTCTCTCTGTAGCTCCATTTTTCTAATTAATATCACCAGTATGATTAAATACACCTAATATTTCTGCCAAGGGAGAAGAAGATGTAGCCCCATGAGAGTACGTGTGTAGTAATTTTCAGACCTCACTTAGGCTCTTCTGCTGATGACAAGTTTTCTGTTCTTATAAGGTTTTATTTATTTTACATTTGACACTCTGAGTCTGTATTATTTGTTGAAGTGGCTTCTTTCACGATCCATCTTCCCTCTTTAGCACAATTTAGTACAATTCTCCAATTTATTTGGCTCCAGAGTCAAATTTATGTCATGTGTTTTGCCAGACAGTGAAAGCACAGTCTCATAGAGGCATTTAAATCAATCAGTTCATAAGCTCTCAGTCCTGGGGAGTCACTCTATTGAAATAATTTATTACCAAAATACAAAACTATGTATCTGTAGAAATAAATCTGTAGCTGCAGTACATATATCAGCCAAGGAAAGCAGATCAGGTAAGGCAGTGCCTTGTGAACAAATGCTTTGAATTAATGCTTGTGCTATGTGAAATAGATTTTACAGTGCTTCTGAAAAAAGAGTCCAACACATTCTTCCTAGTACTCACCATTATATTTTTGCTTGCTGTCTCCTAACTTGCTGGGACTGCAGTCCTCAGAGATATGATGCATCTGTAAAAACCCATCACTATGCCCTACTCAGGTTGTTTCTCAGCCCTAACACTTTAAAAGCCATTAGAGATGGACTACGAGACTTCTGGCACTCAGGAATCTGAATGTTTCACAGTTCCCATCCATGACCTTGGTGTTTGATGAGCCTCTCCAACTACAGCCTTCTCAAAAATCTGTCCTGTCACTGCCAGCCAATTAATTGCCCATCCTTAGATCCTGGCACCAGCAGGGGAAGGACTGTCCTTCTCCTGTGCCATTCAAAGGGCCCCACTATCACCCTTGCCTCGACCTGGGGGGGAACCAGGAGGAGCCCTCCAGAACAGGTATCCAGGGACTGAAATCATGGCAAGGAGCTTGGAGAACAAGTGCACAGAGGATGTCTGACTCTGGCAGTTGGCGTGCTCAAAACACAGATCCACCCAGCAGGTATTTTTTCCCTTTAGGTATTTGTATGGGTTTAGCTCTAGCCCACATCTGGGGGAGAATCCCAGCTATACCTAAGCACTTTGCTGACCATAAGTTCTGCATGAGCACAGCCAGAATGAGTGCTCAGCCCACCTACAGACACCCTGAGCCATCTGCACAACACCCCTGTTCTCAATCTAAGCAACTGGAAAGCTAACACTTAGAAATAACCAGCAGAAATAGAGCTCAGGTGGCTAAGGGATGCTGACCAGCCATTCCTAACTTTGCCAGGAAGACAAGGACAATGACTATAGAACTGGACACTGCTTGTTTGCATAAGGCTACACACACATAGGTATCTACAGCAATACTGCTTTTCACTCCATCTCTCTTGTGGCAATAAAAGACTCCACAGCAAAGGTAAACTTGAACTGAAGGAGGTGCAGCAAAGGACTGGGTAGGACCATCAGGAAAAGGTGCTAGAGGAACTTGGCAGACATAACCATAAGAGGAAGACTGGGCTTAGGTACAAGAGAATAAACATGAGCAATTATGCATCTAATGGACCTACAAGGCTATACTGGCCCAAGAACAAAAGGATATAAAACAAGCCTGACTAACTCAGGCTGCAATTAAGGGGAAGGTTTCAGATTGTCTCAGCAGCATAGTTCTGGAAGGGTTTTTAAAAGGAAAGGTGCATACACAACATGCTGGGACTGAGAAATTGCCTGTGGCACATAGGGCATATGGAAGAACTCCCTACAGAGTGCTCCGTGCAGGGATCTAGCTGCTCAGCACAAGGGACAGCTATCTGTGCCAAACCCTTCTGACCAAAACTTTGGTGGTCCAGGGCTAAACTGATCTCAGTTGTTAAAGTCAGAGCATGAGCACCAAGGTGACAAGGTAAAAGTTTTACAAAAAGTATCTATACCAGAGTTCAACTTGTAGTTTATAACCTTTTTTTTGGACTTAATTAGCCTAAATAATTAGCACAATGTGTGAGCCAGCCAAGTGGTTTAATTTTGAGACACACTTACTTTTCTAACAGTGTTAGGGTAACAAAACAAGGGATAAATTCAGTACAGTATTCCATTAGACATGATCTGTAAAGGTTCATTGTTAGTGATACAGGACACAATTCAGTTTTGGCATAAAACAGGTGTAACACCAGTGCTGGATTTGGCCAACTCTATTAACTGTTCAATAGTAATTTCTTTAACCTATAGCACTGAATATGACTGACCTGTGTTTTAAACCTATAGGCTCAGGTCAAGCTTGATAAGATCATCAAGACAGGGACACAGATATTTAATCATCATGTGTCACGTAGAAGCAATGCCATCTTGCAGAAGAAAATTGTTTACCTTTGAGGTAATCAACCTCTCAGATCTAACAAAAGCCATGGTAGGTACAGAGCAACACAAATACTTCTAAATTTAACTACAGAGTTCCAAGATTTTCTACTTTAAGCTACTGATCTTTCAGCCACATACTTATGGATAAGAAACAACAGAGTCTTTCCTGGTTTACATCAGGGTAATGACAGCAGAATACAGGTACTGAAGTTCAGCATGTCAGCAACAGCAAACACAGAGGGGCAAAGATGTATTTGTGGCATTCCATAGAAGACTTTCTGAATTAAATGTATCTGGAGGAGAAAAGACTTGGATTGAAAAGAAATGGAAAATAATAACTTGCAAAGAATGTATAAAAGCTGTGGTTTTGGAAGGAAAGAATTAAGAAAAATACCAGTACAAATGACAGGTAAGCGCAGGGTGCAATGCAAAGGAAGATAAAAGGGGAAATAAGGAAATAAATCACAGAGGAGGGCAAGGATCTAGAAGAAGAAAAAGCAGTCAGTAAGGAGAGTTTCAGCTAGTCTAAAGGCAGTACCAAAAAAAACTTTAACAGGAATTGCAGGAGAAAAAGAGGAAATGGTAAACGGTGCATAAGCAGAGCAAGATGACAGCCTACCCCAGCTTTGTGGCATTCGTGTTTTTCTGTGGGTGGAGAATCACATGTCAAGAGATGTCCCGTCTCTAACCTATTGCAGGAACCCCAAAGGCCTGTACCACACCTTGCAAGCAAGGTTTTCCAGAATGTTGGTCACATACCCCACCCCACCCTCATGCCAGTTATTAAAACAAAGAGGGAGAAGCCCTGACATTCTCTGACTTAAGGAACAGGATGTGATGCTGCAGGAGCTCACTTGGTGTCTGACCCTCCCCCATAATCATCCACAGGAACTGGCAAGAAATGCGGAAGGTCAGTCCATGATGCCGACACACCCGAACACGTCTGGGTTTGTTCAGCCTGGAGGCATCACACAATCTCTCTTGCACTTGTGTGAAAGACAGTAAATTACAGCACCTTGTGGTCAGAACAGTAGCCAGGTCAAAGAGGAGATAAGACAGTACAGATTGTTCCTTCATGATTTATAGGTGAAGCATTCCGTGCCGGCACAGTGAGGAGGCGGCATTGCACCACACATTGTGATGCACTGGCACGAGCCAGGGTGGAGATTGGCAAGGGGAAAGAAGAAAGCTATTATTTTTGAGATTGTACTGTTCTGGGACTACAGATACTCTGCAAATTGAATTCATATTGATAGTATGTAGTAAGAAAACTTTTTTCAGAAATAGAAAACTTCCAGTCTGTTCTCAGCTATGCAGAGAACAGAGCCATATTTCAGAACAAACAGTATTAATTTTCCTTCTCAACTCTTAGATTAAAATAGGATTTAATTCCATGACCAGAAAAAATATCATTAATAACTGGCTTATTCCCTGACACTGCACCTAATAAAAATATACTGGCTAATATTTTGCTTTCATTCTGTTTGTACCACAGATATATTTGAGAACCAAGAGCTAAAACATCTCCTGACGCTGATCAAATAAAGACGTGCTATTTTAGTTATTACATGCCATCATGACAAAAGAAATCAAAAAAACTAAAATAAAACCAACCAAAGAAACCAACCAACCAACCAAACCACAAAACTAAAGCATTGCTCAACCCTTGCCTTAGCCCCCAGGACTGTCTTTTCAAGGAGTTAAGAAACCACATTCCTAGGTCTCTGGAGACTTTCTGCTTGCCAGAATTGGGAATTAATACAAAGGAAATGTGTGTGGGGGGAAAGGAATTAAGGTTTACTTTATATAATGAGGTGATTGGTGTAAATGCAAACATTGTCATGGCTGGTTCTTGGTACTGGGGGTTGCAGGGCTTAAAATAGCTTAAAACTACTGATTATTTAAGGGGGGGGAAAAAACAAAAACAAAAGAAAATGTAATGACTCTGTATCATTTTATCACAGTAAAATTTTGCTATGATTACTCTATCTGCTTAGCATTAGTACCTTTGCTACCACAAACAGTAGCCACAATGCAGTTAAATCCCGCAGGGCAAGATCTGTGACTTCAGCACGCACACGTACGAGCTGGGCTGAATGATGTCCACTAAAGCCATGGAGAGAATTCACTTCATCCAGAAACAGATAAGATTACAAAACGCTAGTTTATATTTGTTGACATAAAGATACA
>VRYO01002734.1:39570005-39631394 GCA_009812075.1 Sialia sialis | reverse complement strand
TATTTGTTTTATACAGCATCTGAATATTATCAGATTCAAGCTTTCAGGGTCTTAAATGAAGCTGTGACATTGCCCAACAGAGACAAGCTGAGATGTGCCAGCTGAAGCTATGGCAGAGAAGAGCTGAACTCGTAACAGAGCTCAAAAGAGGATAAAACCTGCTCTTTACAGGCACAGGCATTGGCATGGCTCTGGAGAATGAAACCCCTTTGAGAAAATGTCTTTTACCTGACAAATCATCACCCTGAAAGCAAAGACTCCTACACTGTAGATTTGAAAGCATGTGACAAAAAAACCCAATCTCCCAGAAATTAAAAAAATGTCATTTTTATGAATAATTACACCAGCTTACACTGAGAAATTCAGAAATATGACCTCTCTTTTTACAAGTCATATGGGAGAAAAGATGGAGCACATGGGGATTTTTTTGGTACGGTAAACTGCAGTTTTAGGATATTTTAAAAGATCAGAAGCACAGCTTGATATAATCAAGGACAGCTGTTCCTTTAAGAATCAGCATCCTTGCTAGATCAGAAAGAAAAAATGGAAGAGCTGGACAAAAAATAAGTGATCCAGTTGATGAAAACTTTTCATTACAATCAATTATTATTATTTTATCTTCATTATAAAAGGCTAAACTATTCTGGCTTGTTTTTTCACTCTGCATTGCATTTTAACATAAATAAATAATCATTTCAAGATTAAAAATGTTGAAAATGCACTACAGGCATTTTAAATTGCATTTAAAATATGCATTTTAAAAAAAGTTATATCCTGTGATAGTTTGTGAAAGAAAACCCTAGGAAATATTAAAAAACAAATTGATACATACAAACTAGTATAAAATTCAAAGTTATGAATACCATTAAGCTTTTAGCAAAATCTGAAAACTTAAAATATTATAATTGCCATCAAATAAGTGTTTTGGGATATATAACTGAGATATAATTTGAAATAAAATTTTTTAACCTAATCATAATTATACAGAAATAATTTCTAAAATCTGATTTAAATAAAATTAAATCAGTCTGGAAATGAATACAGTCTTACTTTAAATGTGATCAAAATTCTCCCTCTTAAACTTGCCTATGAAGAATTTCCATTAAACAGACAAAACTATATTTCTTCCATACTTCATATGTATGAAAATGGTGCTGAACCAATTATGTAAGATAACGTTTCTTAGACTTCAGATTTAAAGTTAATAAATGCATATTATATTTTCAATCTTTATCTATGTACACCTTATTTTAAATTTCATACCAGATTAATGATTCAACCAAACAAAAACAATTCCCATTACATTGCAGTATTGAAGAAGCAATTTAATTTGATGCAAAACCATAATTAAAACTTTCATTCTAAAGAAAAGTCTTTTTAGTGTTATCCTTGTGTCTTAACTGGAGTTTCAGATGATAGACACAGAGGTGACACAGCAGAGCAAAGCCATGAAATTCCTTGCATAGTTGTCATGTTTGTCATGTTTTGTATTATTGTACCATGAAAATAACATGACCTTTTTTACAAAGCCATGGGAGGGCATTCAAAATGCTGTGTAAACTCACAGCTGGAGCTGGTTTATAAACTCACACTAGGAACCTCAGGTCTCCTGCACTGATGATAAATGCACATCCCTATGATTTCCCAGAAGGACACAACTTCTCCCCTGAGGCTCATGAAGGTTTCTGCATGTAGAGCATCCTCTTCTCACCCCAGATGTGAGAATCAGCAGTTACAGAGTGATTTCAGCAGCAGCTGGTTTTTAGCAACATCAGGACAGCAGGCCAAGCTCTCCTCTGGTGAAACTCCATAGTCTACCATTATTTTGCCTTTTATTTTAAACAGAATTGGCCCAGGCACCAGACTTTCCAGGCAATGCTGTTGCAGCTTCATGCAGAGATCAGGAAAGAAGAAGATGAAAAGCAAAAATAAATTGTATGTGTACATATCATTGGCATGATCACCTAAATAAATTCAAGCCAGTAAAACAGAAAGATGACGGTGCTGAGAAAAAGAAAAACAATGTCAGAGAAAGTCAAAAGGCATCCTTTCCTTTCTACACATAAACAATGACAAATACTTTGAGATACTCAAAGAACTTTTAAAAATAAAATTTCTTTCCTGATCCTCATAAAAACTAGTAAATCTACTTGAAAGTAATCCAAAATAAGAGAGACAAGAAATGGAAGGAGTCCTGGCTTTTATCCTCCCGGTCAATAACCAACACAGTACAATGAGGAATTTATTTCTGGTGCCTGCCTGTATTTCCATGGTGCAATGGAGAACTGCTAACACACAGTACCTCACATCAGCTTAGACACCAGTGAGAGACACAATGCTTGCCAGGATTTCAGATAACACCTGGTAGCTGGGGATGTGGCTGAAAACATAACCATCTCTGAAAGTCACAGAAAAATATGGGAATAAGAACATTCCTGTCAATGTTTTGTCAAGCCTGGAGCAGTTTATGGTGCAGTGGATGAGCACTGTGAGCCTTCCAGCCACACAGAGATGCAAAACCTTGGCCAAGTGCTTTACTTGCTCTCAAAATAACTGCAGCAAGTAAGAGAGCAAGCAGCATTTTCTTCAGAACAGTAGGGAATAAACCACAAATTGAGTGCTCTTTTCTGAAGGTTTTTTTTTTTCAGGGGAAGGATGTATTCACCTGAGGTTTTCTACTGTTAGATTTTATAACAGTTTTCCATTGCTTAAATTTTCTCCTGCTGAAAAGAAATTTTTATTTTACCATGTAAAGAGGTATTTCTGCATCCAGTTGTAGGCTGGATGCATGTTCCCCTTTTATCTTCAGTAGTTATCTCTCAAGCAGCAAAATCTCCCTGTTCACTGTTTTCCTCAAAAACAAATTCTGCCAAGCCTCACTCATCATTTGGCTATTCTTCTCTGAATTATTGGCTTTACTTTAGTCATCAGAATCCCCAGCTCAAAAACCTGTATTTGATACATGGTCAGCCAGTTCTTTATGCTTTTTTCCCTCAGTAGTAAACAGACCTTTACTGAGTCTAGAGAGGTATGTGTGTTTTCTAAACAGAGTACGTGCTTTGAGAGAAAGGTTGGGAACCAGACATAGGTTTACAAATCCCAATCAATGTAAAATGTTGCACTGTGCCATGTAAAATTTTATTTTTCAATGTACATATAATCTGCCTTCTCATCAGTGATAACTAAGTGGAAACAGTTTTTAAGCAGGTATCATCTCTCCTGATACTTCTGAGACCTGCAAGGAGCTATAGTTAGTACCTGCTGGAAGAGAAGTTTCTCATAATTTTCTTACACCTTTCCTATTATCTTTCCCTTCCATCATCTACCAAACAAGTAGATCTGGCAGAAAGTAATGAAGAAAGCATACAGATGTCTATCCAACAACTTAGTGCTGATAATGGCATGGGAGTGGCTGACTTTATTCAGCCTCTCCAAACAAGTGAGCAGGATGTAGAAAACATAGCAACCGAGAAGGAATGGTATTGCATAGCCCAATCCATGACAGATCAGCATGGTGTGACACCGGAATGCACGATTCAGGAAAAAATATCTGCATTGTCCCACAAAGACAGAAGAAATTAATCCTAAGATTTGAGTACTACTCTAGGGAGGACACTCTAAGTCTACAAAAGCATCAACACTCTTCCAAAACTTCCCTAGCCACAGGAGAGGACTTCAAATCTCATATTGCCCAGGCTGTCTATTTCCAAAATGCAATTCCAAATCCATGAATGGAAAAAATGACAGAATCAGTTTTCAATATTAAAAAAAAAAAGGAAACAATGTTATTCTGGTGTTTTGAACTAAGTTTTCTGAAGGAAAATCTCTGATTATTTACAGATTTGTTCATTAAATAGCTATTACAAAAATATTTACAAGATTTGATTTTTTCACCTGCTGGTGAAAATCACACCAGTCACTCACAGCAGAAGAGAGGCTTTGGAAGACCAACTCCTGGAGCAACTCTGAGCCCAGCACTTCACCTTTTCTCTCTCCTGCTTCACAGGCAGCCAACTCCTTGGCATAGGGCAGCATCTCCATGGATTTCCCAGCTGGGGGTGCAAAGACCCTCAGGATTTTGTGAGATCCATTGGAAATGCATTAACTGTGATCAAAGCCATTATTTACAAGTCATTCTACAGCTGTACCAGATTATTAGAGTAGCCATTGAGGGTTTTCAGTAGTCATACATATGCTCTTGGAGTCATGCCTCTGCCCCATCACTGTTCATGATAATAACTGAGAAATGCCCCATAAGTTAATGCCATAATGACATAATAAAGCTGCTTGAAAACTGACTACACTCCTGACTAAATGCCCTGCAAAAAGCTGCAATGATAAATTTTAAGTGGAAGATTAAACAGTCACCAAAAAAAATATTAGAAAAAACACCTAGGCTCACTGAAATATTTGTTTTAACATTTTTTTCTGAACACTGTCAATTGAAAATGAAATTAAATCTATCACTAAACCCCGTAAATGTTTCATGCCACCTATGTCAACCTCTTCAATGAAAATCTCTGTTGCCTTTCTAAATGCCACTGCATACATAATTTTTGCAATAATCTTGCTTTTATAAAGTCCAGCATGAAATGCTCCAGCTGAAATTTTCCAACAAGTTTCTTTCTGGAGAGGCTGAAAGAAAGTACTAAATTAAATCTCAAGAAGAAATCAGGGCTAACCACCACTCATAGGGTGGAACTACAGGCATGAGAAAGCCACCAAATACATGAATTGGTATCTGACACAGAGCAGTGAATGCCCACATCTGGGAAAAGATAAGTTTAGGCACTCTGCTTGTGTTCATGCTTCTATGCAATGTAATTTAGCCCCAAAACCACAACAGCCTTAATCAGATGATTACAGCAAATGTAGGCATGGACTTTCTTCAGGGAAAATGCTGTTGGCAATACTTCTCTAACAGAGAAAGGCTAAGGAGATTTGGGCATAATTACCTATACTAAAATGAATAGACCCTACACATCCATACAGCTGCCAAGCAAAATATGTATCTTGGTGTGCCTGTGCGACAGAGTCTCCCATGAATAGATGTGTGCAGTGCAATGGGAAGCTGCAATGGCACAGGTGTTCATTTGGGGTTGGACTCTCCCCTCTCTCAGTTGCAGATGTTTCTCCCCCTTTCTTTCCCTGCAGCCCTGCTAATGGCATGATGGCAGTAATGCCACTCTGAATCCCAGAGAAACAGCCCTGAGCAGCTGGCTTCCCACCCACCACTTGGACCAGCAGCAGAGTGGCCAGCTCAGCTTCTACTGCTCCTGCTCTGGCAAAGTAGGATGGCCA
The DNA here is from genome assembly GCA_009812075.1 of Sialia sialis. Classification (NCBI taxonomy): domain Eukaryota; kingdom Metazoa; phylum Chordata; class Aves; order Passeriformes; family Turdidae; genus Sialia; species Sialia sialis. The sequence goes on along the minus strand of VRYO01002734.1, from coordinate 39,626,093 downwards.
GGTAGGAAAATTCTTCTTCTCCTGCTCCAGAAGAAATTTGCCAAGCCAAGACTCCAGAATATCTGAGAGGCATAACCAACTGGCTGGTTTGTTTATATAATTTCCTTACCCATTTTCTCCGCCCTAAAGCTTCACTTCTTTCTATGTGGGGGGAGAGAATATGACATCAAAACCAGGGAGAAGCCAAAGTAGGAGCTGTAGCTTGGCAAGTACATGACAGGAAAGATAATCTTGTCCTAATATCGTTCACCTTGGCAGACTGCAGTATCTTCTTTTCCCTTGCCAGTGACCAGCCATATCCTCCAACATCCCTTTGTGCTTTCATTTTCTTATTAGGATTCAGATGCATTAATTCAGTGATTCCAGTATATTTAGTCACCACCTGTAGCTGTAAGCAGTTCTGATGGTAACCTTTTTTAAAAAAAAAAGAAATATAAAAAAGCTTTTCTCAATGTTCTCTATTCTTCCCTTCAGACACCTGCAGATTCTTAAAAACTCAGGTTTTGTCTAACTCAGTTCAAGTATTTTTAATAAATCTCGGATGAAACAGCAGTACAATAAGACTAAGACGGAAAATAGATTCCTAGCTTTGATCCATTTTTCTGATGTTTAAGAAGGGACCGGGGACCCAAAGAATTTTTACAAAGTCTCACTCTTGCCAACATTCTGTAGGCAAAAAACAATACATTTCTGAGCACTCCTTCGGGTGAAGAGTCTGTCACATTTAGAACGGGAACCTTAAGCACCGGCGGTTACGCTTGCATTTCCAGTCATGAATAAAAATCAAGTGTTCCTAGGGGAGGAGAAGTACCAGAGGCTGAAGCCAAATTTATCAGAACAGAAAAGTGCCTAGTAAGAGCAGGTATGCATCTGTACTTCTCTTCTCAGAGGAGCCCAGCTCCCTTAGCAAGCTGGGCAGAGAACCAGCCAGATACTCCGGCTGCGTTTGCCAGGACAAGCAGCACGTGGGAGAGAAGATGCAGCAAAGGTGGCGGGTGAGGGCCACGGAGTTTCCAGAGTACAGAACTGGCACTTGGTAGGCAGCCAGAGCAAGCAAGGGGACAAAAAGCAGACCTCAATGTGAAAGAGCATTGCTTGTCATACAGGGACACCTCTCTCTCCCTCCAAAGCCTGTCTGGGAGCCACAACCACCCTGCCACCCAACCTCCCCAGGGAACTGTGGGGAGACAGCAGGCTGCAGAGCCAGATGGAGGAGGAAGGCACAATGTCCCATGGCTTTGCTGTGAAGATGGGGCTATGAGTCCATCAGGCTTGAGGCTCTTACTGCAGGATGAGACACTGCTGGCATTCAGGAGCTTGATCTTGATAATGATGTTCAAATATCATCTTTGCCATCCAGTGATGAAGAAGTAAGGCAGTTCCAGAACAAAGCTTTGTTTATCCAGCAGAGGAGATATGGTTTGGGCTAAACAGCTGGTGGTAATCTTTAAATATTTGTCAGCTTCCCCCGTAGTCTCCTGCATTTTCAGTTGCAGCTGTCATAACCAGCAGTACTATCCATTTGCTTTGGAGAGTCTGGCCAAGAGCCCACTCATTTTGTTGACTTTTGCTTGTAACTTTTTCCTCCCTGATTTTTCCCACCCATTCCTCTGGCACAGGTTTGTGGTTATCTTTCCTCCTCATAACAAAAACAGATTCAGCAGCATCCTCCCCTCAGGCAGGGACAGATTTGCTGCAGCCACTTGTCCTTTACAGCCTCCCATTTCAGCTCTGAAACCAAGTTATTATTTCATAGAACTTGCTTGCCATTCAGTGGCTGCCCCTGTGGCTCCCCTCCAGCACACAACATCAATTTGCAGGGATTTTGAATGTGCTTTCTTCCAGTCCAAGCCATTCATGCTGGTGAAGTCATCAGTCCAAACAAAAGAACAAATGCCCCAAAACCACTATGAGTTTCCATAATCCCTTCCCCAGGGAGCACTGCCCAGTCTCCAGGCAGGATAAAAAGATAAGTCTGGTCTCACATGGCTGCAGTACAGATTTGAAAATGAAGGTATTATCTTATGATTTCAGTGTGGAGGAAAGACCCTGACTGAGACAGCCAGGATTGTCATGTAATGCTGTCATTACATTCTCCTCTCAGAAGTAAAGCTCACTTTCGGCTACAGAAATTAGTGGTCACTGTGGCTAATACATAATCACATTGATCCAGTGAGTTGTACAAGCTGAGTTTAATGCTTCTGAAAACCAGGTGTGACACTGCTCAGAACAAAATCCTTTCTGTATCAGAGACAGATATGGCCTGGGCACTGAGCGTGATGTGTTCAGAGCTTCACTCTGATTTCTGTCCATCTGCTCAGGGGGACAAAATCAATCTGAACCCTACACCCCTGGAGTGGCAGCACTCATTGCCTCCAAGATTTAAACCTAGAGGCAGAGATTTTAAGACATTCACAGAGATTCTGTTATTTCTCTGGGTCATTCAGGCTGATTTTCGAAACACCAAGAACTGATTTTCAGACATGGCGCCAAAAAAAACAAGAAAAAAAGAAAAAAATAGATCAACATTAGGGGAAGAGAGAATAAAATATAATCATACATCATAAAATCATCTCAAACTCAAGCCTCCAAAAATCAAGCACTCAGATGTAATAGTCTATCATAAAATCCCAGCAGTTTTAGGAGCCTGGGACTCCAGCTTTAGTTACACAGTAATGAATAACCTCTGGTCAGCCTGAAATGGACATTTCTGAGCACATTCCCAAATTATCAGCTGTGTGTTATCATAACAGCTACAATGAAAAATTCAAAACTAATCCTGATAGAGCAATAAGTAGAGCTGGCAGCAGGCACATACAACACTACTTTAATTTATAAGTACCAAGATGATGGAAAAAAGCCTCCAGACCACATATGAACATAATTTATAGGAAAATTAAATCACTGACTCATCCTGGTTAAATTTGGTTATGACAAGATGAGTGCACAGTTGACAAATGTGCTAAAAGTAATTCAACTTTGAAGACAAGTCTGGTTCATAGCTTCCAAAGCCAGAATCACCTATTCACATCCATGTTCCAGGAGAGGGAAACAAGGAGTTTCCAAAATTGTGCAGAGCAAATACACACAACCTTGTGGGACTTAGTGCTTGCATTTCTGTCAGAAGAGGGCAGGCTGCTAACTTTCCATCCAAAAGGAAGGCAGGAGGTACAGCATCTTCTCTGGAAACTTTTGCCTTGACATGGTTGTGGGAAGCAATCCCTGTTGCTTTAGATGAGCATTACAAGGGGCTTTTTTAGTGAGCATAAGATGGCATTACCTGGAAGAGGGCTGTAAAAAAAGAAGCACACTCATGGAGTAGATTTGCAAAGAAGGACCAATAAGAACTTTGGGAATAATCTTGTAAAATTATGTGAGGCTCAGAGAAAAATAGACGTGCAAGCTAAGAGGACCCTCCAGGGGTCCAGGTAACCCTCAATCTTAGAGTAACCCAGCTGAAGCTGACAGAAATGCACCCAGGCATAACACAACCTACTTATATAAAAATATAAGATATATAGAAAAATATTTTTTTTCAGCTGACTCTCCTTTTACAAGACACCATTTATACAACAGTATTTTTTTAATCCTTACTAGAGGAAGACAAGCAACAGGTAGACTTTCTTTTCTGAGAGACTATCTGAACTAGGGGGATATAAACCTCTGGGGATTTTATAGACATACATTTTATAGATGTTTTTCCAGCTAATAGAAGGATTGTTCCTTAGTAACAATTAAATGATTGGCTTTTGTCTCTACCTTCATTCCTCTGCATTGCATCCTTACTGCTGGTCAGTCAGTCTGTGAGCACAGCTTTCATCTTTGCAGCCCATACTGCATCCCTGCATCAGAAAGACAGTTTTATGGAGCTTGAAACAGATGAGCAAATAGCCTGCTTCCTCCTTAAATTGCATGAAACTACATGAAGCTGTTTCTCCAGCCAGGTACCAGTTAGAAGGAAATAATATATAAAACCAGCTGCAGGTTTTTTCCTTCTGTCACTTCCCAAACCATCTCTTCTCAGTAAAAATCTGCAAGGTGCGGATGAGCTGCTCTTCTGTGCAGCTGCTGCTGGTGAGGCTTGGCAAAACCAGCTCTCCAGACACAACACAGGAGTGATCCTGCTCCTGCAGATGCCACGTGCTGGAGCTGCCTTGTCTCACAGACTGATGTACATAAAACGACATAGAGAGCTGCTGCGTTTCCCCTCTAGCTCTGTGTAGCTGAGCTTATCCATGAAGGCAGAGAGTGCAGAAAATGGGGTAACAGTGCTGAGGAGGTCCTAAATCATGGGGATTTCTCAGCCCTCTGTCTCTGAGGCTGCCATTTCCACTGAGTCTCTTCCAGAGTCCTGGACCTGGGAAGACAGAGGTGGCCAAAAGCAAAACCAGACACACTCAAGCTGGCACAGTTAGATTTTGCCGCCATTCTTTGTCTCCCTTTAAACTTTATCCAAACCAAAAGGTGTCTTTGGAAGGCTTGTTTCAATAGAGCAAAGTATCTCGGCCAGCATCTCACAAGAATTTTTGTGCCACATTGTTGACAGCCTCCCCCATATCACATCACATCATCAAGTTACTGGCTGTCACATCTCCTGCTGTCCTGTTAACACTGTCCTCTTCTCATGTAGGGCTGAAGTGGCATCAAATTTCTGGATGGATTGTTTCCACCTAAACACATGACAGAGAGCTGTCAGCACAAAGTCAGCTGAGAAAGTCCCTGGGGATTGTTGTCAATTCACACACCACAACCCTAAGAAAGTTTATTTGTATAGGGAGAGTCTGATTTGTATCTCTAATTCTGTAAGGCATCTGCACCTTTTACTGTGATTGCTTTTACTGACTCAAATATTTTTAAAATAAAATAAGTAATTAAATAAAAGCAGCCTGCTATCAGGAACCGAGGAATAATTTATAAACAGCCACCAAAACTTGAACTGATTCTGACACTTCTCTCAGATATTTACAGGAAAGAGAAATTTATATCAAATGTGCTCTAGAATCTATTTATAAGGGCAAGCTGAGAGATGGAAAATATAAAACACAGAAACATTACCAAATGGATATAAAGCTATTTCCAGCATCCTCTATATTGCAGCATTTTACCAACAGTAAATATAAAATACAGTTTACTCAAACCAAGTCAGCTTATCGCACATTTCCTCAAAACTAAACAGTGCCAAGTTATAAGAACCCATTCATGATCCATGTATGTATATTTAGCCATAGACTCAAAAGGATCTTGTCCTAATAAGCAGAGATTTAAACACTGGTATAGCTTCATTACATGGGCAATAATGCATGAGACAATTACCTGGATTGCAAACAATTGATTTTTATATTGGACATTATCTGATGAATTTTTGCTGATAATCAGTAGCACTGTAAGTCAGTTACTCTAGACTTGAATGTTAGTTAAGAACTATGAATAGCTGCCTCGATGTAACAGAGCAGCTTCATCATCCTTTCAATTAGGCAGGCTTTTCTCTGTCATCCCTGGTGGTTTGGAATAGTCTGTAAGTAGGACAGAGCAGTTATCCAATAAATTTAGTTTTAAACAGAAATTATTCATTACTAATAGTGAAACAAAAGCTTTTATAAAATCCCACACAGAGTAGGTTTTATAATATAGTATATGTCTCATTTCCCTTGCTCGCAATTGCAAGCAAGAATTGCCACTTGACAGCAAAACAGCTTATGTATTTTATAAATACATTAATGTGCTTCACATGATATATATGCGTATGCATTTCAGAAACACCTCAATTCATAATCATAAATTTCTTTAATAAAAATCATAATGATCTTTTGTCATCGACACTGATATATAATATTATCAATCTCCTATCCTTATTAGGAAAACCTCCTCTAAATTAAAAATAGCTGATTTTATAATTAAAACTACATATAATTAAGATATTTAACATCCATTGTAAAAGTTGAAAAAATAACACAAAACCTTTTTAATCCCAGATTCAGCACAATGTCAGTTTTAGATCCCAACCACCCAAATCAACATCCAGTCTCATAGTTTAAAAAGAGGAAGTCTAAGACCTATGTGATGTTGCTAGACTTTATCTGTGCACTTAGCTGTGAGCAATTGAACATGAAAAGCAGGGAGAGAAGAAGGGAATGCAGAGTTTAGAGGGATGTTTTTCAAAGGGCTTCTTCAGAGTCCTGGCACACATTGGGTGGTGTGGAAAATTGCAATTGCTCCATCTCTCTCTCCCGCCTTGCAAGGAATTAAAGATCATAATTGTTTGTTTCAAGCACTTATTCTCAGTTGTGGGCACAATTTACTGTGGCAGCAATTGTAAAGGAATGTGGTGAGGGCAAAAATAAAAGCAATCTGAGGTAATACAACTTAATTTGAAAAGGATAATAATTTCACTTATAACCACACCAACAGTAAAGCCACAGTTTTTGATTTGTGTCAGGATTAAATCACAACAGATCTGTAAGCTACCCTCCGGAGAATAGAGTATGGGTTCAATATAAGGATAACTTTTCATAAGAACATTCTGTGTGAAAACATTTTTATATTTTGCATGAGGAGTTTGTACATTAAAAGGTAACTTTTTATGGTGTTTGTAATTTCCAATTTGGACAGGAGCATTGTCTATAAAATTCTTCAAACTGTATGTGAATGTGGTCTAGAGAAAAACCTGTTTTAAAGCCATTTAATTATGTGAACACACCTACTCAGCAAACCCATCCACACTTGTTCCAGTGGGCAAAGGTAATCAATTGTTGTATGGGACCTCAAGATCCCCTTGAGATTTGGCTGATTAACACACATCCTAATATATGACCTGTTGGGGTTACTCCTCCATGAGATTTTAAAATTGAGAGCCACTGTGTGATTCTACGGCTAATTTCAAGATGTATTGGGACTACATCCAGCAGGCACAGTATTATGGAATCCCTCACAATGATTATTCATTAAAGAACACTGATCCTTGGGATCCACGGGGTGGGGGCAGTGGCTAATGAGAATTAGTTGATTATTGCAATTGGATTTGCATTTTTAATGACTGGGGTAGTTATTGCTACTTGTGGATACTTGCCTTGTGCTTCTGCTGCTTTTGTCTTCTAATATCTGCCATGTACACATCACCCTCATGGGCAACCAGTGAACTGACAAAAAGTCCCTGGAAAAGTCTTTGAGTCATGGGGTGGTGTAAGGACTTTGAGATCACAGTTGCCTGGCTCAAACACTATTAAGGCCACAGAGGACTTTAGCATGAGATCAGCCCAGAGCAGAGCAGAAGAATGGCACTAACTCCAGGCCTGGAAGAGCTCAGATCTGGGTAGCACATCCTGGGTAACACATCCAGACAAAAATTTCCGCCTTGGCAAACTGTGTAAAGAAGCTCATGAGCACATCACCTTGAGTGCAATGAGCACAAACAAGGATCACCCAAAGTTATGGGTCAGGTGTCACCTGTGACATCATCCCCAGCCACTGGAGCTCCCATGGAATAAGCCTCTGTGGATACCTGGAGCTTGGACTGTAAGTTAAACCACCACAGTGGGAGCCTGAGATAAGATAAAGGTGGTATTACTCTCTGGGTGTTATCTCAGCCCCAGGTTGAGTTTAACAAAGCTGGAGGAGAAGAATGTATTGCTGAAAATGGCAGAATTTATGGGCCACAAGGAAATCCAGCTCAGCAAGTGTGCTGAAATCAGCCCAGGCAGGGTATAAGGTAATTCTGGCAGGGGGAGATCATGACCACCAACTCACAGACCATCAACTCAAGGAATCCACTGACTCAGACTGACCATAGGTCTATTTAGCATTAGAAGCAAGAAAATAATTCAAACAACATTAAGCATGAGCACTTATCCCTTTGTTTGCAAAAATGTATAAATAGTGAAAAATTTTGAATGTACTTTGCTCTCCCACCACTGAGAAGCCCAGGGTGAAAAAGGACCAACAAGATGCTGCTGGATCCATAGGTGGTGACTGTCTCCTGCCTAGTTTGTCTGTCTCTCTCTCCTCTCTTTCTGTTTCTTTCTATCTCTCTACCTCACATTCAACACTAAATTAAATCCATACTGTTGACTTCGACATATGCCCACATTTGCACCTTTATTTGGGCAGAGGCAACACTCAGTGACCAAGTCAATAACATCCCTCCCCACAGAGAACAACATCCCCGTAAGGAGAACTGAGAAGCACATTTACCTGCTCCAAAACAAAATCATGTACCCAATAAGTGTGGTCATCCTTCATCTAGTTGTTCTTCTGCATCCCATTTTCTATGTTAATTTTTTATCATTTGCTTGATCTTTGATTTGCTAGAGCAGACTGATCACAAGCAGGCAATGGTAAAATCCATCACCTTCCACAGGCCAGGAGCAACCTGTGTAGCCTCCCAGAAGGTCTGTAACACTACTGCAGACCAATGTCACAAAAGCAAAACTGTGCAAACAGATTTGAATGGCCTGATTTATACCCATATGAATATTTGTTCTTCCTCTCACACTCTGCTGTGCTATCTCCACCTCTATCAGCTGTCCTTAGACCAACCATTCCTCAGACAGAAGATCTTGGGTTACCTGTTTTGCTGCCAGCAGTACGGACTTACTTTTCCTGCTGTTCCTTTTGAAGTATCCGAATTGGTGTGTAGTTTCTGGTCTTCATCCTCTATGAGCAGCCTATTTCACTAGCTCAGAAAAATGCTGCTTTTCATGTCTAGTGAGATCACGTACTTTAAAAAAAAAGCCCTTTGAAGAGCAGTGGTTTAAATGCAAGTCTTTTCTATTTCTTCTTTGATATTATTCCCCTATTCTTAGGTATTTCTACTCTCTCTCTTACACAGTTAATCCAGAATTTAAAGATGCAAGACAACCCATGAAATTAAAAGTAATTTTCATGCGTCAATATGGCTTTTTTTATTGAAGCGGCTTTTTAATTTTTTTGTAACATTTTGAGCTGAAAACAGCTAGAATGTCGGAGCCTGATCAAATGGGTGTTAAAAAATAATCCTCAAACTTCTGCTGAGGTATGGAGAAAAAACGAGGAAAGAAAACTTCAAAGACTAATAAACAAAAGATATCAGTGTAGCAGCAACCATATTTCCCTCTCCTGAGGTCAAATCTCATCTTAATAAAGTTAATGGAAAAATCAGCATCAACTTCAATAGAATTTCTCCCCTGACTTGGCATGCTGTGGATGTGCCATAATATCAAGGCAGGATTAGACCCTTAACACCAGCTCTTCTGCTAGCTGCCCTCAGCACTGCAGGTTACTGCAGCTACAGAAGATAATGGTTTTTATCTTTTAGACTTTTAAAAATGCAAAATAATTGCAGTCCCAGCTGAAAAATTCACGTGTATGTATTGTGCTACATCCCATGCTATTGGCTAAACTGGAAACCACTAGCACAATTTACTTTCCACAGGCTGTCTTTGAAAGCTTCCACTGGCTGACCATGGCATTTTTCCATTTCACAACTCATCAAGATGGTGTCAGAGAGCAAGTATCTCAGGTTGTATCACAGAAGGACAATATTTTTTCATGTTAGATCTAATATTGAATCAGCATCTTTACCATATAAGCTCTAAAGGAAAATAAATTTAATAAGAGCCATCTGTGACATAAAACTGCAGAAGAAATAATTAAGATTAGTTGCAGACTTAGTTTCTGAATGAAGATATACAGTGTATAATGCAGGTTTATGAATCCACTTTATCTAAATGATTAGTAGTTCACTTTTTTGTTGATGGCATTTAGGGCATGAAAAATCATGCTGGTGTATTAACCATTTGATTAACAACTTGTATGATTAAAAAAATGAGAAAAAGAAAGCACTACTAAGTTCTCCGACTCAGAGAAAGACTATAAATTTCAGACACATAAATACATTTAAGAATTTCGATGTGATAAATGGACAGAGGCAAATCTTCACATTCATGGAGCTTATTTAAACCTTGTTCTCTGGAGAGTATATTTAGCTTTTCATTTTCCTTTCAGAAATTTCATTTCAGAAGCACCTTAGGAACAGCTATTTTTGGCCTACACATATCATTGTAGGATGCCAGTGCTAATCTACTGACAAAGCCACTCAAGGATGCCCTGAAATTAAGCCCAGAAGATGAGAAAGGGTGTACAGAGTTCCTTTTAGATCCTCATCCTTCAGAATTTTGAGTCTCTGCTTTACAAGTGAGTGCTTTCAAACAGTCCATACCATCTTCACCACCTCCAAAATCTTTTATTATGCATAATTTTCTATGTGTATTGAGATATGTTTTAGTGTTTATAAAGTATTCCACATCTTAAGCTGCCAATGTAATTCAATAGATGACACAGACTTTACAAAGTGATTAGGGTCTGCAAATATTTGCTTAATTTGCTTAAAGATCACTTCCATTCTTAGAGAAGTTTCAGAAATGTGTCTGCCCTTCATATGTCCTGTAATCAGACAGTAATTTACTCTATAATTTTATGCTCCAAAAACTTCTGGAAGCAGTATTGAACAAAAGACCTTGCAATTGGCTTTTAAGAATGATACAATTACAGTATTGTTTTACACATGAAAAGTGAAGGTTATTCTTCAAGGCCATGTATTTCATCCTACACTGTATGAACACACTGCAAACAACATTGGCACCCCAAAAAGAATGGATGAAAATTTTTTTTCTGTTGCATAAAGCAGCTCACTTGAATTGATCAAACATTACAAGCTACACATGGATTTCATGCTACTTAAGAAGCTCAATTATTTAAACAGCCCCAAATCCAATAGCCCACCAGGTTCCTGCAGCTCCTCATTCATATTTGTATTAATTCATATTTAGAGCTGGGTTGAAATACAAACTGTTCAAATCCAGGAAACTCATTCCAGAATAACTCCTCTATATTCAAATAATTCTCAAATAATGTTCATCTGAAAGTAACACAAAACATTTCCCCTGCTTTAGTTTATCATTTGCGCTTGTGCCTTGAGTATCTAAAGGTTTTAATTCAAGGCTGGTGCTGCTGCCTAGTATCAGTAAAACCAGGAGGGAAAGAAGTTGATGCAGACTGTGTAGGATGGCAGATACATAAATAAAGTTGCATTTCAGCAGTTCTGTACTTTGGAATGATCGCCTGCCACATGAATGAAATACTGCTAAAACAAACTTGAAAGATTACATGGCAAATATTTATGCTTAATGAATATGTATCTTAAGAGAAATATCTACATTTATACCTTGGTACCCAACAAGATTATCCTGAAAATCATGTCTTTCAATAAAATTTTAAAAATCATTATTATATCAATTTCAATAGTCTGTTATACCATCAATTAGCATTAACAACAGAAATTTTTTTAACAGGCAATTAAAAATTCAGATTTTTTTCCTTTTTTTCTTATTGTAATATTTTTCACTGCGTGTCTAGTAATCAGCCTTTCTTGCAGCAGATTTGTTTGGATGAAGAGTATTTGTTTAGACACAGTGTCGTTCAATGGAAAGTACTCCAGGCTGGATCTCAGGAGGTCACAGGCTTTACTACGTACTTTGCCTCTGACCATGTGTACTTTTATTATCTCTCTCTGTCCCCATTTTCCTTGTTTCTATGGTCAGAAGGTCAAAATATTTGGAGAGAAGCTGTCACATTTTGCATGCCCTCCTCTCACCAGGCTCTGCAGCAATACCAATCTATGTAGTAAAAACTTGTTCTTTCCCCTGAATTACTAGCACCTGAGTGCAAGATTGTGTTTCCAGAGAGAAGCCAATTCAAGACTAGGCTTTTAAGAATTAAAAAGAGCTTTTTAGGTTACTGCTCTATAAAGTATGAACCTCTGTGCTCTATCAAGGTGTAAGTGCAGTATATGGCATCCTGTTCTTATTTAACCTAAGACTCACTCTCTTTTAACATACTCTTACCAACTCTATCTAGTTTTATTTTCCGTGGTGTAACTGTTAGCACAATCTCTCAGAGCTCTTGCCTCGCACCCATCCCATCAGAGCACCTGTACCTGGTTTCCCTAGGATGCTTTATAGCACCCTTATTTTGAAATCAATAACGAAAGTTGGTTCTTGCAAAAGAGAAGATTGAGAAGACAGAAAAATTCATTATGTGAGGATCTATGAGGTTTGAACTGCAGTTGCCCAACTCAAAAGCACAACAGCTGTGTATTTACACTGAAGCACCTTTAGGAAGCTTGTCCTTGGCATTAGTCATTCTCATGTTGATCCTTAGGCAGGATCCTTAGTAGACCAGCTAATCTGTGCTATCCTTTTACCTCGTCTCCCTGGAAACACACAGATTGCAGACTAAGGGAAATACCCAACTGCAGGTGAAGACAGGTTTGAGTAATAACACTGCCTCAGTATTTGTCTATCAATACATGGACTATTTTGAGATATCAGATAACACAGAGCACTCTTTGGTTTTAAAGGAGACCAGGTGCTTGATAATTCTTAAGATCACAGAAAAAAATTAGATTTGTTTTTAATTTGTCTACTCTATGCATCAACATCTACCTTTAAAGTCCCTCCCCCTTTATGCAGAGTGTAGAAGTAGAGTAGAGTAGAGTAGAGTAGAGTAGAGTAGAGTAGAGTAGAGTAGAGTAGAGTAGAGTGATCTGGAGTTGGAAGGGACTTACAAAGATCACTGAAGACCAACTCCTAGCCCTGCACAGGATATCCCTAACAGTCACACCATGTGCCTGAGAGCAATGTCCAAATGCCTCTTGAATTCAGACAGGTTTGATGCTGTGACCACTTCTCCAGGGAGCCTGCTCCACCCAAACACCCTCTGGATGAAGAATAATTTCCTAGCATCCAACCTAAACCTCCCCTGACACATCTTATTTCCACAGTAAATGGAGGTTCATTTGCTCCTGGCTTTGTAAAAAGGACCATGTTCTCTGACTAAATGGCACCTAGAAGAACCCCAATGAAAATCACAACTGGGAGCAGCTCTTAATATTTTGTTGCCTTTGAATCTGGGATTGATTTAACCATACTAGTTTCTCCACAATATTCATTATTTTCCTTCCCATTCCATTCCAATAATACAAGCTTTAAAAAAATTCAGTATTTGAACCTCTGAATTCCTACCATGCCAAGAGATAGCAACAGAGAATACAAATACACTGAAGTCAAAGGGATTTTACTATAGCAGAAGTCAGGGTTGGGGGACATTCTGATTTTGGCTTTTTTTAAACTATATTTCTCACTCCCAAGGTGTGTATCTGTATTCCAGCATATGTACTTATTCCTCTTTGCAGATCTTCTCCCTCCTCTCTTTTTGCACTGGTCAGCTTGTGCTTCCTCTTGTGCAATTGAATTTGGCAGGTGCAAGAGCACTTGTTTATGCTGTACACAAGCTGGGGAATGCTATTTTGACAGCTGATAGTTCTGCAGCATCCTTGGAGGCTTTTAAAAGCACAGAGAAAACTTCATTATTTACAGAGCTTTACAACTGGGATGCACAAATCACCCATGGCCAATTTGTCAAGGAATATTTGACTGCATTTTTAGGTATCCACCTTGTGCAGACTTTGCACAGAGAAAGGTATTTGTCTCATCTTGCTATTTTGAGAACTTTAAAATTCACGTTCCTTCATTCCTCCTCTGTGCTTGATTTTCTTTCTCATTGAGTGGTTTGAGGAAGGGGGTGTAGATTGTTGGGGGCTTTGTTTGTTTGGCCGTTTCATATGCTTTGGTCACTAGAGTGGGTGCAAGATGAAATCTGGGTTTTCCTCAGCTCCATTCAGCATCAGAAGACAGTCACAGAGTGGCCATGATCCTCTGAATGTGTCCAGGATATTGTGTAATATTCCAGCCTTTCTTTTTGTGTTTGCAAACCCACAGTTTTCCCAAGGTTTTAGCATCATAGTATAATTTGTATTACTTCTAAGATTTACTTCCCTTTGATCATTATCAGCTCAGCCAATGCTGCTTCTTGCTCTTCTTCCTCCGCCCCAGCCAAACAATATTTTATGCTGAGATATGTGCAGCTGCTCATGTTTTCACTTTCCCTACATCTCCATTCCCCTCACCTCCCTTATCTTTGAGAAACATTGGGGACTGATTTTTAGCAAACATTCAGCCTGTATACAAATTAGCAGGAGCAATGGGTGTTCTGCTGCTTTTAACCATCAGGCCCTACCTGCATATTTGTGATGAGCTCTTTTATTGAGGAGCTGAGCACCTGCACCAGGCTGATGGTGTCAATTCTGGTGATTTTATTTCCAGTCGGAGATTATGTGATGGTTTTAATCAGTGCTTGTGGGAATCTCAGTATTCATCGTGGAACTCTGGCCCTCATGAATCCAGAAAGAAACTCAAAAATACCATCCAGATGTCAAGGCAGATCAAAAATCTATTCCAGAATTCTTTGTTTGATGAAGTATTATAGTAATTACACACTGATAAACCGCACCCATTTCACTGAAGAATCGAGCCGATCCTGGAAGTGCGGCTAATCACCCGGTGCAGCTTATTTATGGACAAATTCCGGTGAAATGCCAACCCAGAAGTGCGAGCCGGCTGGGTGGGGAGCTGCCACGGAGCTGTGGCCGGCCAGGGATGGAGCTGCCGCGGAGCCGCGGCTGGGCAGGCAGGGGGGCAGGTGGGGAGCTGCCACAGAGCTACTGCCGGGCGGGCGGCAAGCCACTGGTGAGCGGGCGGCTAGCTGGAGCTGGTTTTGCACAGCAAGGTGCCAGTGGGCGGCCGGCTTCAAGTGCGCGATGAGGGGGCAAGCTGCCAGCTTCGCGCGGTGCGAGGAGCCACCGCCGCTGCCGATCAGGCGGGGAGCCGTGGCAGCAAGCGCTGGGGATGGGAGTTCTGGGGCCCATGGCACGGGAAGGGCACCTGGGGCTACATTTAAAGGCTTTGCCATCTATGAAAATTGTTTGCAAATTGAGTACCTGACAGCAAACCCCACAATTGTGCGATTCTGTTACTAACTCGTTACTTTGTTGCACATGGATCCTTGCTTTTAAAAAAAAAAAAAGTGCGGCTGATCACCCGGTACAGCTTATTTATGGACGAATTCCGTGGTCTTCCTGGCTGGAAGTGTGGCTTATAACCAGGTGCGGTTTATGAGTGCGAAATTACTGTAATTTAATCCGTTTCTTTGCATGCAGAGGACACAACCCATGGTGCTTATGACTTTCAGTAATGCAAAACTTCAAAGTGATTTTTACTTTGTTCTCCATGCCAGTGGAAAGTATACAAGGTCTCTATTATAGAAACGGAAAATATTCATACTGAGTGGTGCCTTCATTTATTTAATGTTCATTTAAAATAAGCCCATAATACTTATGTAATCAAGTGTTCCATAAATACTCAAGCAAGCTAAGAATATGACAGGAATGTTCACTGACTTCTTCTGAAGGGTCTATTATTTATCATTCACATAAATCCTGCCCAGAAGCCTGATCCACATCTAACCGGGAAACTGAAACATGCTGTCTAATGTATAGAACCATCTGAAATCTTGAGTATGGTATATTCATAACAAGATAGGCATATATACTGTACACACATGCAATATAAACCTAATATTATTCATATAAATTACTTGGAAATTAACTTTGAGGAGAGAATATGTCAGATTTTTAATAAGTTTGCAGACAACTTGCAAATAGAAAGAGCTTAGTTTGACCAGATATTTATTTTCTCAGCTCAGTTTTGTCTTAATGAAAATATAATATTTTCTTCTCTGTAGGGTTTTTATTGAATATAAATAGGTCTCATAAGGTTGATCTAAATGTAAAATAAATAAAGGGAGAATGAAGGACCCTCAGCAGTTTCCTTAACAACATGATAATGGCTCAAATGCAGCAGTGATGTTTCTGGCACTTGCTATTTTGAGAGGTTTTCATCTCCCTTGAAATGAAGAACCCAATGGGAAACAATAGGCAAAGGTTTCTTGTGGACAAACAATCACTGCTGCTAGTGGAGAGAAAGCTCACCTTAATTTGCAGAGGTGTGCATCAGACTCATGCACTTCAGGTTCATGATCTGTCTTGCCCTGGTCCTTTCATTAGGTTTCTCCTGGGGCTTCTGCTGCCAAAAAACAGCTATTGGGAGTTGCCAGAGTAGTCATCTCTCATTACCTGGGATGACATTTGGGGAAGAGAAATAAAGTGCTTTATTACATCCACCTCCTTCACTGGGAAGGCAGGAGGTAGGACAGCTGTGTAGGGCTGCTCTCCTGCAGTGCTGCAAGGCTGTGACAGACCTGGCCCATGTTTAATGTTTGGTTCTTCTGTTGTGTTGGTGCTAGGAACATCCTCAGCCAAATATTTCGGATGCAAATGTTTATACAATGGGCCATAAATCACATTATATGGAAACATTTTTTCTCTGGATTGTTTTTTGTTGCTGCTAATTAAAATGCAAAGAATAAGATGGTTTAGAGGGATGGGGGGGTTATCCTGTTTTGTAGTACACAAGGCCATTTTTCTCTAATTCTCTATTTGATCTGTACATGATTGTATGTGCCACTGTATATATTCTGGTTCAGTTGTATAATTGTGTACTCTGAATCACATCTGGTGTAAATAGTACTACTGACAAATAAATAGAAAAAAAATTCTATTTCTAAAATGTGTTTATTCTCTGAGCTTATGTTGGATAAACTTCAAGCTATGGCTTTGTACATCAAGGAACTTGATTTATTTCCTCACTGTGTCTCATGTAAGGAACAGACCTGCATAAATAAATGCAGATCGAGTGGGAGATAAATGTAATCATTTACCAACCATCCCACCAAGATGGAAGAGAACTTTATATATTGGCAAAATATAACATCTTTCTTTCCTCCTCTTCTTCCTCTATTTTTCTGTCAAACAGACACTATTCCTCACTCACAAATACTGAGACTGACTCTCTGACTTCTCTTGGGGAGGGAACTCTGCTTCATGGATCATGATTGTTTCCATGCCAGCCAGTGCTGAGAGGACTCCAGAGACAGGCAGGGCAGAAGTGCAAACTCCTCATCCTGCCCTCAGTAATATTATACTTTTTCTACTACTATGTGTAAAGAATAATTACAAAAAAAATTCCAAACAAAAGACATTCCTGTGGAAGAAACAATTATTTTTTCAGTTGATTTAAGCCAAGATGGGACTTCATTATCAACACTCTGCCATTCCTATTTCAGTTGCTGTTTCTTTTTGTATTGATTTTTTTTGTAAACTTTGTGACTAGTAGCAATTAGTGACAATTGCCTGGTAGCAATGAACATTAAAACAGGTATTTTCTGAAATAGGGTGAGTGGGGACAAATGATAAAAATCATCCATGAAGAACCTAGACCAGGTTTTAATGTATAGAAAATTAACTGTATAAATTAACTGAGTTTGATCACAGCAGTAAATTTTTCTGTCCTACAATGTGAAATTCCTGAACATCCAAGTCTCCTCAAGCAGTGTTCCACAGGTCACATCCCCTGAGAGACATCTCCAGGCAAAGCCCCTTCTGCAAATTCTCTTTGTGTTACTGGGCTGGATATCAAGCTCTATGATTTTCAAAACACAGGAAGGGAAAGTAACCTGGATATACCAGTAGGAACATTTCTAGGTTCAGCAAACCTGATAAATCCTACAGAAGGAAAATCCCATGGAATCCCAGTGACAAGTGAGCTGGATTGAGACCAGGATTTAAATGTCTACATGTGACCAGACACCAATTCAGATCTCTTAATCCATTTTCCAGATCAGAATCCTGATCCACCTCTCTCAAATCCTACCTCCTGAGAGGGACTAAAATTGAGTAGACAGCTCTGTGGAATATGAGAAAAAAATCACTTAATATGCTCTAGAGAGCCACAAATGCACTTACCACAGCACAGGAGATTTAGATAAAATATCCCTTGGAGATATTTTTGAGAAAGGATATCTTAATACTCTAGCACATTTTAGACTTGTGATCGCTGAAGTTACATAGGAAAGTTAGTTTATGCAGAAGGAAGAGGCTTGTGAAGAAAATGGAGTATCTAAGCTAGAGAAAGGAGCCCACAGCACAGCTGATTGCCACCGTGCAGTGCAGCACTCTGCTACCTGATTAGATGGCCAAAGTAGCCATCAGCAGCTTTTTGCTGCACTGCACCACTGATTGCAAATGGGACAACTCAAAACCTCAAATTGCTCCAACTTGCCACTGAGCACCTGTTATCTGCTGTTAAGAGGGGGTTAATTCTCATGCACACTGAAAGAGGCATGAAAACAGTAGGTTATTGCAGATGGTGTGTTTTTTTGCTGCATTGTAGGATCAGTCATAGAATATCCTGAGTTGGAACAAACCCACCAAGATCATTGAAGTCCAGCTCCTGGTACAGGACAGCCCCAAGAGTCACACTCTGTGCCTGAGAACCTTGTCCAAACACTTCTTGAACTCTGTCAGGCTTGGTGCTGTGACCACTTCTGTGGGGAGCCTGTTCCAGTACCCAAACACCCTCTGGGTGAAGAACCTTTGTCTAATATTCAACCTAAAGCTCCCTGACACAGTGCCATGCCCATTACCTTGGGTTCTATTACTGGTCACGAGAGAGATCAGTATCTGCTCCTGCTCCTCATGATGAACTTATAGACTGTGATGAGGTTTCCCTTCAGTCTCACCCTTCTCCAGGCTGAACAGATCAAGTGATCTCAGCTGTTCCTCATAAGGCTTCCCCTTTAGATCCTTCACCACCTTCATAGATCTCTTTTGGATGCCCTCTAATAGCTCAATATCTTTTTTATATTATAGCCCCCAAAACTGCTCCCAGCTTTCAAGGTGAGGCTACCCCAGCTCAGAGCAGAGCAGGACAATCCCCTCCCTTTCCCAGCTGGTGATGCTGTCCCTGATTCCCCTCAGGACAGGGTTGGCTCTCCTGGCTGCCAGACCACTACTGACTCTCATTCAACTTGCCATCAACCAGAACACCCAGGTCCCTTTTTGCAGCTTTACTCTCCAGCCTTTCATTCCTCAGTCTGTCCATACATCCTGGGTTGCCCTGTACCAGGTGCAGATTTCTCCGCTTGTCTTTGTTAAACTTCACACTGTTCATGGCTGCCCACCCCTCCAATTTGTTGAGATCGCTCTGGCTTTGAGGGAGTCAACAGCTCCTCCCAATTTAGCATTGTCAAACTTGCTTAGTATCCCTTCCAGTCCTGCATCCAAGTCATTTATGAAGATGTAGAAGAACACAGGGCCAAGGATGGAGCCCTGTGGAACCCTGCTGGTGACAGGTCACTAGTCTGATGTCCCCCCATCGACTACAATCCCAAACTGTGAGCCAGTTTCTTACCTGAGATTTACCTGTATCCCACTTGTTAATTCTGCCCCACCAGGAGTCCTGTGCAGCATCAGGAGACACACATGACCCTTCTGCCTGGGAAACCTCACTTGCCAGATGAGAAACTTTCCCTTGACATCTTACTGGCAGATAGAGGTGAGCTCAGGAGGTCCATAGGACAGGAGAGCAAAACAGGGCACAGGAGAAGGCATCAGCAATGCTTGGAGCTTGCAGAGGGTGTTCCAGGACAGACTCCAGGCTAGCTTGAATGTTTGGCTGCCTTTTGACAGCTTAGGGAAATGCCTGAGTATGTAGGGAAAGACCCACAGGATCCACAGAGTATAGATGAACTGAACTCGTTATGCCTTTTAGTGCCCTGCAGGCTGAAGTAGTTCCACTGAAACATTTGTTGGTATCCTTTATCTCAAGGAGGCTTTGAGAAATGCTCAGAACAAAGTGCACCCAATTCTCTTAAGTCCCCCTAGCCCTTGAGCTTTCACACCACATGGCTGCCCTGGAGACCACTAAACCCTCATAGCTCAAATATTTCTTTCCCAAATCTCATCTCATTCTTATCTCCTCTCTCTTCATATCTCACAGCTCTCTCTCTCTCTCTCTCTCTCTCTCTCTCTTACAGATTTCAGCTTAGACAGCTGAGCTGTACTGCTCCTTTAGTTTCCATTTGTCAATAGAGCAGCAAAACCATCTAAATGCTCACTCCCACCTTTGAGCAGAGCCACACAATCTTGAGACTTGAACCATTCTTAGGACCACAAGTGGTATTACTTAGCATTGTTAAGTAATGTGAAGCTCAGCTGAAAAAGTCAAACAGCTTGTAATTATCTGTCCATATCCATCAGCTGAGTTACATTGGCACTGTATTTCGGGTGCAAT
This sequence comes from Sialia sialis, assembly GCA_009812075.1. Taxonomy (NCBI): domain Eukaryota; kingdom Metazoa; phylum Chordata; class Aves; order Passeriformes; family Turdidae; genus Sialia; species Sialia sialis. The sequence goes on along the minus strand of VRYO01002734.1, from coordinate 39,605,973 downwards.
CTTTCATATTATTTAAAAATTAGCAAATAAAAATTAGTAACTTACAGTATCAAGGAGACAGGCTCAAATGCTTTAGAAGTAAGGTCCAGAAGCCCAGCAGAGCACCTCTCAGATCTGGGTTGGCAAGGTCTGTCCACAAATTGCTATTCTGTGTTTGACTTCATGTCTGAAATGAGGGAGACAGCTATAAAGCTAGGGTGGGAAGGAATTCAGCCCAAAAAAGTAAAGAATAATTTCTATTTTCACCAGTGTATTGGCTGGGAAAAAAAGGCTGGGAACCTTGTTTGAAGCTGCACTCCCCCTGCAAGCATCACCACTAGCTGTGCACGAGTTACTGTGAGGCAGCTGTAAAGCTTCTCTACATCAATCCCCAAGGGAGCAGAAAATACTGACTCAGCATACACACATCTTCCACTGTCAGCCAGGAGAGGGAGTTCAGAGAAGGAGGGAAAATAACCTCAAAAAAAACAAAAACCCCCAGCTTTCAAAACTGTGTCTACAGCAAGTAATCAAAGGCAGCTCTCCTGAAAGGATTCCCAGCAGGGAACATGGAACAGAAGCAGCAGTGAGTGCAATAAAGCAGTAAAGTCAGTCCCTAGTGCTGCAGCCATGGTAAATGCCTAAGGATGGCAGCTCTAGAACACCTGTGTGGTAAAGGCACATTCTGTGGTGCTGCTCTTGAATGTTTCACAAAAATGCTGGGAATAAATAAAAAGAATGAAAAAAAAAATTAAAAAGACGAAGTGTGGCCTTAGAAAACACTTGTGGTACAAACTGGGCTCATGACACAGGCAGGCATTCTTCCATTTTAGAAAGAGAGGATAGCCAAAAAGAAACGTGTGTTTCTGCTTGTGCTCATAAATAATACACAACATATGTAGATGAATACCCTGTAAATACTAGATAAGAACATATTGTAAAGTGAGACAAACTCTTTGTTTCTGTCAAAAATTTATACTTGCCCAACTCAACAAAATGGAGCATCAACCTTGCTTATGTGGACCTCTGCAAAATTTGCAGTGAAGCTGCTGCCCCAGAAAATTGGGTTAAGCCCTTCTGAAATTGGTTTGCTTTCCTTCTGTACTTTCCATCACTTCCTTAGAAACAATTTTTGAACCTTCAAGGGTCAGTGGACCATAGCTTAAAAAACATTGCCCCAGAAAACCTGATCACAATCTCAGGCCTGCTGTGTCAAGCGTTTCCAAACACCAGAGGTCATACCCTACCCTCAAAAGGCTTTGCAATAAATAAATGAGATGGAGAGAAAGTAGAGAAATGGAGTGGGGAAGCACTGAGAAGAAACTCCACTTGCCTGAGGCCATATGGGTCACTAGCAAAGCTCCTGTTCACTTTGATGGTGTGCAACTCCCCTTGGAGTTGCAAAAGCCCATTTCTTCCTGGGTTAGCAGCTGAACTGAAGGAAGGTGAGTGAGATTCACCAGGCAGAGCCATGCTGTGGGTTTCAGGGAATTTCCATCTCTCCCTGCCCAACCCTTCCTGGTTTCACACACAAGTCAGGCACTGACCACACCTGCCACACCAGTTTAAAAGCACTATTGTGTTTTCTGGGGGTCTTCTGCAAATCCTTTTCACTTCAGCAGCCCTTGAGGAACAACATCAGTCAATGCAGCTTCCCAGGAGCATTATCAGAGCCTTGAACTGCTGTAAGATATGCCCATGCTGAGAGGAGAGATCCAGGGACAGAAAATGAGTTTGCTGCTGCTGCTGCCAGATCTGTGCTCTTAGACACCCCTAATAGAGAAAGGCACTCCAAATACCAGCTGGGCATGCTGTCTGTTCTCCAGCTCAACAACAATAGGAGGCAGCAATGCAGTTTAGTAGTAACTGAAGTAGATCATGCCATGTCCTGCAGAGATGCCTTTGCATCTCTTAAAGCCATGTTTCTGGCTTTAAAATGCTTTCTTTAGTTGCTTCCGAATTATGTATATATACAAGCTATGTAAATATATGAGTGTTTCCATATGTACATAAAAGGCCAAATTATGTGCAAATTATATTAAGATGTCACCTGAGTAATGTCATTTTGGACTACCCCAGTGTGAGAAATTCACACAGAACCATCAGCTGTGGAAGCCCCATGCAGAGGTGAGTTTGCTGGACATCTTTAGAGCAGGGATCCAGTGGAGTTGTATGAAGAGTTAGCTCAAGCAGCAGGAAATAGTATCTGGCAGTAGGCTGCATTCAGGGATGCAGTGATGTTCCTCTGGATCTGAGGGGAGATAGCCACCACTGGAAACAAACTGAGCAGGAGAAGTAAAAATTAGAATGGTTCCTGAAATATCAGGCAGAAGAAAAAATGAAAGACAGAAAAGATTTCCCCATTTCCAGTGAGAGGCACCCTGAGAGTGATGCCCACACAACCACCTGGGTCAAAACAGGGAGAGGGAGAGCCACTGCCTTGACCCGTCCTCTGTATTTCCCTGGCTGCTGAGGACAATCAGTAAGTGACGCAGGTGGTGATCCCAGAACAAGAATTTATTGTGGCCTCTGTCAAGCCTTTTCTGGTTTTGATTTTCAGTCAGAGCCCTTTTTGGATTCTGAATCCAACTCACTCACACACTTGATAATATACTCAGTTGTGGAACAGTTACCTGAGATAGCTCAGTTCCAGTGGAAATTAAGACAAAATGCAATGGTGTTGCATGATATATTGACTCAGAGGGACAGACTGATGCTAAGGACAACTTTTTAGCTTTTATTTGATGTGTTTGTGTTGGAGGGAGCTTTTTCAGTGAGAGTATGAATAACTAGATCATGCCTTTTCAAGGTACTCACAGAAAAAATATTTTACTTGTATTATAAAGCATACATTTGCTTTTGTGCTTATTTAAACCTGTGGCAATCAAGTAATGCAGCAATTTTGTTAAAATGTAATGCTGGAAATAACTTTCCAGCTCATTTTTGGTAATAAAATACAGATTGTTTTAGGAACCCAGAAATTTATACTTACTTATGATGATCATGAAATTTAGCAGAGTTTTAGTAGTTACTTTTTAATTTAAGCAGACAGCTAAAAATTGCCTGTTTACCCAGCATAATGTATAGTTCTAAACATACTATTTCCCATTCTGTTTTCTGGTGCTTTTCTTTGAATAAAATGTTGGGAAATGTGCTTAATTTTATAAATCTAGATTCATTGTGAAATATGTGGTATTAGAGAGGCCATTAGAAAGGCCTAACTTTTTTCTGTTAACACTAAAAGGTATATCTGACCATAAATGAACTGTGGAATTACATATAAAATATCACAAAAGTAGGACTTGAATGTATGCAGTTGACAAAGCAGCAATGTACCATAAAATACCCATGAACACAAATATATTTTACCGTAGGAACCCTACCAGATAGTCCATAGGAGAGTGGGAGCAGCTGACTAGTTGACATCATGGTTTTTTTTACAGTTCCCAGTAATTTTTTTACAATTTACCAATAATTCAAATATAATATAAATTGCTATAAATATTATATTAGCTGATGAAGAGGAAAACCTGTAGCAGAAATGTGTCAAATATCTTACAAATGAATGCCAAAGTAAATTAGAACTTTGCGCACAGGTTGCTATATTTATGAGCCATGAGCATTTTGGCACAAGAAAGCAGTAACATGAGCTTTGCAGGTAATACTGTAAACCTTCTCAGTTATTTTAGAGCGCTGCATGAGAAAAATCTGTTTTGTGGGCAATAATGCGGGATGGTCTCTGATTTTGTACATCCTGCGCTCAGAGAGCAGCTGCAGCAGAGCTGAATAACTTCACACAGCACACCCATGGGAGACATCAAATCAAGTCATCCCAAGAACAAGTATGTTGCAGATCTGTTAAAGCACAGTCATAAACACGTTTTCTTCAGTAGAGTAATAGCTAAAACTGAAGATGTTGACCATTGTTTCTGGAATTGACTATGATAGTGTGATCAAAATTAAGAGCAGGTTAATACATTCATGTTACCAAACTTATTAAATAACAAATATCCTGGTAACCAAGCCAAATAAAATCAACTGCTCATGGAAACAGATCACTCATCTTACTTTGATCCTGCTATCTATTTTATTAACTCTCCCATATAAAGATAAATAGATTGTAAGCCTCTCTATATAGATCTACATAGGGAGATCTGTTAAAGCTTATTTTCACATATTATTCAAATTTTTTCCTCAGTTGAATTAGCCATCTGATTTAGTTGAATCTGCTACCCTGGTAACACAGAAAAATGTTGAAGTTTCTGCCTTGGCTTTCTTAAAATAGAAAAAAAGAAGTATTCTCACTTAAGTAGGAGACAAAACTATTTATGTAAATGTTCAGTCATTGTTCAGATACAATACTGCAAAATTTTGTACCCTATACTTAACACAGTTTTAATTTCAAATATTGAATATTAAATACTTACAGTGAATGGTTGTTAGAGTTTGATAAAAAAAACTTAAACAAAAATAATTCCAACATCTATTTTTTTCCCCCCTAAACCCGTGTTTAAAGTCAGAATGAAGAATTTTGCATAGTCCTCTTGCACATTCATCGCTGCAAACATGTTAGATTGTCCTCCTGTCTGGATTTTACATAATTATTTGATATGGTTATGATCAATGTGTGTTAAACAGTCAGAAGGTATCTCTTAAAGCTCTAACCATATTTATCATGGATATCTTTTGTCTCTTATCCTGAATCTGGTTTTCATATAATTTGAGAGAGGTTTTAAGTTATGGCTACCCAACCCCACCCCCACCCTCGATTTCATATTTATAAGCTCGTGATTATATATTATATATTAATCGACCTTTTGACATTTGGACTCTATCTGTCCCAGGCATGTGTGAGGAATGATTATTAGTGTTGCATATTCTCCGGTATTTCACAAAAAAAAAAAAAAATGTTCCAAAATCTCTCACATTTTCATGCATCCTCCCTATAAGGTACTGATGGTTTTCAATAATCCTTCACAGCCCATCCTTCATTTAAAAAATACAGAAATTTTGTAATTGGTAATAAGCATAATCTCTTGATGCAAGGAAGAAAATAATTTCTAGGACTTTCCTAATAAAATTAAAACTGCTAATATAATCATTATCACTGGGTAAATTTTATTTCAGTGATCTGTGGGTCAGATGAATTTCAAAGACCGATGTCAGTGACTGAGAGGCTAAAGACTACCTGAGAATGGACACTGTCCAACTAATTAACAATTGTGGTTGCAAGGATGTGCTGTGATTCAGCCAACAGTAAACTGGATTTCAAAGCTGCCTGTGCAAGATGAGAAGTGCACACACCACATGAGGCAGAGCACGAATTTATCTCAGAACACATCCTCCAAGTGCAAATGCATTCAAAGACTGTCATAGGTTGAGTTTTTTTATAAGATGCTTTATGCAGCCAGAAGGAGGTAGATATAAAATCCACAAAGTCAACACTGATTATCATGTATCCTGCCTAAGTCAAAAGAAACACAGACTCATGGCCACAATCAAGTCAAATGCATCCAGCTGCCAGAGGTGGTACTAATGGTCATGGAGCCTTGGTTCCAGAAGAATGGCACTTTGTAGGGTTTGTTATGAAATAAACACAGCAAAAACAAAGCACCAGGTCCCAATATTTGAAAAACATGGAACTACAGACAGATCCCACAATTACAAGCATTACACTTTCCAGTAAGAAAATTTTCTCCACAGTTTTAAGGAAATATAATTACAGTAATTTCACGCCTATGAGGCGCACTGGAATATAAGGTGCACTTCTGGGTTGTCGGCGGTTTTCCGTACTTTGTCCATATATAAGGTGCACCAGCCTATAAAGTGCACTTTTTTTTAAATCAAGGATCCATGTGCAGCAAAGTAATGAACTAGTAACAGAATACTGTCAGGTGCTCCATTTGCAAACAGTTTTCACAGATCGGCGTAGCCTTTAAATGCAGTCCCAGGCGCCATCCCCGTGCCGCAGGCCCCGGCACTCCCTCCTGCCCTTGGCCCCCCGCGCCGCCCCCGAGCAGCCTGGCCCCTGGCACTCATGGCTCGCACTTCTGGGTTGGCAGATTTCTGAACTTTGTCCATATACAAGGCACACTGGCCTGTAAGGTGCACTTCCGGGTTCCAATCACAATTTTAGTCAAAAGGGTCTAACTTATATGCATGAAATTACTGTAATTAATTTCCTAATTTAACTTAAGAAGTAGTTAATGGAAGCAGCACATTTGCTAGTATTTCTAGAATTAATGTATTCCAGTGGTAATTTTAGGAAAATTTTTATGGTAAGTCATCAGCAGAGTATATATCAGAGGCATTGCATAATCAGATAATTGTTTAAGTGTTGTGTTATAGCACAGTATTTCTGGCATAAGTATGGCAATGAAAGGAAGGCTGAGAATTCCTGGTTTGGCTATTATACAGAAAAGCAATTTATTCTCTTTTATAGACAACATTCCTAACTTCAGCCAACAGACAAAGCAATTGAAGTATGCTACTGAAGATTTACTACAACAGTTGATTTGGCTATTACTGCACTTCTTTTCTGGAAAAAACAAACTAAAAATAATAAAAAAAACCCACCAAACCCAAAAAAAAAAAAAAATCTACTCCAAATCCAATGAAACAAAAACAGGGAAAAAAAAAACCAGTCTTCTGATAATTCAGAAGGGAAAAAAATAAGCAACAAACTAACAAAAAAGGACAAAAAACCTACACATAGACAAACCTCCACAATTATGCAGGTCAGCTCTTCCTTTCAGCTAAAATGAAATTACAAGTTATGAAAGCAATGCTTTATGGAATGCGAGTGACATATAATTATCAGATGTTTCCATTAGGGAAGTGAGCAGCATCTTTCTGGAGGTACAGAAACTATATTCTAAATTGATTTGTGAACATGCCTTATTCTCTTCTATTATTTACTTCAGTAGGTGGGAATATTATTACCAGGTCTATATGATTTTCTAAGCAGATTTGCAACTTTGAGTGTAATATCAAAACACATCATACTGTACATCATATCTAACAATGCTCAGAGCTACAGAAGACAAAAAGAAATGAGCAACCATGAATAAAAGTTGCACTTCTTATTTTACATCTGAGAACACAAGAAGCTCTGAATATCTGAAGATTCTATTTCATAGCCAATTTATACAGCATCTCAAGGATGTTTTCTTGATTTCACCTTCATGATTTTTTTCAGCATACATTTCTGTAAACCCATTTTACTTTCAATAATCTCTAAGGATTCCCTGGGGGACTCCATGAAAGAACACCCAAGCTCTTTGAAGTCCCTGGCTGATAGAAGTCCAACCACTTCAGAACTGGAAGACAACCTGCTGTTTCATATACAAAGTTAAGTTGGTGCTCGAAAACTGCTATTTCAAAATACCTTGATGAGTCTTGATAGAATCCAAGTATAAATTTCTGTGTATGAGGAGAGAAAATACACAGGCAACAAACAGATACTTTGGCATTTGCTGTAAATTGTGCAAATATTGCACTATTCCAGAATGCATGCTAATTTCAACACAGTTTTCACTATCAATGACACTCTCCCTTCCCACTTATCAGTGCCTAGAACACTCAAGTCAAACTCTTGCTTTCACAGGAAACATAAACAGGTTTTATATACTCATGGTAAGGACAAAAAGCTCATCAATGTTTGCCTTAGACATTTTATCACTATCACTTCTTCTCTAGCTGAGAGAAAAAGGAAGTTATAAAAAGAGAGCAGAACTCCACCATAAGAGCAATATTCCCTCTCAACAGAGAGGAAGCTTCTCAACAATAAGCATTAAGGGCTGTTCAAAAGTTGTGGCAAAGACAGACACAGAGAATATTGATGCAAAAATAAATTATGAATTTCAAACCCTTCTTCTTACCTTCTTGTGACCAAAAAGCACAAATATGGGTTCAGTAAGTGAATGTGCTTAATTGTGGTAGGCAAAGTGCAACATCCATGTCAGTAGGAAAAGGAATACCAGACAAACTAGTCCTGGTTGCTGCCTTTTGTCAAAGGGATAAACAAGAATTTAAATCATCACTGATGGAGGAAGGATTTGGTACTGAGAGATCTGAGCTGTCTAGCTGATGGGATATCAGATGAAATGAAGCATTTCCTGCTCAGGAGACCATTCTCTGCAGCAAGGAATACCCAGGCTACTTGAAGTGCATACAGACTTGAAAAGCAACAGGAGCTCTGCTCAGCACTGTGGTTACTAGATAGTTCTCAGCAGAGCATAGATACTTGCTCAGAAGTCTTTCTCCTTAGCAGTAGAGATCCAGCTAAATACAGAACTGCTTAACCTGCCAGTCACTACTTTGATATTGGCTTCTACATAGGCAACAAGGTGGTTCCTTGCTCAGAGATTTTTTTGTTATTTGTGGTTGTCTGATCACTCACTTGGGATCTTGGTCACAGAGAGAACCCATGATACAATCCCTTTCTCAAACAGTCCCAACAGATTTTGGCACCTTTTCTTTGATGTATGGAACTCCTTGGAACTGTAAAAAAATCCCCACAATGGAAATTCTAAGCAAGATTTAGGGTGAAAAAAGTTCTCTAGGAATCATCACTTGAATTTCTATTTCACTCCTTTCTCTTTTCATAAAATTAAAATGTACAGATGTACTGATTTGTCCAGAGTCCACATCCTTCAGCACTAAAAAAAGCCTTTGAGGAAGCTCAGGGCATCTGGAAAAACCAAGGAACTGGCAGTTCTGCTGTGTGTCCTTGCGGACTGCTTGTCTGAATCTGAGTGCTGCTGCTGAGATTTCTGCTGTGACTGAAACATTGTTCTCTGCAGATGATGAAAAAGGAGACTAAAATTGCAGATGAAGATAAATTCCTCTGGGGTCCAAGTTGGTTCAGATCTGCCTAATGCATTTTTCACTTTAGCAGTTTTATATGTAAATAAAACCAGGGTGCTATTAAAGAACAAATTACTTTGGATTCCTGAAAGCAGATGTGCCAAATCAATATGAAAGTTGAAAATACAAATTGATTAAGCCTGCTAAGTAGGATCCTAGGTGGGATCCAGCAACAAAGAAACACAGACTTTTTATTTCAACACTACAAAGGGGAACTTTTTAATCCACTGACAGCCAGACCCAGCAGGATTTGGGGCCACTTAGAAAGTACAATACTTTCTGGAAACTCACTTTTGTATTCTTCATATACTGGAGACAGCATGTGCAAGCCTGTCTACATAAGTTACAGTAGGCTGTCCTGTTCAGGCACTGCCTCACAGGACCAGAGCAGCAGATGGAAATTGATGGTCAGGAAGAACAGCAGCACAGGGAGCAAAAGGAACTGGCTGTTCAGATTACTTTTATGAAGACTGGGCACTGAAATTTTATTTCCTTGTAAACAGGAAACAAAACAAAAATAGAAATAAAATATCTGAGGTAAACAGTTTCTGGAAACACATGTTTAAAAGGCTGGGCTGTGTGATGGGGAGCTTCTGTGTACTGGGAGCCATACAACAGTGCACTGCAAGAGATCAGATTGCCATAGTCATGGCAACCAGAAACAGCAAAATACAATCAAAATAATACAGGAAGTATAAAAGTGAGTGGTCTTCAGGAAGAAGAGGCTGGCCAAGATGCAGTAAGGGTGAAAAAGCAGCAAACAGCTACCTCAGCAAGCCAGAGATGACAATAACTTCGCTTAGAGGATATTTCCAAGGCATACATGAAAATCTAGCATTAAAACCAAAGGATCTGTGGAGAGGCTCCTTTAGGACCAGCCTACAAAGGGACACCAATGTATCTCTGCACACCAGTCACCTCTCAGTGGCTAATGATTTCTCACTTCTGAATAAGTAATTTCTGAGCTTCTTTAATCAGCTGCTGCCAGTGGCTCCCAGACCAAAGAGCTTGCAGGTGGCAAGCACAGCTGGGCCTGTCATGTTAATGTGATCAGTTTTGCATCTCTTTCTGGAGCCACTTGATCTCCCCAGCTCTGGATGACTTGAGCAGCAGCTCCCTAACCACTGCTGACATTGGTCCAAGGCATCCACTTTGTGTTTGAACCACAACTCACTCTGTTGAGTGATAAAACAAAGATTTTGCCTGTGCCAAGAGCAAGCACTCTGACAGCAGCATTTATATTTCCTCTCAGCCATTGGAGAGTCCCCCTTGAGCAGGAGTCACCCTTCCAGCACTGGTGCCTTCAGCTAGACAACTAAAACACTTCTCCAGAGCATGCCATGCAGGAGATACTGCTCCAAGGTCTTCCATGGATGTCTAGATAACAGGGATTTTGAGAGAGTTTCAAATTATAACCAATTAAGTTAATATTGCCTGCTAAATGCCCTTACACCCTAGCTAATGAGTGTTCTCATTGCAATGCTTAATTCAGTTTTCACTCTTTTAGAGTTCAGCCTGAAAGCCTCTATTAAATTCTTGCTCAGCTAGTTCAATAGCAAGCAGCAAAACCAAGGTAGTGCAAAGTTTTAAGTCAAATTGCAAAGAGAGGGCAAGAACTGTTCTTCTGTAAATCCACATAATAAATTCTAGTGGAAACACAGCATATTAGTCCTTGTCAGGATAATGGCTGCTAAAGAAATTCTGTGCTGGTCATTTTAAATAGAAGAGGAATTCAAATTCCTCACCAGCCTGCACTTCTGGTCTATTATATCAAGCTGCATTTATGTCCCACTGTTCCATAAATTCAATTTTTCAAATAGGGTTGTTCAATGTACTAGCCTATTCTATGTAAATATCAAAAGGTTTAATTATTCCATTATATAGAACATTTCTTTAAAGCAGCAGAAATTTACCTTCTGTAAATGTATTTTATATAAACTCACAAGAGATGAAAAAAACAATTAAGTACCCCACAATACCAGTCATAATTTAAACATCAGCTTTCCAGTGCTACTCAGCTAGCTCACCAGCTCTCAGATACAAATCTACAGCTTTAAGAAATAGGCCAGTTTTCCCTGTGCTAAGTTCTCACAGGATGCTGAATATTCAGGGATGCCTGAGGTAGCCAGGCAGCTGAGATGACCTTTCATCCTTAGGTGAAACCCCTGATCTGTGGCAGGGTTTGCATTAAGGGAACAAGAACTGAGCACATAAAAAAAAATACGAGCCTCTGTTTATATACTGCTTTTTACAGCACAGTTCAACTCTGCCACTATCCACAATAACTTCTCCACTGTTTAGCTCGGTGAAATATTTATTTTATTCTCCACTGCATGAAAGACTGTTTGAAGCCTGAACAGCTAATAAAACTTTGAGCCTTTATTAAGCAACACCAAATTCTTCCCTCAGGTATGTAAGCATAGGCAAAAAAAACATTCCTGTGTTTCAGGATGGAAATAAAGCTGCTAAGTTACTTATAGCTACCACGACCCTCTCTTCACCCAGGTTGTAGCAATGAGTATGTTGGACAGATGGCAAAATTAAATAGGACTAAAATCTACTTCCACTCTTGTTTTTTCTACACCAACAAAATTAAATAGTGGACATTAGCTTTCCAAAATCAAAAGTAAACACAAAAGGGGGAGTTTAATTTTGATCTGTACTCTTACCAGTAATTTTAGGAAAGACAGCAATCTATTTCTTGTCCCAGTCCTATCTATTAGCAAAAGGGTATTCATTTGGCATCATTAGCAAAAAACTACACGTTTATTTTACCACTGGTCTATAGGCTTCCCCTAATAGTTCTGGCCTCAAATAGTAAAAAAAGCACATTTTATTAATTTTATTCCACAAAGATTTTTACTCTGTCATGAAATTTTGACTCTGCTCTTGAATATAGTTATTTCATAAGAGCCAGCACCTAAAGCTATTTTCTTCCAGAGGTGGCTGGTTTTCCTCCTAGGAAAGACACAGTATGTGATATATAAACACAGGTATAGACTTTAACTTAGGACAAAGAGGACCAGAAAAGATACAACTTGCATCCTTGGACACACTGCTGCTTTAATCAGAGGGGGTGATAGCCCTGTGAGAGATACAACAAAGAACACAAAGTATTAACTGGAGCAGTAACCGAAGTCATTTTGTTTTCCATCTCTGCCGCATACTGAGCACAACATGACTCCCTCAAATGGCTAACTTGGGCACACCGAGTCTAAATATTGCCACCCCGTGGTCTGACAGCACTGTCTGACAGCCCTGCAAACAGGGACACGAAACATTTCTAGGCTGGGCACTGCACATTCCAGTCCCTACAAGCTTCTTTCTGTTCTAAATCCAGTTTTATTTTCTTCACAGACTCCTGCCAGCAAAAGAAATGGTTCCCTGATGACCCCACTTCCCTCTTTATATCTGACTTTTTTTCCCAGGTGCACACTCTGACTTATCCCTCCTGCAGCCCAGCATGAAGACAGACACACGAAGCAGCAGAAGCCAGCAGCAAACACACATCCATAATAAAACTTTCACTGCAACATCACACAGCAAGTGCAAATTCCCTTTTGAGGGGATGGGCAGCGGAGGCAGGGAAAATCCTTCCAATTCCTTGCCATGCCAGCATGATTTCCACTGGACTATGTGTACAAAGCAGTTTCTACAACAAACATGTGGAGCCACACTTATTTCTTTGTGATGAAGGGGGCAAGAATTAGCCATAGGCTTAAAGCTTTAAGGATCTGTTCTGACTGTACAGCTCAGCAAGGGCAAAGCAAGTGCAGAACACCTGACCCTGCAAGGGCATAAAGTTCAAAGACCCCTCTTCCTGTAAGTCTTCTGTCCTTTCTCACAGTAAAAAATGATTCCTGGAAAGAAGAAATGAAATGGAACTCAGCAAAGACAGATTTTATATGCTTAGTTTTGTTAAGAAGTCAGAGAATCAAAGCAGCTGGCGGGGCCCCAGACCTGGAAGGGACCACCAGAACTGGCTTCTCTAAACTATGTAAAACAAAGTCCTTTGTTAATGCCTCAGTGAATAAAACTATCTTCCAATGTTTCTGCAAGGATGGAATCCACCATTTCACAAACTGTTCCAGTGACTGGCTATGGCCACTTTGATCTCTGTCTGGTAACACCTCCCTACTGAGGGATGTTTTTATACCTCAGCTTGCTAGACTGGGCAGTATTACAAAGCCTCCATTTTCCACACAGTTGCTTACAGACAGTTTCTGTAGCTCTCCCTGTTTGAGTGTCCTCCACAGGCTCCTTCCCTACCTCAAAAGCCACAGGAGACTGGGCAGGAAGCCCCAGCTGAGCTGCTCCATCAGACAGCACCATCAGGGCACAGCAGCAGCTGCCCCAAGGAGCCAGACCCAAGTCCCAGTCAGAAAGTGGGACTGGGCAACATTCATGCCCATTCTAACATTAGGTCCTTTCCCAGCCTCTAGGGGATTTTGACTCAACCACTGAAGCTAATTATCCTTTCCTACTGCTTGACACTTTCAAAGTTATAGATGTTATTACTGAAAACTCCAGATAGTTTCTTTCAGTCTTTAAACAGAGATCTGATGTCTTAACTTCACTTACTCTTGGCAATAACCGTATCCCGTGACAGACTGATGTGCCTGTTGTAAAACAGATGTCTTAGCACAGCAATGATGTTGCCATACATCTGAATCTCCTAATGGCCCATTATTTTTGTAGAGGGACTAGGCTGCACTAACAAAGCAATAGTTGTGCTACTAAGAGGTGACATATTAAAGGCTGCTGAAACAGTCCAGAGAATGGCAACAGAGACCCCTAGGAATCACAAAAGAACAGATGCTAGAACTACAGGACACCCCAAGTGATCAACACAAATCATCTGCTACCAGTCACTGAGTAAATTGAGAGTGGGGTAGAACCAGTTCTAGGACATAACTAGAAAACATAGAGACTTGTGTTAAAATTTATTGCAGCTGCTCAAGATTGGTAGCCTAGGAAAGCTGTCTTCAGATTATCTATGACTGCAATGAAAGCAACTGGCTGTGCAGGATGAATCTTTCAGAATAGAGCAATCTGTTACACTATTGATAGGGACAGATGATCTCTTAATTATTAAAGGGAAAAAAATAATCTCTATTGCTTTTGCTTGTGTTTTACTGCTTGTGCTTGGTCTGGTACCCACTCCTCCCCTTGATGCTTTATTGTAATTTGAATAGAATAAAATACCAGAAAATTGCTTTTAAATTATTTTTTAACTCCTCTCTCTAAATGGTTGTCCCTTTGGTCTCCTGATAACAGAATGGAAAAACAATTGTCTTCTTTTCTGCTATCGTAGTCACCCTTTTTTTTATTTTGAAAGGAAGCAATTTTTAATTCACAACCAGATGCAGAGATTCTGGAACTCTAAAGGATATTCCAACTGAACAAAAATCAAAAGAACCTTTAAATTCAACCCATTTATTCCAAAATCTGTATCTTCTCCTCAGCACACTCCACTTCTTAAACATCCTGTAGAGGTAAGAATGGCCAGTGAAATTCTAGAACAACCTAGATCTCATCTGGGTCTCATCCCACCACTACTTCCTTTAAAAGCATAGGAATGCATCTCTATTGCTGACTGCCTTATACAATGGGATTCCTAGCATTTTATTCATTTTCCTGGCACTCTGAGTTCTCTGTATAGATGTCTGGGTTCCTTCTGGGAACTTACAGCCCATTAAATGGTTTAATAATTTTCTAATAAGGTAGAGTTTTGCCACCCAGTGTTTATTCCTTTACTTCACAGCCAGAGCAGCAAAGGCTGTGGTAGGAGGGAAGGCAAGAGCTGAATTCTGCCATGATTCCAGAGAGAGTCAGGAAAGCTAAAGCTCAGGAAACAGAATGATCCTTGTAGCTGCAGTGAATATGGGGGATGAAGACACCTACTCACCATGGAAGAGAAATAGTGACCAGGGAAGCAACTGTTATTAATAACATTTAAAAAAAATAAAAAGAAAGGCTTCAGAACAGCTCCCTTGCATTCTCTCCAAGATTTCTTATGAATAAACAGCTTTTCAAAGGTCCTCAACTGGCTGCTCATAAGCAGAACTCATGCTGAAAAGAAATGTGGTCCCTTGCCAATCCTGTGCTAATTAAGCCTGTTTATGTTCTGCTTGAATGGATGACAGCATGTCTTCCTGGGAATCCAGAAAACCTGGGAATCAACTGCAGGTACCTGAATTTCATTGTGGCCTCGCTGTGCTATTCTTGCTGCTTGGGGTAAAAGCCTGGTAACACTGCTATAAAATTCACCTGAAGAATGAGCACTCCTGTGCCCTTATTGAAATTTGGCAAAAGCAAGATGCATTTTTCAAGGTGGGAATGCATCACTGTTGTTTCAGTAATGTCCCTTGACAGCCCAAACCAGGCCTTGGAGATTCAAAAGTATTTGACAAAATTTTTCTGCCCCTTTGGGGAATCTTCTGCTACAGCCATCAAAATGCAGTGAGGCACCCTGGGAAAATCGATGGGAAAGCTCTTGACAGCCTTCCTCCCTATGATTCCTAGTCCAAATTTGTTCCCTCAGGAGGCTGGGACTCTGTAAATAGACATCTGACTTCCAGCTTCAAAGCACATCTCTTTATCCATCTTATATCTTCTTAAGAACAGTACAAAGTGGAAAGAAAGGAAGCCTAATTTTGTGCCACTGCAATATAAATATAAAGCCTTCAGCTGGATTTTTAGAGTTCCAAAACCTGATCCACTACTTGAATAGCTCTGCAAAAGTCAGTGTGAAGATGGAGATTTTGAAAGGAGGATGCGTGATTTTTTTTTACAAAGGCTTCCAAAATCTAAGACAACTTTCTCTGTTTGAATATCTCAGCCAGATCACATGAAAAACCATTTCATTAACCCTGAAGCACTAATAGAAAACCTCTTTAGCTTTTTTCTGTTTTTCAGATGACGGTTCAAATTAGACAATTAGGAAAAAAAAGGTCTTTGGGTTGAAAGATCCTTCTCCCTTCCCCTAAGAGCCCAAATACTCAAAATATGGATTTTTAGGCAGATAGCCAGGCTTTTATTCAGGAGTGGTTAATATGAAACATATGAATAGTAAATTATGTTACATTGTCTGGAATATAATAGTTTTATATTATAGCCTTGCCTATACTTCAGCCAGTATTAACTTTGGCTTAGGTTTTGGTGCTGGTTTCACATATTTTTCAATAAGACAGTCTACAATGACATAACAGATGATAAAACAGAATCTTAAACTTGAAAGTCAAAAATATTTCCCTACGCTGAAAAATCAAACCCTCAGAAGTCCAGCTGCTGGCTCAGAGAAAATTTCACTCAGCTGCCCCAGCCAAAATCTCCCCAACACCTGTGACACGTGTCCTAACTCCCAAAGCAAGCTACTCCTGTGATTTTCAATGTGGAAATCTAAAGGAGGAATAGGAGTAGGAGACATTATTGTCCTCCAACTCCACCACTTGCAGAGGCTTCTGCAGTTCACACAGGTGAGAACTTCGCATCACAATGCTGCTGAGAGTAGAGCTCTCAGGAGTGGCCAAACCTGCAGCAACACTCGCTAGTCTGGGTTAGTCCAGCTCCAGGATCTGGGGAGGCTCCTTTTTGC
Organism: Sialia sialis; assembly: GCA_009812075.1. NCBI lineage: Eukaryota > Metazoa > Chordata > Aves > Passeriformes > Turdidae > Sialia > Sialia sialis. Next base: position 39,589,529 of record VRYO01002734.1, on the reverse strand, counting down.
CATGGGCAGTAATACACAGTTGATGATCTAGCAGACTATTGAGAAGGCACAGCTTTCAGCACATTCTCCTCTCTGTGCAACCTTCATGTCCCAGGGAAAACCTCGTCCAGTGGCTGTCCAGTCTTGCCAAGTCTTTCCTAAGCCTCCTCTGCAAGCTGACTGAGATCTAATGGGAAATCAACAAGTTGCAGTGCAGTTGGGTCGGTATGTCCCTGCATAGTCTTACCACCCTCCTCACTATGGTATCTCAGCTGCAGTCCTTGTAAAATTTTTGCTCATAAGCCCAGATCTTAGGATGTACATATTAAAAATAAATAATGAAATCCCTAACAAAACCCCAAAGCCTGCTGGAAGGGAACAAAATAAATCCCAAGTCTTCTGGATGTCAGAATAGCCTGTGATTTCACAGTTTAATGATCCCATTTCGAGAGGATACAAAATCTGCTTCAAAAAACATACCCAAACAATTCTCCAGAGTTTAACATAGAGGTTCAAATTAATAGCTTGTGCAAAATACTTGTCTCAGGTTAGCAAAGACGGAAATGAATTTGTAGACACATAAATAAGCTTTCAAAGAAATTTAAAAAGCAGAGGTGGACATGATTCAAGAGCCAAGAGAGCTGGCAAGTATGGTGTGGTCTCACAGATTTTATTGGTGTAATAGTCCATAAAGTCAATACAATTATTTTAAACTAGTGAGAGAACTTACTGCAACTTGTAGTTTTTGTGCAAAAGTATCTCAGGATGAAGATGATTGTTAGCATTCATCTGTTCCCACCCAACAATAATTCCAGCCTCTATTATTGCAAAACCAGAAGCCCAGGAGCTGAAATAGAATAAAGAAAAGAGGAAATGTGCATGAAAGGCCCTTCAAGTCCATTTTATTTCTGTGACTCGCAGATGTATGATTACTGCTTGGTTTCTCTGCCCAGGAGGCTGACACTTTATGTATGACTACTTTGTATATGGAAAATTCAGAATGGTATCTTATACCCCTGGATTTAAATCTAGTAAAAATATTCCTGTAATATACACTAGCCAGTAACAAACACAAAGCCAGATTCTTTCCATGGGCTCTGAGAAATTAAGAGTCTAATACACATTACATTATTTATTAGGATGGCATCATAATTTTTGTTCCTCCTGTATAAATATTATAATACAGGGTTTTACAAAGCTGCCTTATAACACATTTTTTTGCAAAGGAAACAATTCCTGCCTTGGGAATTAAAACAAAAAAAGAAGAAAAAAACCCACCAAAAAATTTTATAGAAAAAACTCAGACACTGAAGAATGAAGCTATGTACTGGATAAATGGAGCCTCCATCAGCAAAAAAAGGAAATTCCTATTGCATTTGAAAAAAAAATTAAAAGAAACAAAATAATGAAAAAAAAAAACAACTGAGCAATACTAGCTACAGATGAATGCTGCACCCATTTTGCCAAGCAGCTGAAGGTCACAAGTCCAGCCCAGCAGAAGCACTTAACTCTAATGCATACTATTTGTCTCACGCAACGGTGGTGTCATTCCACTGAAGAATGAAACCCATGCTGGGAAAGTCAGCCCATGCAGTGGACTCTGCCTAACCCATTTCCTTTTAAATGCACATTCTGTGCAGGCATGAGTCTACTCAGCTGGCTGCCCTTAACTGCATTATCCATAATGTGCAGAGCTGGCATCCAGGATTGCCCCTAGAAGGCAGCTCAAGCAGTGGGATCGTCTTCAAGGCAGCTAAAACTGCTCTCCAACCAAATAGGAATAAAGTTTCCTTTCAGGTTTATCCTCTTAGAGTGGCTCCTAAACTACATATGCCCCATCTAAACACATAAAATTAAATACTCACCCTTTTCTCTCTAGCAGCCCAGTACAATAATTTCACGCGTATAAAGCTCACCCTTTTGACTAAAATTTTGATCAAAATCTGGAAGTGCGCCTTATAGGCCAGCGCGCCTTATATGTGGGCAAAGTTCGGAAATTTGCCAACCCGGAAGTGCAAGCTGCAGCCACACTGCTGCGAGGGCAGCCGCAGCCGCCACCACGAGGGGGGCAGCCTGGCAAGGGGGGCCACCATGGCGAGGGCAGCAGCGGCAGCCAGCACCGGCTGGGAGTGTTGGGGCCCACAGCACAGGGAGGGTGCCTGGGGCTGGATTTAAAGGCTGCACCAATCTGTGGAAACTGTTTGCAAATTGAGCACCTGCCCCTGATCCGTTACTAATTTGTTACTTTGTTGTGCGTGGATCCTCATTGAAAAAAAAAAGAGTGCGCCTTATAGGCCGGTGCACCTTATATATGGACAAAGTATGGGGAATTGACGGTATCTTATACTCCGGTGCACCTTACAGGCATGAAATTACCGTACCTATTAAACTCCCAACTTTCAACATTTCTCTGCCTCTCCCTTTTTGAACATCAAGAAGCCACAAGTGGTCAGCTTTCTGTGTCTGAAGTAAAGTTCTTTCCCAAGTGTTTGTAGTTGTATGTTCATGCCTCCCATTATCACTCTTAAAAAGACTTGCTATTCAGACATGCAAAAAATAAAGGTGACTTTTCGTTATGTTTAAAGAGAGTGCATAAGGGAATTTATGATCCTAGGAACTAGACACATAGAGGTGTTTTAATTGGAAGTACTCTGAACAGCCATATCAGGACAAGTAAAAAAGTCTTTCTGGGTTCCAGAACTGCATTAGGAATGAGGCCCTTAAAAACAGCTATTTCATCCAAGTTTTCATGTAAGAGAGAAGTTTTTATCTCAAAATCTTTTTTAATCCATGAAATTTTGACCTCAGTAAATTATTTTTGCCATGCTCTACGATTACATTCTCACCCACAGAAAAAATACCAAACACCTGTGTCCTAACTTTTCCTTATTTTCTTGTGATTTTACCTCCTGAGCATGCCCACCACTATCATCACTTTGGAAAACCCAAATGTATTTTAGACAAATGTTTACTAATATTTAGTTCCCAGTTTTTCAACAAGAAGTTTTCCAACTAAATCTGTTCATTCTCATCCTTGTATAAAGCTACAAAGAAAACCACTACTGAAACAAGTAGCAACATCTTACCGGGTCTGCCAGCATGAGAAGGCTATGAATGTGCTGAAGCAAGACTAGAGGAGCATCACAGAGATAATCCAAGGGCTGGAGCACTGTTTCTGCAAGGACAGGCTGAGCAGGAGGGGATCTTTCACCCTGGAGAGGAAAAGGATCCATGGAGACTTTTTATAAAGAAAGCCTACAAGAAACTGGAGAGGGACTCCTTACAAGGGCACATAGTGATAGGTGTGATGCCTTTAAATGAAAGGAGGGTAGCTTTAGACTACATGTTGGGAAGAAATTCTTCACTGTGAAGGTGGTGAGACACTGCAACAGGTTGCCCAAAGAAGTCGTGAAAGTCTCATCCCTGGAACCATTCAATGCCAAGTTGGGTGGGGCTCTGAATACCCTGTCTAGTGGGAGGCGTCCCTGCCCTTGGCAAGAGGTTAACTGGATAATCTTTAAGATCCCCTCCAACCCAAACCTTTCTATGATTCTATGACATTTCATTGTAAGAAAGGAAGAAACAGCAGTCTCTCCTCATCTCTTGTACATGCAAGCAAGCATTAGCTTACAGATCCAGCAGTAAACACAGGAACATGAGCCACCTGAGCACATCTTTGAGAAGGAATCATTGTCTTTGCCATTTAAATACCAGTCCTGAAGGAAATAAGATGAAGTTCTGGTAGCATCGTGTCCTAGCAACAGAATTTTGCACAGTCAGTACAATGGATGGGAGCATTTGCAAAGGAGGTCTTAGGTCCAACAGTTTCATTACTGCAAGATATAAAATTATTTCCAAATAGCTTAGGTTCAACTGTTCACTAATAAGTTGAAGTCTTTACGTGTCCACATTACTTTCAGAATTGCGGTATCCAAGCTATTCTTAATTACCTACAGTTCACTGCTTTTCTAATTTATATTGGCATAGATAATTTTTCTGCAAACTTTTGGTTATAACTTGCATATTTATTTTTGACTGGAGTGAAACAGTGCAATGTCTGAGTACTCAGAAATCCATACATTTCTAAAGCTCCTTGAGTTTGCTATATGATTGCAATTCCAGGCCAAAAGCTGCCTGGCCTTCTCAATGGTCACTCCATACAGGCATGTGCAGCCAAGGGTGTCCCACCCAGCCTGAGGGACTGACCAGCACTGAGGTCAGACCACTTTGTGTCACAGGGCCACACATTCTTCTTTGGGAATTCCTGACTGTATTCACTTTATTGAATAAAATATTCTGTGCAGATAAATCCTTTCACTAGATAAATAGGAGATACAGATATGTGTGTGTATATATATATATGTAGCTTAGAGCCTAATATGTATGTGTTGAAAGAATTTTCATGTTTACCTTTTCTTTCAGGTGGAGTATTTCAGGTGTGGGGTTTTTTTGGTTTGGGTTTTTTTTGGAGAGGTACAATATTATTTATGAGAGTAATAAAAGTACTTTTATCACAGGGTCTTGATCTCACAACAGTAGAAAAGGCAAGGGTGCAGATTTTTTTGGAGTTGTTCCACAGCTGTAAAATGTATTCAGTTCCTAAAAAATAGCTGGTAATATCTTACAGTTGAAAATTAATTAACTATTTAATTTCATTAATTAACTGAATGAATCAATGACTACGTAGAGCACGTTGTAAGAAAAATTCTAGAAAGACTCTTACTTTGAGATTAAACCATTTTTGCTAAGCCTTGTAGATTTAATGTTGTGCAGACCTGGAAAAATATTACATCTAATTATACTTGCAGTGCCACAGAAGCAGTGAGGAACTTGAGAATACGACTGATAAGTGGCTAGATAGGAGGCTAATAGATATGAATAGTTCATCAAAGGTGTAACAAGGACTACACAATATAAGTCTGCTACTGTAAGAGGAAGATAATCAGAGACAACATTTAAAGTTGCATCATATCTAAAGAATGCCTCATGCTGCCAGCTGCAGGAGCCTGAGTTCATGCTCAGTGGATAAGTTAATTAACTAATTTAATACATCATGATGGATGCATTAGGGAAGATAATCACTGAGAGAAGGCTGAAGAGAAACCATCTGAAGGCATAGCCCAGTGCTTATAGAGAAGAGCTGCAGTGCAGGTTTGGGATGCCTGGGCTCTGCCTGGTGAGGCCCCAGGTGGGCTGCTTGGCTGGGTACACAGCCTGGCACCTCTGACCTAACACATTACCTGGGTCAAAAATGCCCTGCTGGGCCCTGAGCCTGAGCACAGCACGGGGGGCTGATCCCAGAAATGCCAAGAACAGACTGAAAATAGGCAGCAGTGGTGAGTGGTTGCCATTGCACCGGGGAGATGCCTCAGTCAGGTGAGGCCCATGGGAACCTGCAGACACAGGGCAGACAGAAGTATCCCATGGAACACAGTGCACAGACACTGCCAGGCATAATAAACACTCCGTGTGTGCAACAATCACACAGAAAATCCTCCCAAACCCCTTACCACCAGTACATGTTCCATAATTTTAGCTGCTAAAGCTGCCATCAGCAACCAAGATGTTGTACAAGGAAAAAAATGTATAAAAACTTGATGTAAGGTGGCAGAACAGCAGCCATAAACTCTCTTCCAGAAATCCATGGTTTCTCAGCCCAAGCAACCATCTTTTGATCCAGTCCAAACCAGATGAAAACTGAGATGTTGGCCTGGTTGTAAGGAAAGGAATTAGAAGAGGTGACTGATTTGCAGTCACTTGGAAACAACAGACTGAATGCCACTGAAAGAAGACAATAAGTAATGGCGTGAATATTACTTTAAATACAGAAAATAATAAAGAAGCAGACAAACATTCATAGAGTTGATTTTTGAAGAAAGGAGAGTAAGAGGCTGCCAAAGGAGAGTGGCAAAGGTTAGAATATTTTGAGGAGTAAAAAATTAGCACATCTATAAATATGACCTATTGCAAAAACCAGGTATTGCAGATGGCTTTTTTTTTTTGAACCACATTCAATCTTAAGCAGCATGTGTAAAGAAACCAGACATAAATATTCACACAGCCCTGGTGCCTGAATTGCTTTCTTATCAGGGAGCCACCCTGCCTTGAACTGCACACATTTAGCAGAGTTGTATAACAATTGAGCAGCACTGCAGATCAATCATGGATACAGACATATCTTTCTTCCATGGTTCCACAGTTTTAGAAAAAAATTAGTCTCCTGCTTAATGATAAGGCTTTCTAAACTGTTAAATCTCTGAGAAAGAGTAAGCTGCAGGCTTAAACATGGTCCAGAAAAATAATTAACAGGTTTTTAAAGATTATTTCTCTTTCCCAGCTTTTGCAGCACATTTGCTGAAAAATTCTGGTCAAAAGTATAAAATCCTTTGCCAGCTGGAAGAGGTATTTAATCTTAAAATAGTCAATAATATTAAACTTACTTTGGAAAAGCAGATATTTTTTCCAAAAAGCAGACAGCAACCTCTAATCTAATTCATACATGAACTCCAAATGGATTATAAAAGAAAACTGAGTACCTTCTAGAAGAAACCAGGCATGTTCTCTCCTGGCATAGATTAGGTATGTTTTTATTAAAATCAGTGGAATGTGCAATTTGTTTCTCACTTTTGAGTAAGTTTTAACATCCTGCCAGTGGAGTGGAGCAACAGACTGAAACAGTCATGAAAACAAGTGACTTCTAGTGATGGTGGGAGAATTATAGCTGTATCAAAATCTTGTCATGCAAGAGATATTTAATACTCAAAACTTCAGTGCTGCAGGTGAAACCATGTAAGCAGTACTTACACAGAAACAGAGAATAAATGCTGCAAGATCGTGGTCATAGTCCGGATGTTCTGGGTTAAACCTACACCACTGAAGAGCTTGAACCCCTTCATGGTATCAGTTTTTATGATATTGATGTTCCCCTAAAACAGACAAGACAAATAAGAGGATGTGGGAGCTCTTCCATGCCATTTTTATCCATCTAAAATTCTCATTAAAAACCAGGAGATGTGTAAGGAAAGCTAGGTCACTGTGTCACATCTACGATCTTGTGAGGAAAAGCCTCTGCAAAATGCAAGCACAAAATGAAGCAAGCCCCTTCCAAACTGTGGGTCTGTCCATTCCTGCAATTTGACTTGTGCAGAGCAAGTCTGAGGCCAGCAGGGATACAACAGCTAAGAAAATTAATGACAAGGTAGAAAACTAAGGCAGTGTCCAAACCCAGTAAATACTACTTGCAGAGAGCTGAGATCTCTTCCTGCACTGTTCAGCTCTCCCACGAACAAACAGAAATGCTCTGCTCTGAGCACAGAAGTCTGGCCCTTCCCCACAAAGGTTCCCTCAGCTTTGGTTCTCCTTATCAAAAAGCTGAAACAAAATAGAAGGATATTTATTTAGTTATTCTACTGAATATCACAAATAAAGTAGTTTCTCTCCATGAGCCTGCCCAGTGACACCTTTGTACCCTTCCATACAATTTCCTAAACAGAAGCCCATTAATATAACCCAACCTGTCTCATCATAAGCAAAATAACATCCCAAGACTATTTTTTTTTAATGTGAACCTACATGAATACAACTCTTACAACCACTGGGATGCAGCTGCTACTCTTATACCCTTATTTAACAGTACATAAAAAGGAAGGATGATCAAAGCTATCCTAAAATAGAAGCAGAAGGAATGCTTTCACCTGATGTCAAATGAGACCTCTATGAACCTATTGTACAACCACATCACCAGGTTGGGTTTATATTCCTTTCCATACACTTCAGCCTAGCAGAAAGAGTATGCCTCAGTCTTTATGCATCTAAATTACTAAAATATCAAAATTAAAATCAATATAAACCTAGGAACTAATTTATCCTGAAGCTTATGAATCAAGAACTGAAAAAGTGAATATACTCTTAGAGGATCCACACTCCTTACCAAAAGAAAGCTTATTTTACTTCTTTGTATGAATGTTATTAAAATCATTGACAACAAATCCCAACCAAAAAAATCAATAAAAATAAGAAAATGTGGCCATAGTTTAATTACTTCTAACTTTAACTTAAATTAGGTATCAAAAAAGGTGCTGCCAAATTTAAAATCAAACTAAGGGTCTAACCTCAGCAAAGAATCAAGAGACAATTCAATTACAGAAAGTAACAACAGCATTTCTTCAAAAAATAATCTGTTTGCAAATTCTAGAAAGTAACAATCAATTTGTTGAATCTCCAGCTGAAACCAGAGTAATTTAAAGTGCATTCACACAACAGTGAAGCAGAATTATCTAATCTGCAATCTCAGGCTACTTGAGCTTCCTTCTGGGAAAGCTGCTTTTTGATAGGTGCATGTTTACACAGCATGGCTCCAAGGCTCCTAGAAGATCCAATGTAGATTCCAAAAGTTAAGGTATCTGAGGCCATGCATTCAGAAGTACTTCCATTTGCAATGAAAAAACTTTAAAACTTTCAGTTTAAAAACTTTTCATTTTTATTCTTTTGCCAATATATGTTTTATAAGTGCTCACAAAACTCTCAAATGCATTACAGCCTAAAGTTAAAGTTGGGATATCTCTCACCCTAATAAAATACAAGCAAAAAAAATTAAGATTAAAAAAACGTACTTTAGAATATCAGGGATCCATAAATGCATCAGCTGAGAGCTTCCTGGTCTCTCATGTGTGAGCACTGGGACGGCATCTGGGACCAAAGCACCCACAGTGGTGCCACAGAGCTGGAAGGCACCAAGATGGGTTAGAAGCTGCAGTTTCCTGGTAGTATTTTTGCTTCTTCTTTCCAAAATTGCCCACATGGGGATTTTAGGAAGACTTGTTGGGATTTTTGTCACAAACTTTCCTTTCTTCTTGAATTTTGTTTGTTAAGCCTTGCAAATCTTCCCATTAAGGTCCTTAGGCAAACAAGTCAGCACACAGGCATGCACCATGATCAAGTTCTTTTCATCAGCTCAAACAGGGAAGAAATTTCTGAGCTCTTAAAATTCATGCAATGTCAACAATCACAAAACCTGAAAGCTTAGATCTTTTTATAATTTTCTAAATTACCTTTGGATATAATTCAGGATTGGCATAATTACATGAATAAATATTTTTAAGTTGCATTCTCACACTAATATATTAAAAGCTTCATTTTTAAAAATACTTTTATCAATAATCAATCAAAAACTGTCCAGCCCATGAAAAAACAGTAAAAATAAATGAAAACTTATGACAGCTTAGCAGGAACATTCCCATGTTAGAACACAAGTTTTCACTTCAAGTAGCATTGTAAGTAAAAAAGAAGCTACAATCTGATGTTTCATTTTGTCAGTTCTGTTCAAAATATGGTAAACTAAGCCTCAGTAAGAATATGAACCCTTTTCTTCAGATTGTTTCCATTTCTCTAAGGGCTATCAGGGGAATATTGCATTTGCCGTTGAACGATAAAGGAAAGCACTGCGTGTTGGCAGATGGTTGCCTCAGAACAAAAACAAGTCAGTGATTTTAGGCAAACTGCAGATATGAATTCATGGACATGAGGATAATAGCAAGAATATGCCATTACGAAAGTGAGTTACATGCTCAGGTTTATTGTTCCTCATCTTGTCAGAGTAATTTAAAAGTAAATCAATAATGATAAGTGATCCCCAGCTGCCAATTAACAATGCATCATATATGTCCTTTAGGCACTGCAATAAAGATGATTCAGGGAATAGATTTGGAGAGCAAGTGAGGAGTAGCTCAGATATCATTTAGAGATTGATATCCACTTGGAAAGGGATCTCTGAAATAATACAACTACACTGGAAACATGGAAAACTGCAGGTAAGGGAAATGTATATTACCTAAAAGGCTGAGAAATCTTTGTGGAAGGAATTGTCACAGAAGCTCTTCCTTTCAAATGAAGAAAGTTCTCTCTCTTGTTTAGTGGCCCAAGGAGATCATATTTGTAAATGCAGAGAGTAAAGATATGTATGCAGGTTTATGGTCTCCCAGGCAAGGTTTTAGATCCTGATCCAGCTTCTTCTTCCAAGTCCCCACTGTTGCCAGGGAAGCTGGACAGGGAAGCAAGTCACAGAGGGAGAAGCTCTAGTCTTGAGGCTGAGGAGAAGCAAGAAACTCCAAAACACAGCAGCATGGGGCAGGCTGCAACACCGACCCAGCATCCCTCAAGGAACAGCAAAGCAAAAGAGCCGGGCTGTGACTTGGCACCATCACCCACAACTAACAGCTGTGAAGCACATTAGGGCTTGGCAGGCCTTTGAGCTTGACCATGATGAGCAGTTTGGATACAGCCAATGTTCTTCAGGGTTTCGGATTCCCTTCAGAGCTCAATTCGTTACTTCCTGACTTTTGGTATTCAAGCCATTTGTTTCATGTGACAAATAAGTTTATCTATTTTTCTAAGTTAAAAATCCCATAATTGATCTTTTAAGTAACAGTTCGGCAATAAGAAGATCTTCTGATCCAAACTCAACTCCAGCCCAGCTCCACCCCATCTTTGTCTTCAGCCTGATCAGGATTCTTCAAACTTTCCCAGACCCTCCACAAGCACTCCAGGCACCAAAGCATGGATCTAGAGAAGACCTTTCCTTCCTCCCAGTTCTCACTGCTCCCTGTTGCAGGAGGGAAAGGAAGGAAAAAAAACCAACAAAACTCCCCACAACTAAACAAAACAGACACGGAGGACAAAAATAAAACCTGCATTTATGGGCTTTGACTGTGGTTCAGTTGCTCCAGAGCACTATGTCCAAGCTAAAGTTGGCAGGACTTTGGCTGAAGAAGTCCATAAAATTTAACTATGCAAATTATTAAGGGGAGGCTGTTGGGTGTAGGTGCAGGGTGGGTTTTCATGGTCAGATTGAACAAATGTTTGCAGAATCCTTCAGAAGCTGATACAGGAAGAAAAAAGAATGAGGTTTACACTCAAATGCAGCAAGACATCCTTGTTTCATCCATAAAATGAGTAAATCTGAATTTGAGTTAGAGATGAAATAATGTTATATATTTCTATTTACCACAATTGAATAAAGCCTTTAATATTATCCATTCCAAGGCTGCAATGAACACTGCTGAGGGCCTTTAAGAAAATCATATTATGCCATGGAGAACAGCATAATGATCATATCCTCAAGTTAATAGAATACAACCACTGCCTACACGTAATACCATAAATTAACTTTTATATATATGTATCCAATAGGCTTATCCTTAACAACCTGAAATTTCTTACCCTGATGATGTAAACCAGTATGCCATTCTCTCCTGCATGTGGTCAGCTAACAGAGTGTTTTTCCCGCATCATTCTAACATTATAGCATTTTAGATTTACAGAGGTTGGGGGGGGCAGAGGGTAGAAGAAAAGGGCAGTGACTCCACTCAAAACGATTCTCAGCAAATATCCTCCCAGCACTACTAAACTGAATTAAATTGGTTTGCCTAAAACAAGCAGACATCGGTGACATTTTAGGCCAGGGAATTAGATTTTAGAGTAGCCATGAAAGCATTTATTAAATTCATGAAATGTTAATCTCCTAATAGTAATATATAACCTAATTTCATTTGTATGAATTAGCCATGAATCACAATGGTAATAGAACCGCTAAATCAGACAGAGGCTATGCTCTGTAGCGCTGGGTAATTTCTTCGTTATTTTCCTTGCTTTGAAAAAGTAGCTTAAACATGCAAATGAGAAAACAGTCAAGTACTTGAGTCTTCCCCACGTACTGAAGGTGAAGGATGGTAAGACTCAAATCTTATTTTAGGTTTCACAGCCATACAATAGTAACCTGTGCTGGGGTTTCAGAATCAAACTTCAAGGAAGCAGTAGAAACCAGAGCTGGGAGTTGGACTTACATGATCCTTGTGGGTGCCTTCCAGTTCAGGGGATTCTGTGACTAAACCTCAGACACTGAGAGATTCCCTTTGAAACAGAAATTTCACCAATCTGAAAGTAATCTTTATTACTTAAAGACTTATGAATTTATACTCAAGAAGTACCTCATTAAGCAAACTCATATTGCAACTTTGTGATGCCTTCATAGAAAATGTAATAGAACATTACAGAAAGTAAACACATAACACACAATCTATAGTAAAAGTCTAAATGTACCTTAAACAAGACATAGCATGGTGAGAGAATAAAATCTTGACTGTTCTACTGAAATTAATGGGCATTGTGTAGCTAAAACCCCTTGGATCCCTTTGTAAATATGCCTATTACATTGTTTTACACCAGCCTGCAAGAACAAGACTTAGTCACCAAGGCTTCAAACTAAATGAAACCAGAGCAGAAACTCTGCTGCTTAACATAATGGGCCGACAAGACAGCAATAATGGGCACACCAGATTGTCCTTCCTGAGGACAGAAAGAAAAACTTGGTCCCTAGCTTGCACATAACCCAGGTGGAGAGGTTGAACCCGTGAGCATCCCTTGAGCTGAGAAGACCACACTGCTCTTGCGGCAGAGGAAGAGTGAAAAATGGTGGCCCCAAGAGTCTCATTGCCAAAAGGTGTTTTTGTGAGCATGGCCAGAATGTGAGGGAGTCACAGTGTCATTTTACAAGCTGTACTTGTAAGCTAGATACCAAATTATAAATGAAGTTATACATGTTGCTTTTCTGCCTTAACTAAAGAAGGACAGACATCTCATTCACCTAAAATCTGTTATCATTGTTTTCTGGCAGGATGGATGACACATCCTAATTCCAAGTCCACTCTTGTGTCTACATACTATCAACATCCTCCTAATTTTAACCTTATAAAAATGGATAATTGGTTTGCAGCAAGAAAAGGGATAAGATTATGTACGATTCAATAGTACATACAACTACAATTCATAAAGATCTTAAACCAATCCAAGTTCAACTAGCAAGCATGTGCGCACTGTCCAATGAAGTTAAAAGTTCATGATGACAGGAATAATCTTTTCCTTTCAGGAACTGTACAGAATTCTAGTCCATTTAATAATTATTTCCTTCAAACCACTTCCCACATGCTCCTAAAGGAAATACTAGAAATTTAATATTAGTGGCCGTGGTCAGTTCATGAACGTTAAGATATTGATATTGCTTTATTTTTTTATCTCCTTCTGTCTTCCAAATATGTAGATTTACTCTCATATCTAACTGTAGTATCTACGAAAAAAGCCTGATTTTCCTTAACAAATACCATATCTGGTTTACATAGTTTATTTTATTCATTTTTTAACATTGCTTCCTGGAATACTATCTTTGTTTTTTGTTTGCTTCATTCACCTAGATGTCACATTGTCAATTGGTTATATCTCAATCTCAGCACCTTTTATCACAATAAAAATAAAATGCAATAAAATGCACCCAGCTCTCATTCTCCACCTGTGTCTACATGATTTGAGTCTGTTGCCTATCCTTAATCAGAAACTCTCTGGCTGGGCAGGCATTAGCTCTCAGCTGTTTCTCTCTATTGAGCTTCCTATGGGGAATTCCTCTAATGTTCAATCCAGCTGTTACTGATATTCTCAAAGCTGAAAATTTCACAGCCTTGGTATACACACTAGGTCCAAATTATGAATTATTGGTTTTGCCAATACAGTATTTCAGAAAAATTACCCTTGCAATGGTTATCTCCCATTCCAAGTCTGGTTCCTCACCACATAATTCCTGTAATATAACCTGACTTCTTTTGGGTTTCAAACCGATGGAATTTGAAAATATTTGAAAGATGAAATCTTTATCATCTTTGGCTATAATTCATAATCTTTCAAACTCTTTCTCAATGCCATCCTGCCCAACAACTGCTTTTGATGTCTCATCCAAAGACAACACAATTCTGTGCAATCTTGAAGCTGGCCACACTAGGGCTCAGTCCTTAGATCAGTCCAGTAGTACCTAAACACCTACATCACATGCTGTGCTATGGCTTGGCAGGTACCTTCCAATAAATGTAACCTTTCCTTGACAGCAAGTCAAATTGCAAGTCCAGGGCTTCCAGGAACATGGGTTATGCTTTATCTCACAGACCAAACTGATGTAATCACAGAATAGTATATCCATTCAGGATATCAGCTTTATAAATATCTCTCAAATGGATCCTTTTGAATCTGCTGCAACCATGCCTTTATCTTTTCCAGTAGTTCTGATATTCCAGTCTGTGGGTCAATACGTAGTCCAGGTACTTTTCAGGGCTGCCAGGTTCAATCATACTGAGGGGGTGCTGTTAGCTGCCCATGTAGGACAGTAATTGATCATGCCTTTAGTTGTCTTGATACAAATTCTGTCTCCTATTATGTCTTGAGGCCAGTTAGCTCACAGAAGACCTCTCCAATTTCAGTATTTTTTCTGCATTCACACAGGATCCACTCAATAGAAGCAAGTTTTGTGCAAAGATAACAGTTGTTTATTTTTCAAGCAATATTGAAACCCACATCCTTCCTCATCTAAGTTATACAGTTACAGCATCCATAGATGAGTTAAACAAAATTGGAGACATCTGATCACCTGGTTTTGTACCAGTCTAAATCCCAACTTCATTAGATATTTGGCATATTTTCAAATCAGATATTACATCTACCCTACATCAATTTTTTTTTTCTGGTCATATCCAGTAGAGCATTCAGAAATATTCTTAGCTTTAAGCACAGGTGTAAAGTGCAATTGCTAAATCAAGAGTCCTGACTTTACATTAATTTCCTCATGAGCCTTCTGTAAATGTTAGTAAGCACAGGCTATTTTTGAAAAGCATATTAAGGAAGTTACATTTAAGGACAAATAAGAAAGCTTTTTAAAAATTATTTTTGTCTACTATATCCTTCTTTTTTGAACAGAAATGCAAAATGTTTGTATTTTAACAGCTTTTTAGAGCAGTCGCCATTTATGGACCTATTGGCAAAAAATATTGGTTTCTGCATCCATCTAATGTGTCTTTTAGATAATGCAGTTCTTAAGGCAGTGTTTCAAAAAAATTGCTTTCTTTGTTGAGTTATCAGATTCAATTATCCCCTTCAGAAAAGCAATCAATACCACACCTGATTTAAGAAAGTTGCTATGCAATGCTTTTATATAATGGCAGCAATCCTTTAAGCTTTGGGAATCCAGCACTGTCTCCATTGGTGCCATGCTCCAGCTCTTGAATTATATGTCCCTGAGTAAAGGCAAGGAGGGAGGGAGGGAAAGAAGAAGAGAAGGAAGGAGTCCAAGCTGTACCAGACAGAGCTGCTTCTGAATCCCATCTAAAAATCCATTGGGCATTTCTGATGGGTACAGGGGTTCTTGCCTCAATCCTATCAAAGTATACACCTGTCGGCAGCTGGCATGCACTCTACCAATAATCAGGTGGGTTCAATCAGGAACCTCTTGACACCCAATCTGAGCTAATCAGGCTGAATAATCCCCTGCTCATGGGCATTAAAAAGCAGAAGGATCAAAAATTATTAGATATTAAAGATGCTGGCCCCAGTCCTGAACCAACGTATTAATCACTACTCATTAAATAGTGTCCCCATACTAAACAGCACATGTTTGGCCAGTTAATTTTGGCACTACCATGATGATTTGAGAGCTAAAAAGAACATAGATAAAATCTGCAATAAAATAATGGTACTGTTGTTGATTATTTGTACAAGCCATGAGTGAGAGAGCATTGATAGACACAATTGAGAAGTTTGTTATTCAAAGATCTGCTATTGCAATAAAACTTCTCTAACTTCAGTAGACAGAAAGCCATAGTTCTGCAACACAGCATAAATGCTAATCATCCAAATGAACAAACAGTAACATTAAAGCAATCTGTGTAATAAAACACAAAATATCTTCCGAATTAATCCATATGGAAAAAAAAGGTGACTGCGTTTGAGTAGGCCAGTGCTGATTTGTTGGGGTTTTTTTACAGAAGTTATATAGCAAATGCAGTCTGGAAATTATTAAAATGCAAAATAATGTTACCATTGTGTACTCCATGGTTTTGAAGGAATCTTGATAAACAGAAGATATGCCCTTTATTCAACTGTAATTGGCACAGTCATTTGCATAAAGGCAGAAATATAGCCAAGAGTTCTAAACAAAACTGGAAAGCAAAAATAAAAGACTGATTCAGTGCAGTTTTCCCCCAGCAATTTCAGGACTTTGAATCATTCGGAAATTCACTTGAGAATCCATACAAGATTAAACCACAATATTTAGTGGTCTTTGAGTTAAAACCCCAGTTGTAATATTCAGTAATACATCAGAGAGAATGATGTTAAAACCAACTGACATAGGAGAAAGATTCATCACCACTGGGCTGAGTATTATGATACTTGTACACAGAATGTACAACAGACTGGTCAGCTGGGCACAGTCCCTGACTGAAAAGCTCAACCCATCTGTTATAGTGTCAGAGCTTGGCAGGGGACAGCTTCAGATAGAAATCAAGAGGTAGTAACTTCTCAAGCTCAAGCTGGATTGTCCTCTGAAGTCTGAAACATTTAAGTGTCCAAAATACTGTGTTGATTGATGAGTACTGCTCCAAAATAATTATGAAAAATGAGAGAATGTTATAACACTGGCCAAAGTAACTTGCAAAGGGGGAGAGAGGGAAGAACATCTTACAGAAAAGAATTGTGAGAAAAATCAGAGAAACAGCTAGTTTGGACTATAGTGGTGTCAGGCCAGAGCACGCCTATAGAGAGCTTCAAGAAAAAAGGATACCATGCCGTGAGAAAGTTTTGGGAGTAAGGAAACGCTTCAAGGAAACATGCTATTATTGCTGCCTAGTAACAAGTATGCTCATTTTTATGCAAAATTCTTAAAAAGAAGGACAATCCACACACATAAAATTATGTCTGCATTTTCTAGGGGGAAGCTCACCAGAATGGACTACAGCAAATACAGTAATTTCACAATTATAAGACGCATCTTTTTCATTGAAGAATCCAGCCTACCCCAGCAGTGCGGCTTATATTCGGGTGCAGCTTATCTATGGACAAATCCCAGTGAAATGCCAACCTGGAAGTGAGAGCTGACCAGGGAGGGTGCCTGGGGCTGCCTTTAAAGGCTTCACTGGTCTATGAAAACTGTTGCAACTTGTTGCACCTGACACCAAACCCCCGCGCTGGTGCGATTCTGTTACTAATTTGTTACTTTGTTACACATGGATCCTTGTTTTAAAAAGAAAAGAAAAGAAAACAAAAAGGTGCGGCTTATATTCAGGTGCGGCTTATATATGGACAAATCCCGTGGTCTGCCCAGCTACTGGGAGGTGTGGCTTATAATCAGGTGCAGCTTATAATTGTGAAATTACTGTAAGTTGTTCTTCAGTATTCTACCCATCAGTACATACATTTCAACAACAGTAACCTCCCTTCAGGACACATATCAACCATTCTGAGAATGGCCAGCTATAGCCCATGAGTATCAACACACACCACATTGCATCTGTTCTCATTTCAGGCTGTAGTTAAACACAACATATTTATTAAAAAGGCAAATATCTCAGCGGCAGGCAGAGGTGAATAATAATGCCCATCCTGAGTGTTGGAGATACTGAAGTGTGAAAGGCAAATGGTAACATATGAATAGAGTATAAAGTAGAAGCTGACAGAATACATCACTCATTTTAATGTCCTAAGGCATGTCTTGGAGGGATATGTAGTATGGCAACCTTGAGTCAAAGCTAAATCTTTGTCTGTCGGGGCTTGAAATAACCATCACTTGTTTTCATTTCTTTCTACAGAACAACCTAACTATTTTACAAACAGGAAAAAATGTAAGAAAAAACACTAATTATAAATATGTCTAAATATATTTGACAACACATCAAGATTCTCCAGTCTTCTTTCCTTATTGACAGCCTTTTCAATCTGCTATAGGAAACTACGGGTTTTCTTATATTAAAATTTCATACCACCCTTCCGTTTTCCCAAAGTTGTTTCTAAAATGACTCTAAATAATCCTGATGCTTCTAAAATTCCTGGGAGTTATGTATTTGTCAAAAAATTATTTTGTCCTTCAAAAATATTTCTAACATAACCATTTATCTTCTAATACCATAATCCACCACCCTTTCTCCAGTAACTAGCCCATCTTTGCACCTGGGGATCATCAGTGCATATAATTCCATGCTTACTTATTCCTAACAACAAAGTCAGCTTTTCTCGAGTAAAATTCCTTTTAGGAAAAGCTTTAGTCTCTTTTCTGATCAGGAGATCCTTGCCAGTGTGGAGGATATTTAAATTCCTCATGTGTTTTAAATGACCTTAGTATTCTTTGCATGGAATTGCCAATTGTAACGACTGTGTGTGAATGTTAAACATGCTCATCCAAAAAACTTCCCTGCTGTCAAACCTTCCAGGACACTAACTGTATAGTGGTGTAAATGAACCAATATAAATAAAAAGTAAAATATTAAAAATATATTTAGAAATAATTTGACTGGTCTTATCCCAAAGCACAAACTCCTACTGAACTTGATTCTCATAGATCCCTCAAATGAATGCATCACAAATATATATTTCGATACTGCACAGACGAGTGCTTCTAACTATCAAAAATATTTTTACTTCAGAGTAACCTGTCCTGCTAAATTTTTAGGAACTCAGTACAACAGTAGGATTTCATTTATCTCTGTACTCAATAATACTCTAAGCACAGAAAATCTGCAATCCTGATGTTCAAGCTCTTGACTTGGTTCATATTGTAAGTACTGTTTAGATAAAAAAAAACATTGGTGGGATTCTCTTTGTCCAAAATCTGGCAGTTGGAATAACATTTTGGTAATCCCAGCTCTAAGCTGTTACATATAAAACATGGAAGCAAATTAAAATGTTCTGTTTCACTCATCTCCCAAAGGTTTAAATCATTTCATGTCAAAGAGGAACAGAATCTAAAAATGTAAGGGGAAAGACACCACTTTCTCACATCCCTTTCTCCACAGTTACACACTGAGAATGTCCTTGAAGAGTTTGAAATAAGCCAAAATCCAATCATCCTCAAGACCTGAATTTGACATTCCTATTCTGTCATCTACAACACCAAATTTACTACATATCCATTTAGGGTCCTTTAGTGAAATATTGAAACTGGTAGCGAAGAAGGGGAAGTGTTTTTCCAAACACAGCAATGGCAGCAATTTTTCCTCTGTTTTTAAAGCAGAAGACAATGTGCTTGAAACAGCTGAATCTTAAGCAAGATGTTGCCTAATTCTCCACCTCTTTGTATCTTAAATATTTCAAAGCAACCAATACCAGCCACTTGAGATGGCAAATATCTTGAACAGCAGTTTCTTACATTCTTTATTTTATTTAACAGCTACTGTCCACTATACTGTCTGTGCTTTTTACCCAAAAAACCCCAACCCTTAAGCTGTACTCTAGTTTGGCAGAAGGTATTTTCAAATACTATATATTCAAATGGAGATAAAATTGTAGGAAAGTAAAGCAGTTGAATTATTACGTATCTAATGCATAATTATCAGTTCACATAAAACTGGTAAGAAGTAGATCATGAAAAAGTAAAACTGTTACATATGGGAAAGATATTTGTCTTTTTGCATAAGAGAGAAATGCTTACTTTTTCTTTATTTCTATGATAATTACAGTATTTTCACG
>VRYO01002734.1:39538417-39569005 GCA_009812075.1 Sialia sialis | reverse complement strand
TTCTGGTCCACTGTAACTATGTTCTCTCTGACTAAATTTACCATCCCATTTTACAAAACATAAACCTCACTCCATCTTCCAAAGGCAGGGACATGTTGTACTGCATCCCTGTGGAGGGAGGGAGGAGCACTGTGTTGATCTGGTCTTACTCTGAGCATCTTCCATCTCCAAAGGAAGAGTTATGTGCATTATGGCAGAAAAAGAGAACAGAAGTAAGCAAGCAACTTCATCAATTCATATCAAATCTTTAAGTTCAGATAAAAGGTAGGTACAAAACTGCCTTAGTGATGGGACCCACATGCAGGCTTACACAGCCTCAAAGTACAAATAAAAAAAGACGACAGCAGAAAAGATCCATCAATTCCAAAACTGCTAGGCCACCAAAAATACAGACTTTCTAGGAGTGATGTAAAGACAAATTTTTTCACAAGTGCTGGCACATATAACATTTTTAAAGAATCATGATGCTCACTCAGATTAATTTCCAGTGGGCATTTCTAAAGAGAGTACCTGACTTAGGAGACTTTAAATGAGTTCCCATGTGTCACTAGTAAGACTTCATCTGTTTTCTGACAGCTAAAGGCTGTAGAGGTTAATAAATCAATCTTTCTGATTTTAGAAAGAATCTTTGCCACCTCATCAAGTAATTTTAAAGATAGTAATGATATTGAATTGAAATGCAGGCATCTTTTTATCATGCAGTTCTTCAGACTTCTTTGCAATTCATGGGGAATAGTTCATAATGTTAAAGAACATTTAACTTCAAGAAAAAAGTTACAAGCATCAGAAAGTGTGGAAGTATCACACAATATTTGGATCAAGAGCACTGAAACCTGTAAGTCATAGTTACACATCTTTGAGGGACAATTAAAAATCACACATGGAAAATTGAAATCAGAAAATAACAAACAGATGAAAAGTTGTCTGGATTATTTCAGTAGCCTCTTGTTTTTTTTCAAACAGTCTGAGACACTCCACACTCATATTTTGGAAGCAAGAAAATACTTTCCTCATTTATGAATTGCAAAACACATAAGTCAAGTGACACTAACAACAGTATGCATCAAATAAACTGAAGATTCTTGCCATGGAGACTTGGAAAGACTCCAACAAAACTTTCCATTTTGCTTAGGATGAGAAGTAGAATAGCATATTAAATTAATTTTTCAGCATATGCCCTGCAATCAGTCCCTGAACTCAACAAGGGTTTTCATAGGAACTTTTCACTGTAACCCAAAGCAACAATAATTTCCTTTTGGTAACCGACATGCAGTCAGTGCTAAAATTCCTACTTCATATGCTCATGAGTTCAGCATTTATTTTTATTTTAAGTAAGAATTCCGCAGAAATGGTACCATGAATACATCTTTTCCTTGTTATGTGTGCATTGGAAAGCTACCCTTTTACATTATAAATGTTCCTTAGCAAACAAGCAGCTCTACTTGCAGGCACTGGCATTTTCTCAGTATTTCCTGTTAAAACCTCTCTTTTCCACTTCAGAATAAACTCCTCCTCAGTCTTCCTCATGAGTGTTTTCCAGAAGTTTTGGAGCAGAGTTACAACTTCTTGTAGGAAGATACTAAGGTTTTTCATTTAAAAAACAAAAAACCCCAAAACAACATTTTCCACTTTTTGAAGCTCAAAGTGAGTCAGATCTCAATAAGAAGCTTGTCAATATTAGAAAAGACTGCCATGGTGAAAAGGAATATTACAGTAATTTCACGATTATAAGCCACACCTGATTATAAGCCGCACCTCCCGGTAGCCAGCCAGACCATGGGATTGGTCCATATATAAGCCACACCTGAATTTAAGCCGCACCTTTTTCTTTCTTTCTTTTTTTTAAAGCGAGGATCCATGTGTAACAAAGTAACAAATTAGTAACAGAATCACACCAGCACAGGGTTTGGTGTCAGGTGCAACAAGTTGCAGCAGTTTTCATAGACCAGCAAAGCCTTTAAAGGCAGCCCCAGGCACTCTCCCAGCTGGCTCTCACTTCTGGGTTGGCATTTCACCAGGATTTGTCCATAAATAAGCCACACCTGAATATAAGCCGCACTACTGGGATAGGCTGGATTCTTCAATGAAAAAGGTGCCGCTTATAATCGTGAAAATACTGTAATTTAATCCCCTTATTACCTGTATCCATTAAGATAAGCAATTATTTAAGTGGTTCTAACTTACTTTAGTGAGCCAGAACGATCCCTAAACCTGACATCGTCTTCATGCCAAAGGAACTCCTTTCTAAATGTCATGCTCCCCTTCCAGCATGTTTCAGAAATGCCTGGGAGAGCTCTGGAAAAGCCAGAATATTAAGTCTCTGTAAAGTAGGTAACTTTTGAGAAGACCAAATTTGCAAGATCTTACAGACAGAGGAGAAATTCCAATCTTGGCTGCAATTTTTTTCTTTTGGAGCACTGAAAATGCCTCATGTTTAACTTAATTTGACCCTCACAAGCTGACCAAAGTCACAACACAGTAAGTCACCCTAAAGCAGTAAGGAAAATGTAGGTTGGGAGCTAAGTCATTCTCTTTACTCCTGGACTTCAGGACTTCTCCATGAGAAGCTAGTAAAGTTCAGCATCAAATGTATGCTCACAACTTTGTTATCTTTACTAAAATTTTTGCATATTATAATAATATCTTTTACCCTGAAATTTCTTAATTACTACAGAAAACCTGGACGAAAGTGAGAAGCAAGAGGTACTATTACTCAGATTTTCAGAGGCACCAGCAGCCTGAGCTGCATGAATTGGGAGGATCTCTCCCACCATACTGCAAGCATTTGTTTCGGGGTTTCTGTCAACAAGGGGCAGGTTTGAAGATGTCTTCCCTGCCAAGAAGAAATATCCTGAAATGGAGTTGCATTATCACCAGATTATCATAGCTAGCATTATCTTTGATTTAAAAAAAAAAAATTTACTAAGGTACCCTATTGAAGTGGCAAAGTCAGACATTCAAAACCAAGGAAATGCCAAAACTGAAGTTTGCCTTATAAAATGAGGGTTATAATACCTCACTGTGTCTCAAGGTGGCTATAAGAATAATGTTTTTGAAACACACAGATAAAATAGTGACAAATGCTGTAGAAAAGGTCAGAGGAAATTTCTTCAGAGCTGGGCTTGAATAGGATGTTACCCAACATGGCAATAAAGATCAGCACTGCATACTGAACACTGAGGCAGTAAACCAACATTGAGCTGCTGCCCATTAAAGGCAGGATATATCCCACCTAAATTTAGCAGTAAAATAGTCCACTCTAATGTAGTCAAGTAGACTCTGCTCCTACTGAAGAGATGCAGACATCTGCAGCAGCAACTCATACAATTCCAAGTTGGTCTTCTGAGATGAGCAGGAGGAATAACCATCTATTCTTGTACTACACTTCTATTTCTCCTTCGACTCAAGACAAGAAGCAAACATCAGGTTTAAGCTACATGCCTAATTGGTAAGCAGCTAAACTGAGATGAAATTAATCTGTCCTAAATAAGCACCACATATCCCTTGTATTAAAGGATTAAAATAACAAAACAAAACAAATCAACCTAGTATATAAAATTGTAATTGCAGGGTCTTTTATTATATGTGTGCAAAGGATACTTCCAATGCATAGTTTAATTCTGAAAATCTTCCAATTTTTAAAGACCAATTTTGCAGACCCTAGTGTGGGTCTTGTACAAATACATTTGCATGCTAATTAATTTGAAATACAAAAACTACATTAAACCTCTTTATAACACTGTGTGCTTCACCAGTTCTGATTTCCTTGTGTTCTGTATGACAGAAGAGAATCTCCTTCATAGTTAATTTTCTTTACACCATCTTCCATGCTACACTAAAGTTTTCATATTCTAGTCACCAAATTCCATCACGCTAAGAACTGCACGAGGAAAACCCAGTACCTGATAGTTCCTCACCATAGGCTCTGCTACATGGAAGTGGCAGTTATTCTTGCTTTTGCTCCAAGAATGTTCATTTGATTATTTCCAAACTAGAACAGACACCATAAAATGGGATGGGATTATTTTCCTGATAAAGACTCAACTTCATTAAAGGCTCTGCTCTAAGAAAAGCAGAATTACTCTTTAACTTTCCAAATGTCCAGATATTCCTTAAGAAATGAGATGTTAGTTTCCTACAATAAAACATGCTTCTCAGGCAAATAAGATGACTCATCCACCCTCAGATATCTCAGTATGTCAATGAAAACTTTAAAAAAAGTAATTCCATATTGTAACAAAATCAAAGTAGATTTTGAGTCAGCAGTTTGGCCAGGAAAAATGGTACATCAGGTAAGGTTATGCTGCACAGTATCTGCTCCTAACTACAAAGAAATAATTGAGGCAAACCTCTGGAAAAAAGTAGATATCTCTAGCACCCTTCTGAGAAAGTATGATTGCTTTGTGATACAGTGAAATCAATCATTTTCAGGAGCATCTGAATCACCCTGACGTGGTATAAGTGGTGCTGCTCCAGGGAGTAGACTCATACACAGCTGCTGGCATTTCACACACTACCACTGCTTTATGTGGTTGCCCACCCACTCAGAGGCAAATGGGGATACTCAGGAGAAGAGGAGCTTGCCTAAAGCACAAATCTGACATGCTGCTCAGGAAAGGAGGGAGTGCTTAAACCCCTGCCATCACCCTGCCCCTGGAGCTTGGAGTGCGACTGCAAAGTTAGTCACCAGCTATCCAAAGAACAAGCAGATGCTTAAAATGCTGAGATTATGGCACTGAGATGCTTCAGTTCCTACATAATCAATTTTTTTTGTTTGCAGCTCCTCTAACTGGAAACTGCCAAACTCGTGAGAACAGCATCTACCTCAAGTGAAAAAAGCATTTAAATGCAGTCAGACCCCCACTGCCTGAAAACCAGATCCTTAATCTCCAACTCTAGTGATTCACAAGACTTTCCAATTCCTATTAGAAATAAACCAAATAGCACAGCATGAAGTTGATAAAGCTGATGGGATCTACAAGTCTGATATTTCACAGCTTTCCAAAAATAGAAACAAGTTGACAGAGGCAGTGATTTTCCAATCACTGCTCATGAACCAAAAATTTTCAATCACTGGTTATTTAAGTTTCAGACAGGCATGCACTATATTTCTAGGATATACTCAAGAGATTAACTAACCTTTCCCTGAAAACAGAACTAATGCACATGCACAGCAAAATGTACCCATCAGATAGCACCAATGGATTTAATTCCTTATTAATAACACCACTGTCAAATATACTTCACACCTGTCTACTGAACTTTCTGATGTGTGCAAGGGTGCTGTTGGAGGATAACAGTCCATCTTTACATCCTGCATGAAAGCAGGAGCATGAGGAAAAGCCAGTTCCTCTTGTGACATCTTTCAAAATTTAGAGACTTACATTCATTTTGTTCAAGTAAAAACCAAAACTCTGAAAGAATTTTTTAAAGGACCCACATAAATCTGCTTTCAGATCAAAATGCACAGCAGGCTTGTCTGGATTAGGATGAGGAACTTTTGTAAGCACACTGAAGGTGAGGGCTATAGTCTGAGGTTTTGAAGATTGTCCTGGTTTAGGGGACAGGTGTTACCAGAAAAAGGCAGGAGCTTTTCCTAAAGTGGAGAGTGAAAATCCCCTCCCTCCCAGTTGACTATATAATTTGGAAATTAAGGGGCTCTCAGGCAGAAAAGTATGGGTTCAGGAATAACAGTTCTTTACTGATGTATCTACAAGACAAACAAGAACATCAGGTCTAAAAAAAAAAAAAAAAAAGAAAGAAAGAAAGAGCGATAAGACAGAATAAAACAGTCCCTTTTTCCAGTCGCAGACACTCTTCTCCTCCACACAGTCCCAGTAAGAGCAGGGCAGGCTCCTCACAGCCACGGCAGCACAGCAGGAGCAGGGAGGCGAGGTAGCAGGGCTGTCTCCCGGTTGGGAGAAGGGTGAAGGAAAGCTCCGCTCACCGTTTCTGGGTCCTGGTGCTCAGTGCTGTTCTCAGAAGCAGGAGGTGGTAGCAGTGCAGGGGTGCAGGCAGATCCAAACCACAGAGAAGAAAAAGGAACCTCTCTCCTCTGTGTTCCAGCCGGCCAGTGAGTGTCCCCCCAGGGAGAACAAAGCAACCAAACCCCCAACCACCCTGACTCCTCAAACTCGCCCCCCTCCACCAGCAATCCAGCTAGCCCCCATCCCATTCCTTTGTCTTGAGCAATTAACAACTCCAGCGCCACCCTGCTAGCTCTTTAACATGATAATGGGAAAAATTCTCAACTTTTTACCAAGGGAAAGAGTAGATCCACCCCGCCAACCCCCAACAAAGATCTAGTCAGATTTCTGATTCAATGCAGACTTTTGGAGAAGCAAAAGATTAATTCCAGTTTAGAGCTGGGGGATAAAGAGATAAACTGCATCTCCAAATCTTAGTGCAGTGTCACAAGCACCATATCTTCTAGAAAAATGAAAAATGAATAACATTTTTCCTCCACCATTCACCTCCACTTAAAAAATATATCCAAATTTGAAAATATCTAGGTTCCATAAAAAAGCGTGCTCTTCCCTCAGATCCTTAAAACGTCCACCTAGCTATATAAAAAAAGACTATAAAATATATCAGTACAAAATCAAGTGAGTTAATCAAGATAAGCAAGAAAAGTAAGAGTGCGTCAGTGGAGAAGCTGAACTGAAATTTATATTTTCTTTCAAGATATCCAGGAAATATGCTCATTTCACTTTAGCAGAAGTCAGAAGAATGAGAAAAAACAACCAGCAAAATGACCATAAGGCTCACCGCTCAAAATTTAGAAAATTCCAGCAAGGCTGGACATGTAACAGGATCCACAAGCATCCAATCAGCTTGGGATCACATGGAATCTTTCATCAAGTATATCTTTTCATGTTTACTTGTGAATCAGAACAGATTTCTCAAAGGCACAGAGAGCTGGACAGTAAATTTTAAGCAAAGTGGGGTAAGGCATTGCTAGGCAAGAGAACACAGAGTAGGATGAAAGTCATGCAACAAGGTCAAAGCAGCATCTATTGAGCCAGAGAGACCTAAAGCCCATTGCAGATTTAAAGTTAGGAATCAGAAAGGACAAGCAGACAGATTTTCTGCAGTTCTTTGACCAATGCTTAGCCTCAAAAGCTATCAAAGTAGTAATTCAACATTACATTTATTTGGCTTATATAAAACCTAACCAGAAATAAATAATGTTTTTATTCATATGGAATATGCTTTAGGGCAGACATTGCCTTTGTTTTAATAAAAAAAAAAATTCTTCAGAATATATAAGATACTGATGTGATCAGAAACTGGAATTGCTCTTCCATTAGGAAATTCTTACCCATGAGCATTTGTTTCCATCTCAGGGTTGCAGTACTTGCAACTTTTATTGAATGTGAAATTGTCCTCTCCCTTCCCTCAAACCTCAAGGTGTCAAAACATATAGGAGCTCAAGCCTGAAATGCTTCCATTTTATGTGAAGGTATGGAGCTAATGATGGATCTCTCTCTCACAGCCTGGACCTTTCCACCAGACTGCTTCCGATAACTGCTGCAGTCACAACACTCTTGTGATACACAAAGCACCTAAACTCAGGAAAAACCACCGCCTTATTTTGCACAGGGAGACCAGAGCACTTCGAAGGGGATGGATGTGCCTTTTCACAGTGCACTACAGGATTTCAGGCAGACAGACTTACAAATGGGTTCAAAATATTTTCTCAGCGAAAAAACAATGTTTCAGCCTACCAACATTTTCCTATTGATTATTTCAGTTTTGTAGAAACCAAATGCCAGACATTCAGATTTACAGTCTTTCTCCAATATTAGTGTATACTTGCTGCTTTTAATTAACTCAGCATTTCCAGTTAGAGTATAACACACCAAGTACAATATCACAAATCACAGTATGGAAATGCTGACACATTTGAATGCAGTGAGAACTTTACTGGGATTTTATGCACAGTTTGAAAAATCAAATAAAATCCATTTTAAAAATAAGAAGGGAATAGGCACTATTGGAGATAGGGGCAACGATTCATCTGATTCTGTGTCATTTTTATAATCCTAGCTTTTGAACTTCTGTGGCCTCATATTGATTTTCTCTGTTCCTTCTCTCCTTTTTTCTTTTTAAATTATGGAAAGTGAACATATTTAATATAAAACAGATTTTGCTTTATTTTTTCAGGTAAGCCTGTTAAAAGTAGAAAATACTTCAACTACTGCACACAGAAAAAGCGTAACATTAAGAATTTGACATTAAATCTTGGTAGATAAATATCGTCTTTATTTAATTATCTGTTAAAATTGATAGAAGGGTAGCATCAGCTTTTGAAATCCCCAGCAGTAAAACTCCCACTGATATCAGCGGGTCTAGGATCTCACTCAGAATTTTGCCTTTTTTTTTTCTTTTTGAACAAGCAGCATCTCTTTGTGCAAAAATTGGCAGCTATTAGTGTCAGTTTGGCAGATCCAAAGCTGCATGGGTCTGTGGGAAATTTATGCCTCCTAACATGCCTTGCTAAATTTAAACCTGTTGCATAATATGCAGATTAGTTCTCATGCATGTAATGCAGCTAAGAATATCTGAAGTTCAAGGGAAGCTAATACACATGCAGAATAAAAAAGAGGGTTTAAATGCATTTTGGGCTTTACCACATGGAATAAAAACCACTGATGACTCCCTTTAGTAAAGCTACAACTACTTGCAATCACTTCATGTGAATCTACATTTCATTCACATGACCAGTGTGAATGGTACAGAGCAGCATTGAGATTAAAAATAGGAAAACAAGAAAAGACAGACTTGCTTTTTGATTCCATTAAGCCATCACTTCAGTCCAAGCTCTGGGGGCACCTTGTTCTAAAATACTTCTGAGGAACTCTGAAGCCTGCTTTTTCTCCAAAACCACAAACTGGATGACTTATTTCTACAATGCCCTTCTGTATTCCATCTTTTCTTCGCGTACCACCACACCCCCACCACTACACATAAGAAACAGACCTCTTTTTCTGTTTGATCTTGGAGACTGAAAAACACTTCTACACATTTTTGCTTCTGGTCTGAGCCTGAATACAGGAAAATACAGCACAGGTAGATAGATATGTCTATGTCTTTTCACAAAGTTAAATAGCAGCTTGATCCTATATGAACATTTTAAAAATTTTTTATGACCGATCATTGTCCTAGGTTACAATACAAGATGTGATCGAAGGTATCTATTCTATCACCATCTGTTGAGGGCAGGGATCCTTATCTCCATTGGAGATATTCTGCTAATGGGCCATCCATTGAAACTAGTTGGGCATTGTTCTTTATCTTTTCACAACCCATCCTTCCTCCAGGCAGATATCTTCTGCTAATGGCCCATTGAGTCCCACTGTATGACTGATAAAATTACTTCATCCCATTGGGAGTTGCTCCAGCCAAAGGAAAAAGCCCAACATTTCTTACCAAGATAAAAACAAAAATTTTGGGACACTAAAGGTAGCCCTTTTTGCCCTAAACTCCAGGAAAAATACAGACTTTTCCACATCATCACTGAATCTTCAGAGGAAAACTGCGCCCTTCTCCAAAACCACTGTTTCAACTAAACAACATCTGTCACTGCAAAAAACTGTACTCACCATTTAATTAAACTGAACCACATCTGTCACTGCAAGAGGACTGTAGCCACCATTTAATAGGACTGCTACCAACACCCTGACTGATGGGGTGACAGGTTGTACTCTTTGTCAGTGTTTGGAGTTTGTTTCTTTGTAGTATTGTATTTCTACTTCAATTTTCTTAGTAAAGAACTATTAGTCCTAACTCCCATATTTTTACCTAAAACCCCCTTGATTTCAAAATTATAATAATTTAGAGAGAAGGGAGTTTATATTCTCCATTTCATAAAGAGGCTCCTGCCTTTCTTAACAAACATCTGTCCTCCAAACTAAGACAATCACTATTAAGAACGCAGATAAAATAAGGTTGATGAAGTTCCATCTCTTTGATCTTCATTTCTAATGCATATTCCAAAGTGAAAACTTCTGGAAACCTTGACAGATTAGAAAGGAGAATGGCTAAATAACCATTGCCAGTATTTGGATTTTTTTGTTGGTTTGAAGGTTGGGACTTTTATTACCAAACCTTTTTTGGAGTAACTCCATGAGGATAATTACTAACCTATAGCCCAATTATCAAGTCACTGTTTATGTTCAAATTTCACCTTGAACTTGAGCCATCAAAATGCCTTTAATAACAGCAGCCCACACATGTTCTTAATTCACACAAAAATATTCCAGGCCACACATCTAAATATTATGCTCCACACAGAATATATACTGAAAAATTTAGCCTCTTGATTTTCAGCTTCAGACAAATTTGGTTTCTTTTTGCTGTCAGGCCAGAATATCCACAAGCCTTCTCCACATGACATTTACTTTTTATCAGGCATCCCAGCCTTACTGGAAACAGTATGCTGGAAGATAGGCCTGGTCTGCATTAATACAAAAGAGCCCCCAGTGACAATGCCAAATAATTTTTGGTATCAAAAGCATGACATGGTTGGAGATATGATAAAATTCTTTCTGTGTTCTGAGCCATTCCCCATGTTTCAGTGCAGTGTGATACTGATGCAAGGCTATTAGGCACTCTGATTATGAGAGGATATCAGTTTGAGATTAGTACTCAATTACTCAACTTTTTGGTACAATCTGAGTCTGTTTGGATTAAACATAACACAACCACCAAATAAAATGCTCAGTAAAGAAAAGCCAGAATGTGAGAACCTTCTAACAGAAGTTCAGGATTGTTACAGTAGAAAACCCCTCCAGAGATTAAATATGAGTATTTTGAAAAACATAAAGCACATGATTGTTATTTATTGTTGTTATTACTCCAAACCAGAGATAAGGTGAACAGGAAAATCTGAAAGAATTCAGTCCATGGAAACATAGGTGGTGATTGGATTGAGGTAAAGGAACACCAGAGAAGAGGAAGAATAAGAGAATTGGAAAGATTGTGAATGCTTTGAAGCAAGAACTAAGCACTGACAGAGAATTCACCTGTAATTATGGTGTTTGCTAAGAACTTTATGGACATTTCTAGGTTTTATGGCTATCATACCGTTATACCCTTACCATGAGTACTGCTTATTACTGAACAAGAAGTTCTTACCAAGAGCAATTTCTGCAGGCACAAACCAACGTGGTCTAGCCATGGTCAGCTGGATCCAAAGCAATAAACACTTCTCAGCTGTTTGGGGCACAACTTTCCTGGGGAAAGGAGACAAACCAAAATGTATCAGCCCCTTGCTTAACTAATCAGCTGCTAAATGGAACTATGACTAAGCTCAAAAATAGCTACACTAGGAAACCTGGTGAAATGGAGAGTTTTTTCATAAATAATGGGGCTGTAGATCTCCCTGAAAGAGACCACAGCTAAAGTCCAGGTGTAGAATTTCCACTAAGGCACTGGAAGAGAGTGGCTTAAGCTGAACATGACATCTCCAGGAGGGCTGCAATTAAAGGTAATTCATATACTGCCAATTTTTCATAAGAATAAGGATGGCAAAAGCCTCCTGAACAGATAACATAATCCATTCTTTGCCTTCTGGAATGTATTCCAGTTCTAGTTCTCAAGACCTGGAACAATTCAGTGTTCCACTAATTCTCTGTTAATATTGTACTTCCACTAACTCCCTTTGCCAAAGATATTTGACTTCTGGTGCCCTCCTGTGCATCTGACTTACCTTTTAAAAGGGTCAGTCAAGAAAAAAAGTCCCTTGTTAAAACACATCTTCCAGAAGATAATGAAAACTCTTCTGAATCTCATGAAACAAGTGTTTATGAAAACAACAGATATGCAGCAAAATAGCAGAAATGTGACAAACAAGTTTTTCTTCAGCAGCTGCTGTTATATTTTCTCTCAGTAGCAGCCCAGCTATCACAAAGCACAGGAGCATTTTAAGAGAAAAACGTATCAAAGACAAAAATTCATCATAAACAAAAAGCAGTTCAAAGGAGTTTAATTTTTTTTCATATTCTACTATTATGATGTCTATTTAATCATTATTCAGTTCTCCACACCTTTGTCTAAAACGCCTTCACTTTCTTTATTTCCCTGGCCTCTTGCATCAGAATAGACAAGTTAGCACTGTTTACTTCATCAAATAAGCATTCTTTACTTGTATAGGGGCAAATAATTTATTTAACTGCTTACTAATAAGCAAAGAAAAGAGAGAATCTATCACTAGAATAATCTTGGAACACTCCATCTGTTATAGATAGTGTGTTTCTATTCAAACAAATGCTGGGAATGAACAATTTATTTCTCTGTTTACTTCCTAACCCATACCCTGCATATTTCATAATGATGGAAAAGCCTACAGATGAGTAACTAACCTCAGAGACTCAGCCGAACATATATTTCCCAGCTGTTGATGACTTTAGAGCTAAAGCACCAGCACAAAAACAAAGGATCAAATATCCTGAGGTGCTCTTGGTGAGGAGCAGCCAGTATTCTAAATTTCATTCTAACCTGTCAGGGTAGAATACAGAAAATTTGAAGATCCTACTGACATTTTGTTTGAGTTGGAGAATCAACAGCTTTGAAAAGACTCAATAGCATAGCTAAGGCTAATGTTACCTCCTCTTCTAAATGGCTCCTTTATTAGTACATTTGTTTAGATTTTGGGGAAAGGAATGCATGTCCAGCACCTGGCACAGCAGTCTTGACCTTCTGGGTCCTTTGGCACAAACATGAACTAAGTGACGCTTTAAACAAAATGCAGAAACTGATGCAAGTACTAATCCTTTCCTTAGATGTGGCTTACCTAAAGTGAATAACACATATGGCTAAGACCAGCTCTTCTCT
This sequence comes from Sialia sialis, assembly GCA_009812075.1. NCBI lineage: Eukaryota > Metazoa > Chordata > Aves > Passeriformes > Turdidae > Sialia > Sialia sialis. The sequence goes on along the minus strand of VRYO01002734.1, from coordinate 39,556,168 downwards.
TGTTTTATCAGGATATTTTGAAATTTCAAGCAACATAAAACTATTGCATTATTATAATTGATCTGATTTACCTGTACATTGAAGTCAGTATCCACTTAGCAAGAGTTTGTTCATCTCCCTGATTAGACCTGCCTTTTTTTATAACAGCAATAGAGCCCATCAACTATCTGGTGATCTTCAGCCAAAGGCTAGGAAATAAACTGGGATTTGCCACCAATGCAGGATATGCACACAGCATATCAGGGGGAGCAGGGAACTGGAAACAGGACACACCAATAACTCATACCACACAGGGTGAGCTCAAGTGCTGGATCTGAGCTTAAATAGGCTCCTGTGTAGTGGGCAGAAAGTATGTGGGTGGTGGTCTCAGCTGAGAGCCATCAGCGCAATTACAGCCCACAGGGTCCTGGCACACATGTAAGTATATGCATAGATGTGCAAAGGGTTGGTTAGTGCTTGGAGTCAGTAAAAAGATATCATTGAGTCCTGGATGTATGGCTTCTTGCATTAGCTTAGAGGAGATTGGTTTGGGTTATGTGCTCCATAAATCAGGGACAAAACCCCCACTTTGCTCTCACAGCTGGTTGAAATTTTTTTCCCTGAGATATGCAGTCACTGTGCAAGCACACCTACAGCAACAGGCAGGTTTCTTAGAGCACTGGAGCTCTTGAGCAGGCTGACAGCCTTATTCCTGCTGAAGGCAGTAACAGTTTTGCAGTTTGGAGTAGGCAGGTTTTGAGCAAGAAAGTCAGGAAAGGATCTGAAAGCCTTCTGAAGTTGACCTCACTAACATACCTAGAGTTCACTGGTGTTCAAAATGCGCCGTCTTAGATAACTGTGAGTCAGCCTGGGATATTCATAGAATCATGTTGGAATTATGTTGGAAAAGATCTCTAGGATCATCCAGTCTAACTGTTAACCCAGCACTGCCAAATCCTCAATTAAACCGTGTCCCCAAGTGCCACATCCACATATCTTCCCAATACCTCTAGGAATGGTGGTTCTACCATTTCCCTGGGCAGCCTTTTCCAAAGCTTGACAACCCTTTCCACGAAAAAAATTTTCTACTAGCCAATCTATACCTCTCCTGGGGCAACTCAAGCTTATTTCTTACTTGTTACCTGGGAGAAGAGGCTGACCTCCACCTTGGTACAACCCCTGTCACACAGTCACAGAGAGTGATAAGGTTTCCCCTGAGCCTCCTTTTCTCCAGGCTAAACTACCTCAGCTCCCTCAGACATTCCTCACAGGATTTGTGCTCCAGACCCTTCACCAGCTCTGTTGCCCCTTCTCTGCATGCACTCCAGCCCCTCAATGTCTTGCTTGTAGCAAGGGCCCCAAAATGAGCGCAGGATTTGAGGTGTGGCCTCACCAGTTCCGAGTACAGGGTGACAGTCACTGCCCCGCTCCTGCTGGCCACACCATTGCTGATCCAGGCCAGGATGCCATGGGCCTTCTTGGCCACCTGGGCACATGATGGCTTATTCTCAGCTGCTGTGGATTAGCACCCCCAGGTTCATTTCCATCAGGCAGCTTTCCATCTGCTCTTCCCCAAGCCTGTAGCACTGCCTCAAGCGCAGGACCTGGCATTTAGCCTCGTGCTGTGGGCTCAGCCAAAAGCAGGTCCTACAGGCAGGGGTCAGTCCTATCAGTCAATCCTCTCAGTGCCTCTCCCCTCAGCAGGACTGGACAGCCCCCTCCTCACCATCTCTGAGCCTGCCCCGAGACCCAAGCCCCACAGTCTGGGGGCTGCCATTTGCACTAAAGGAACTGTGGAAGTACGTACCTTCCTCTGCCAGAACAACTCTGGAATTCAACCTCAAACACCTAAAGGATCTTCGGGACTAAATCCGGTGTATTTTACCTGGTCCATTACAAAGAAGTACTAGAAAGGAGCAATGACCCTCTTTATGTTCATTTTTAAAAAAATCTTCCATTCTCTTTCCTACTTCCTCTAAACAAGTACTAAGCAATAAATGTTATCATTTGCCTGTGAATGCAATTTAGGAATTTCATTTGAAACAGTTCTTTCCTTCAGTCTTGTAGGCCACTCCACACAGAATGGAGGTGTCAAGAGATGAAGCCAGAGGAGGAAAGGAGCAAGAGCAGGAACCATGTCTGACTCACATTATATCTGGTGAAGTAGAGGGATTCTTAAGCTATCTCAATTAATTTGCATTTTATAATGGGAAATAAGTAGTCCTAAAACACTCATGAAGACGGTCCAAAGCAAGAAGAGTGAGTCACAGCAAATATTGAGTTATCCCAAACATACTTTTATTTTCAAACTGTTTGGTTCCTTCAGGTCTAGAGCCAACAGCAGAAGGGACTTCTGCCCTCTGTGCATCAGCAGAGACATCCAAGCATTGCAGCATGTTTTAACAACTTCTTTTTCTTTTATCTCATATTTCCTTCCTTTCAGCAAGTGCACAGTATGCTGCTTAGGAAACATGGCATCATTTCCCCTATCCACTACTCTGCCTGCACTTCCAGTGCCTAATGGTGCAACATGAAGGCTTTAAAGAGCTGCTGAGCGCTTCAGTAAGTCAGCGCACACTCGAGTTTAACTCACACAGAGGAGCTCCGATTAGCTTTAAGAAGGAAAAACAAAGGCTGGATGAGATGTCCTGCTGTTTTCCTTTGCGAGCAGCGGCTCGGCGGCGGTGTGAAAAGGAAGGCGATGTCTCTGAGCGTTCTGGTGTGCCGGGCATTGGGCAGGATGCCCTTCGGCGGTCGTTCCATCGCTGGCGGTTCCGCGGCAGCAGGGATGGGTTATCCCGCTCCGGGATAACCGGGATTCTGCTGCCACCGCGTGGGCACCCCGCTCCGCCCGCCGGCTGCCCGCAGATGAGCGGGGAGCAGCGCTCCTCCCAAAAAACTGCTCCTCGGCCAGACCTTAACTTCGCCCTAAGGCTAACCAGCCAAGCCCAGCTAGTCTGATGCACGCTTGGGAGCAGGGCTGGCTGCTCTCCGCAGGTGCAGGCTCGCCGGTTTCACCCAGTTCCAGAAGATGCTCTTCTGTGGTTTCTGATGGCGCTGCACTGGTGTCACCCACTACAGATGTGCTCAGGGCAGAAATAAGTGCTTTGCAAAGCAGCGAAGGTCTATTCAATTTCCTCCCATAACACTGACAGTTCATGATAGTCTAAAATGCTTAATATTCAGACTGCTCTGACACAATATTTTGGACTTTAAGTGTCACAGAAATAAACAGACTGCTAAGCCCATTTCCTCATGAGCATTTACCAATAGTGGAAATGCCTCTGGAGATTGTTACACTGAACAAGCACACACTCTTTAACCAGGGCATTTTTAAGGTTTTCTCTGGAGACCTCCTGAAGGTGAGCAGAGGCGATATTAAAATTCTTCCCAGAAATCCTACAGCACACATCTTCCTAAAGAGATCCTATAGCATCCATCATGAGGCACAGACCAATTTGGCCCAGTGCAAGAATCTGTAACATTCCAGGACAGACCAATGTGCTGGCAAATTAATCTGGCTATCAGCCAGCAAACCCTGGCTCACAGTGTGTGAACCACAATACTACCTATTTTATCTGCTTCTAAAGACGACAGGGTTGTTCCAGACCAGGAACAAATCATTCAGTACAGAAATGAGAATGTCCCAGTGACCTGGTGACCAGGTACAAGCTCTTCCTAGGAGCCCTGTAAAATCTGTGGCTCTAAATAGTAAATATAGATAAGGTTTTAAGTAAGCATGATTATTTCAGGGAAGGTGACCCTTGGGAGTGAAATCTTTTGTGTCAGTCCATTTCCTGGCAGACAGGCACTCACATTCAAAACACAACCATCACAACCAATCATTGCCAGTCAGGGGAGAAACAAAGACTAATTAATTGAATAAAGGCCAAATTATTCACTCCTATTACAAGCATGACATTGGCAAGAATCCCAAATGCAACCAGCGGTAACTTCACCTAGTTTGTTGGATATTGCAGTTGCCTCTAGGGGAGCGTGTTCTATTATTTTCAAGGGCTTCACCAATTGTTATTCTGAACACTCTCTTCCACACACATTTCAGCTACCTAAAACAGAACAAAGGTGTCCTCTACTCACTTTCCACCATATATTGCTGAATTACAAAAAGAATGTCTCTAAAACAGATGTGAATAGAGAAATTACTATTTCTTGTCTTTGTTGCTCTGTTAGACTCCCTATACAATTTCTCAGCAGCCTTAAGGAATCTGCATTTCCTAGAACTTCTGGCTTTTTTTTTCTTTTCTTTTCATTCTAAATTCATCTGAATCCTTTTCTCTATGTTATTGAAGAAATTCCACAAGAGCTATTTCTATAAATTCCACTCCCACATAGTCTGCTAAGAAGGGCTTGTGCAATGAGCAATTTGCCTACATTAATGTGAAAAAATGCACTGACAAAAACTGACTTGTTTTCATGACAAAGGTTGTTATTCTCTTTCTTTTCCAAAAAGGGCAATGGAGGCAACTCCCTTGTATTCTGATACAAAAGTGAAAATCAATAACATCCCCCACCTAGCACTTAAATTAAAGATATGCTTAAGACTATTCTTTTTTAAACCAAAAGATGACTTACAGGATGTAGATCAGACTCAGCTTTACCCACTTGTGCACAGCTCAGGCCTTTACTTTCCATCCAAGAGAGGAGTTGTTCTGTCCATTGATGTTTCAATAAACAAAACTGAGACAAGCCTATCATTGGGGTGAGTTAATTGATGTAAGTATCTAAGCAATTTTTAGTGAGTAAGGAATGGATGGTTAAAGGGCAGTGTTGGGACAAGCCTGGCTCCAAGCTCCAGCAGCATTTCTCTTTATCCACTCTGGGCTTGTTGCAGATTGGGTTTTGTTAGATCAGGACCAGCAAAGTGCAACCTCAATTTTACTGCCCTGGCCTCCTGCACACATCCAAGGGCTTTAAGATGTTCCCCAAGTGTGGAGAATTTGGCTGGTCCCAATAGAAACCATTATGGAGGTGGTTGAACCTGCTGGTTCTGCTATCCAAATGATATCCAATTTTATCAAGAGCCAAGAATATTGCCATCACTGATTTAAGAATTTCCTGAGCATTCCCAGGTGATTAAAAAAAATCCACATTAAATACAGATAGATGATACCAAGCTACATGTAAGCCTCCCTAGTCCAGATGCCATTCTTGGAAAAAAAAGTCTTTAGGAAAAAACAAGAAATTATAATACTCCTACAGAAATAATTAAATTGCAGATAGAATTATTGCCTTCAGACATTTTTTACCATTTATTGTGTACAAATATTCCATATCAATCTCAATGTCAGCAATCCATCTTCCTTCCTTCCTTCCTTCCTTCCTTCCTTCCTTCCTTCCTTCCTTCCTTCCTTCCTCTCTTCCATCAAACTCAAAACATCATGAGAATTGACTCTTAAATGAATTCCTAGAATATATTTTATTATGTATTATTTCAGCCCAGAGACTGCTTGATGGCACTCTGAACTCCAGGAAACAGTCCATTAGGCATGAAACAACTGACCGCTGCTTAGATCAATAACAATTAACACCAGTATCCTGACAATGACAAAAAGAGGGAAACTACAAAATTATATTAACTATCACATGGATGCACAGCTACTTAGCATCTGATCTACTTTATAGCACTCTAGAACTACAAGACACATATTTAAAAATATTAATCTCTTTTTCAATTATAGTTCCTTGTTTGCATTTCTTCTGCTCTTCATGAGCATAGGTCTTTTTTCAATCCTTCATATTGCTATTTTATTTAACTTCGTTCCTATTATATTTTGTTGGAGACCTTGGGCTGCAGTAGCCTACATGTTACCAGTTTGATATATTTGATATTAGCTATCATACTAAAATTATTGTGCCTCCTACACAGAGGTACTGGCTATAAACAATTGATATTGGCATATTTCTTTACAGTTCAATAACTGCAGGTAGGAAATTTGGTTTCTACCAAGTTGAAATTAATCATCATTGTTACAAAATTTGGAGTCGTGTCAACTGTCCAAAGAGAAACTATTGCACATTTTGCTTAGGTTATAAAACTGTCTTCATCCTAGTTTTTTTCATTACTGTTGCTAGCTTGAGAAAACAAACAGGAGCTTATCTTTAAAAAAAAAAAAAAAAAACTGTGATAGATATAGAATCATTACTATAAATCTAAGCTGATCAAACTTAAAAGCCTATATGATATTGCTGGAAATATCCAGAAAGAATAAATATTTTCACTATGGTCTTAGCTGTGATAAATGTTAGTTCAACCTTCAATTTCCTATTTTGTGAAAGCTAGCTAGTGAGTATGAGCCAACATTGCTAGATAGAGAAGTTTGACTGTGTCCAGATGACAAGCAGAAGCACTGGGAGACTTGCCCAAACTCAAAGTGCTACTTAAGGACCAAATGTCATTTTATTCCAGGTGAAATGTGACTTACATAGTGAAAATGAAGGACTGTAAGAATGTTTATAAATTAAGTTGCATAGAGAGCCTGTGACAGAAAAATGATTGTAGTCTAGGTATTTCAGGCACCATGCAAGCACATTCACCCATTTTTACTGCCACACAGAAGCTAAAGTGGTGTATTTTCCTAAGACATTTACAAAGACAATCAGGGGAAATCAGAGAGATCAGGATTTTTACATGCCCTTAAAATCACTAATAATTTCCATTCTGCAGTACTCCGCTGTATCAGCTAAATTTGAAATACTGTGCGTCTCTTCAAAATACACACTTCTATAAAGCAAGGTTTATACATTCCAAAGTTTGGGATGTTTGTTGCTTTAAAATGATACTTACCATGATTCAAACTGAAAAACTATAGCCAAAGTTGAGAGGTTTTTTTCTTTTTAGAAAGCAAAAGTTATGTAATGATTATGTATCATTTACATAAATTATGAAAGGAAGCAAGAGAGTGAAGATTGAAAAAAACGGGGGGAGAGAAAAAGTTACCGATTCATTATACAATCTTTTCATTCCCTGATACAACGTGTACTGTCTTCTTCAGAATAAGTGGACCATTTGCCAGTCTAAATCCTACAGTTTGAGGGAAAAAAACTATTTGGAAACCTTTCCTCAGAAATTGCCCAGGGTAGAAATACTCCATATAGTCCTCAAAAACTAGTAAAATGCCTCCTGTCCCAATTATTTTCTAACAGAAGACCAGCATATAGCAGAAAATATAAATAAATGTAGGGTTTTTTCTGACATCAACAATCACTGTAAAGCTTGACTAAGTAATAAAGTATATGTGAAACAACAGATAGGAAAATTAATCCAAACTTTTATTAATTGCAAATTTATACCAGTTGTTTTCCACTCTACCTGAAAAGCCATAAGACTTCTACAAGACTATAAGACTTCCAACAACATTTTAAAATCAGTAGAGCTTCTCATGTTTCTTATCACAGGGACTTTTCATTTCAACAAACATACTCCACTATCCAACTGTCCTTAAAGTCTGCTTTTGAATTAATTAAAACCCAAAACGAAAGACAAATTAGGACACAGAGAATTGGGAGATTCTGGATGTTTTTGCACCAACTGTTTTCCCACTCCCCTTCTGGTCACAGAAGTCCAAAGGGGGGTTCCACAAAGATGCCACCCCAAACACTCTGACAGCACCAAAGGACTTGGCACAGCTCCCAGCATGAACATCCCATCCATGGCCCTGGCTGTCAGGCATGGTGGGAAGGGTGACAGGACAAGGCTGATGCTCAGCCACCCAGGTTCTGTAGTACACATTTCTCACTACAGACCCATCCATGGCTTGAGAAATTGCAAAATATGATCCAAAGTACACTCAGAGTGTCCATGCTAGAGAAAGGTAAACTATCATCAGCTGATAAGCAGGAAATCATGCTGACTTGCATCTAGTCTTTGTGTTCGTTAGCTTTTTGTTCAAAAGAATGCCATCGATGCTTTGAAATAACTATAGCATATACCTATTGTTGATTTTTATCATCCTACTTGTAAACTATGAATCCCATTTTTTACTGAAAATAAAAGCCTTTGCTCAGGGCTTCTTTCAAGTTTTAACTGGATTTAATTTGAAATAATTTAGGAACTGGCAAGACATTATATTATAAATGCATTCATTAGCCAAAAATATGCCGTATACCTAAGAAAAAAGCTTCTTCACACTGAATTAAAGTGATCTGCAGTAAACCAACATGAGGAATTTTTGCTCTCTACACTTGCAGAATAAGCTAGAGAAGTCTGAAATGAAATTAGGTTCATGATTTTTAAAAACTGCTTCTGGAGACAGACAGTAATTAACCCTGAGCAGTGGCTTGATTTCAGCAAGCATATGCTGTTTACATTTTTTATAACACATATTTTTCTTAGGTTCCTTTAAGTAAATGAGTTCAGGTAAGTTACCATAATTTTTGTTTCAAATGCATTTATTTCTAAAAATATTAGCTTAAATTAAAATTCTTGATTCAAATCTAAACAACATTTTAACCAGCTGGAAAGTAGGTTGATGAAAAAAGTCCAGTGGTCCTCATGGATCGGCTGCCTTTGCAGTAAAGAAGACCAAAATCATTGTGGGCATCAGGAAATGCAGCAGCGGCAGCTCACGGGAGATGATCTTTCCCCTCCACTCATCAGAGAAATATCTGCAGATCTGGGCTCAGTCCTGAGCTCCCCAGTACATGAGAAATATGTTCATACCAGAATAAGTCCAGTGAAGGGACACAAAGATGATAAAGGACCTGGGGCATCTGACATGGGAGGAGAGGATGAGGGAGCTGGGACTGTTCAGCCTGGATGAGACAAAGTTCCAGCGAGGTCTTATCAACATGATTAAATACCTGATGGGAGAAGGAAGAAGAGGGAGCCAGACTCTTCTCAGTAGTGTCCACTGAAAGGATAAGAGGCAAGGAGCACAAATTTAAATACAGGAACTTCTTACGGTGAGACTGAGCAAGCACTGGCACAGGTTGCCTAGAGAGGTTGTGGAGTCTCCATCCCTGGAGATACTCAAAACTCATCAGGACATGGCCTTGAGCAACCTGCTCTAGCTGGCTCTACTCAGACCAGTGGGGCTGGACTAGGCAATTTCCAGCCTCAGCCATGCTCTGAACCTCACTGGAGAATTTGGGTTTCACAAGTCTGTTGGACCACTTGAGAAGTAGGCTTCAAAATAAACACTCTACCAGCATCTCCAAATTTTGTTTATGAGATGGTTAGTAACTACACACTTGTACATCTAAATATCAAGATTTTTTAATCTAGACTCTGGATGCTTCCATCTCAATTATTGAAGATGAATAGAGCATTTTAAGGGAGAGCATTGTTTAAATACCTTGGTCAATTTCCTCACTTAATAGTTTAGCAAAACGGATCTATTTTCCTTTTATGTTTGCAGCTACCATAATAAAGCAGTAATTAGCCATACGTAGTCTCTGATCAGGTCAGTGGGGTATGTGACAAAAAGAGAGACTTCAAAAGAAGTATGTAAAAAAGAAAACTATATAAGCAAATTTCAAATATACAGGGGTTAAACTTGGGCTCTATTATTTTTTTAAACCCAGATTCCCTACAGGGTACATGACTACTGCATCTGAGTGTCTTAAAATTATCCATAATTAAAACACTGAAAATAACTACTGTCACAAAGCTTTCATGGTTTACCTGCACTAGATGATTAAATTGCAGTTGGCTGGAGAGAAAAAATATTTTAATTATTTCACTTTCTATTTTATTTTTTTCTGTGACAATATCATCTTTCTTTTAATGGTTGACACACTGCAGCCTGCACCCAACACTCCTGGGGCCATGATCTCTGCTATCAGAGGGAAAAAGAGGCATTTCTGTCACAGTATTAATTACAGGTCTGCAGCTCTCTATCAAGACTGGGTGAGCTTAGTCAGACTGTACTTCCAGTCCACAATAATGCAGCACTATCTACGTTCTTCCCTCATTCTGCCCAGAATCACAACTACCTGAAAAAAAAACATCTCCAGAAGCAGGATGAATTCCTCCACATTCACTGCCCTCCTGCTAGCTCTCTCCTGGAGTCTGAAGTCTTTAAATCAATTTCTTTTTGCATGTAATTTGCAGAGGGTATTTTTTAATTTTGTATTCTGCCTTTTGTATTGCAAACAATCCAGATTCTCATTCATTGTACTGCCACTGTTAATTAACATAAGGTAAGAGATTTGTTGGTATTTTCCCCGACAGCAAACTCCTATACTCTGTCTTGCTTGTATGCTTTCACATTTTCCATTTGCTAATGTATCATTTTACTTTCACGCTTACTATTCATTAATCTGTTCTGGGCTGCATTGTTCTGCATGAACTCAGCTTCTGAAATAGTCTTAATCACTCTCCAACTGCATTTTTCACAACAGCCTCTTTAACTTTCTATTCAGGAAACACAGCAAATGAAAAAATTATGCTGTTCAATATCAGCATGCAGACCATTTGTGTAAATAATGAGATTTTAGGGTACAGCTCAGCCTCATGATAGCCCATTCAGTAAGCTCATTCCAAAATCAAATTTACTTACAAGTGTAGCTTTAAATCTGGTGAGTTACTTTGCCTCCACTTACGCAGGTCAAAGGCTAAGACTGACTATTTCAAAAAGAACACTGGTGAAAAGTCTTTCAGTGAACTAATCCACCAATGGGAATGCCAAGCTTCGCTCACATCTGCGCTATCAATCAAACCACTATTTGGCTAAGATGCTTGGCTGATGCCAGAAGGAATAGGCAAAGTCCTTCACTCTTCCTTTGCGAAACACCCCCATCAATATGTTAGCTTTAAGTATAGTCTAGTGTTCCTGTTCTTTCAGATTTATTTCTTGAAGACAATTTTTTTCCCTAAAAGAGGCCTGGTTTGACAAATTTTGCTACTTCTACTTTTCCATTTTGGCAGAAAAAACAGATACTTCCCAAGACACATATTCCTTTCTGTGTAACTATTTTTGAAATCTTCAGTGCCATACTTGAACATCTACCTTACTATGCTTGTACAAAATTTCAGAACAAAACAGGTCATGACCTACTAATGCTATCCCTATGCCACATGGAAGATGTACAGGCCATGCTGTATGCATCCTTCAATGCATCCTTCAATCCTCCCATGGCTAACAAGGGAACACAAATATGGAAACAAAGATAAAAAGAAAATGAACCAATGCCAGCAATCTTATGAAGCCTATGTTATTGTCCCCTGAAAATCACCTGTGTGGAAGAATGTACATAAATCTATGATATGTGAGACAACTCACCATGAGGAAAAAGGCAGAATTCTGTATGGAGTGGGTAACAAAGGGGAGCTCAGTCACAAACCTGGTATTACCATGCACTTAATTCATCAGGTGTGGAGTCCTAGCTTGTTAGCTAGCCTCTCTTTCATACAAATTATTCCGAACAATTTCTTTGTCACATGCACAGAAAAATCTTTTCTAACATAGTTTAACCATGCTCTAGTCAAGAACAAATACTTCTTCATCCCACAAAGAACAGATCTTTTATTTATTTTTATTAAAATGAGTAAAAGAAGCTATGTCCTTCTAAAAGAATTATTGGTGTGAACGTTAGGGTGAATAAAGCTCTTATGTATCAAATGAGCAACTCTCAAAGCTGAGAAAAGATTACAGACCACATCAGGGACAGCAGTACAGAAAATCATCATTGGTGCCATTTTTGCACACCATTCACAGCAGAAGTTAAACACTTGCAAAGCACAAAGTTGCATTAGTACCACCAAAGCCAAATGAATTTGTGAGTGCTATACGCCGTTTGTCAGTTTTCCACTCCTGAGCTGTCAAGGGAACATAATTCAGATCAAACTCTGCCTCTGTTTCGTGTAAGTTTAGAGTAGGTGGCAAAATCCCATGGTAGCAGGATAGTGCAGTAAAAGCTGCTTCAATGGCTCCTGCAGCCCCCAAGAGATGTCCCGTTGCTCCTTTTGTTGAGGAAACTGCAATATTACGTGAGTGATCTTTAAAAAGTCTCTTGATTGCTTGATTCTCAGCAGCATCTCCTAGAGGTGTTGAAGTTGCATGTGCATTGACATATGTTACATCTTCAGGTTTGATGCCAGAATCTTTTATTGCTGCAGACATGCACCTATGTAAAAAAAAGTCAACAGAATGATGATTTGCCCAATGTATTTTTTGTCAAATGCACAAACCAAAAGAAAACATGTAAGTTGTTTTAAAATGTTTATCAAGTGTGAAAATCTGCTTTAGCAGAGATGTAAATGACAAGAGGCTAACTCATCTAAGCATATTAGCATACACATTAGGTACCAGAGGAAGATAATAAAAGTGAGGCCCGCTATACAATCAGACTTGCTGTTAAAAATTGCACAGCTAGGAAAAATACAAAGAAGAAAATACATGAAAACCAGTCTCTACAGACTACATTAATGTATCCAACACCCTTTTCACTGTAAAATTTGAAAACATTTGAGAGAAAAATAACTAGTGATATTATTACAAAAAAATTAAATATGCTGTCCCCAACAAAAATACTGTGAAATGAAAGAAAAAGTCTCCTGTCACCCTCCACATAAGTTTCTTTTGCATGCTTTCCAGAGACTAGAAAATGTCACGGAGATAGCACAAATCCCTATATTTCATTTTATAATGAAATTTACTGGAAGTCACACCCTTCTACCCCGGTATGGTATGTTTTGTTTGACTCCTGATGATTTGTGCACTGTGACTGACTCTTTAAAACGATTTTTTTATTAAAACCACGGAAGGATCACCACAGTTCCATACTGCAATTTCTCATAGATTTCCCTCAAAGAAGATGAATCAGACATCTCTCCTTGTACATAACAACAAACCACCTCTGAACAAAAGGCCACTGACTCTTTTGAAATTTATGAGAAATAAGGAAATAAAAGGAAGCTCAAAAACAGATAGCACAGGTTTCTGGACAAAATTAAATGTCTCTACTACAGCCTTCTACCCTTAGAAGCATCCAGCTTAGCTTAGGGTAGAGGCCACTGACACTCAGTGTCAGTCAGATAGTGAGCCAATACTTAGGCAAAAAGCAAGATAAATTAATTTAGTTAAATACATTATCTGCAATGAACTTATTCACTTGAGAAGATACCAGATTACTTGTGTAGGACACTCTCTATACCCATAATACTGAGTCTGGCTTTGCCTCTCCTGCTGGTTTATTCCAACATTCATATTAGCCTCCAACAGAAGCAGTTATAAGAAGATGACAAAAAATATATTCCTCTGGGTTTTTTTTGATGTGGCAAATAAAATTCCTACAGAAAAGTGAGATAAGCACATACATTCCAGATTTAATCCATATACCACAGTAACAAAATACTGGCTTGAAGACAGTATTAAAATATATTATCTCAAGGGTGGAAATGCTCAATATTTTGGAGATACCCAGATTAACTTTCAACTCTGCCTGTTGTGAATTTAATTTATATGCCACTGCAATCATAAAATACACAAATATTCTATTACAATATATTGCCATATCATCTCAAGGGTAAACAAGTCTGAAAATATGAGATAAGACCCTCCTGATTACTCATCTCACACCTAAGTCTGCAGAACAATTAAATATGAATCAAAGAGCATAGATGGAAACATGGCATATTTACACTCCTAGAAAAATCTGTTAACCTTATAAAGATTCAAACACAGCTTTACAATACCAGAAATTTGATCTATTTGTGCAGTGATATATTGAATTTTGGTACTAAACATTCCCATGCATTCAGAATAAGGCAAACTAAATCTTTACTAAAGATTCTAATGCCAGCAATAGTACTGAGCCTAAATGAAGCTCTTCAACTTACACATGTAATTTAGCTGACAATTTAATTAGGCCCATTATTAACGATTAATTGAGTTATCATCTACTGTGACCTGGTTTTGATGAGATAAACACTGATGAAGCTTTACCACCTCCCTAAGCAGTACTAAATACTAACAGTACTAGTATTTCTGCTATGCCCCTTCTCTAACACATTCAGCTGCATCTGAATGAAGACTGAATATTCTAACAAACTAGATCTTCTAAGTACTTTACAGCTTTCATCACCTGAGGTTTCTTGCAACAAATAACATGCTTTTGCTGGGGTGGTGGTCTATCTTCTCAATGGAAAAAGAGTGAAGGAGAATCTGAAAAGATTCTATCTCACCAGAAACATCTTAAAAAGAGGTTTCTATTGAGACTTATTTATATGAACAGCTGTATGCACCAAAGGAAAAATGTTTTCACATAGAGAAATCTTTCATAATTCTATGGGAAAAGGTTGATTTTACTGAGAACTGGCCTTTACCCTTCTACTGAAAAAAAGAATCGGGGCACAGGGTTACCAGAAACTCCTTAATTTTTCAGATTTTCAATCTTTTGGAATACTAATTCAAGATTGAACATCCCTTCTCTATGAAGAATATATAATGACAGCAAAAAATGTACCCACTTCAATTAATATACAAAGTAGCCATTGTAATCATAGAGTTCTTACCTGAATGCACCATCTCCCTCGGGATTAGGTGCTGTTATGTGGCAAGCATCACCGGACAGTCCATAACCCAAAACTTCTGCGTAGATCCTAGCACCTCTGTGCACGGCATGTCCATACTCTTCCAAGACCAGCACAGCAGCACCCTCTCCCATCACAAACCCCTCCCTCTGCGAATCAAAGGGTCGACATGCTGTTTTAGGGCTCGAGTTAAAACTCGTGCTGAGGGCCCGGGCTCTTGCGAATCCAGCCAAAGACAAAGGACTAATGCAAGCCTCAGTCCCTCCAGCCAACATGACATCAGCATCACCAGCAGCAATGAATCTGAAGGAGTCTCCAACTGCATGCGCGCCTGTGGTACAAGCGGTCGACACAGCGTGATTAGGTCCTTTCAGTTGGTATTTAATGCTGATATGGCCTGCTGCCATATTGACTAAAATCTTTGGGACAAAAAATGGGCTGACCTTATTGTAACCCTTTGTTTTAAATAAGGCAGCAGTGTCAGAGATCTCTTCCAGTGGAACCATTCCCATGCCAATTGCGACACCGGCGGTTAAGCGGTCCTGTTCAGACTGGGGAGACCAGCCAGAGTCCTTCATTGCGAGCTCTGACGCACCGATGGCCATCACAGTGGCAGAACTCATGGATTTGATCTCTGACTTCGACACAAAGCTTTCTTCTCTGAACTCACCTTCCTTGTTTCCCCTTGGCACGCATGCAGCCACTCTACATGGGATGCCTGCATATTCTTCCCCATCTAGTGATACAATCCCACTGCCTCCTTCCAGAAGGTGCTTCCACACAAACTGAGTCCCCACACCAAGAGGGGACACTAGGCCAATACCTGTAACAACTACTTTCCTTCGACATGCAGGCAGTGACTTGCTGAAAGTCCTTCTGGGGTTTTGTAAATGTAGATTTAAATTCAGACTCCTGAGATGAAGATTGGCAATCTTTAACAGGTCCTGTGAGCACTGCGAGAACATGGTGCCGATAATCAAGCACATTCCTGTAAATGGAGCGGGGTGGAGGGGTGGGGAAAGACAAACACAACCATAAAGCAGCCAATGTGGAAAACATTCCAAGAACATTTAATAACCTCCAAGATTAATAACCTGCTTTTTACATGACAGCCTATTTTCAACCCTGAAGAAAGGGATATAGTTTCTGTAACGAGGAATAGTACGAGTTATGGAAGATAATAGCAAAGAAACATGTTCACTTTGGGAATGCCTCTAGTGGGCTCTCCTAGTTTAAGCTGCTGATGAGTATGACTTTGCACCACTGTGGACTGTGAAGCACTGTCTGGTTTTGCTGCAAAATTTCCCCTGGAGCTTTAACTACCAGCTGGCTGGAGGCAGAAATGGTGAGCATTTACAGCTTCATTCTTTTAAGGGAAAAAGTGTGTGCTCACAAGAAAGTGTATGTCAGCTCAACCTTCATGTCAGGCAGAACAGTCTAGAAACCTGAAACAGGCGTCAGTAAACTTGTCCTGGTTCTGCTACCAATGTAATTATACATCCAGGACATTCTCTTTCCACCACCACCTACTCTTCATCAGCCTTGGGTTATTACACTGTCAAGGGACAGTATCTCAGGTAGCTTGAGCAAGATGTGGAGCACAGCAACACCCCTGTTGAAGGCAACACCATCAGACCCCGCATAACAAGAGGCACAGCAAGTGATGGCAGAAGGTCCCTGCTGAGAACAAGCACTTGAAGAAGGAGCAGAGGACTGTGCCAAGCACTGATGGTGCTGTAGTGTGCCACAGTTCCTTTTCCTTGCCTTGGCCACTGCCAGGTCCAGAGCCAGTCTGATTGCACACATCTGACACGCTGGAGCAGGGCAGAGGCTGCAGCACAGCTCTGCCAACACCTACAACACAGGCTTCAACAGGTTTGTGCCTTGCCCAAAATGCAACTTGGCATCCCCAGCTCTTTGGTAAAATGGAGAGAGCTGTATGAAAACCTCAAGGGGCTGCTAGGCACTCCTGCTAAAATAACCAGACCTGTGGCAGAACAAATGCACAGCAGTGTTACTAAAAAATGTCATGGAGCCATAGAAAGGCCTGAATTGGAAGGGACACTCATTCCAGCAATCCCTATCATGGGCAAGGACACCTTTCACTAGACCAGGCAGCAGAGACCGGCATCCAGCCTGGCCAAGAACACTTGGGATACAGAATAAAAATAATAAACAATTATAAATCATATTATGATTTGTTATATATAATATAATATAATATAATATAATATAATATAACATTAATTATATACATATTTTATGCAATTAATAAATTTAATTATTTTAAAATATATGTTTAAAGGAGCCTGTTTTAAATCCTGACCCAAATTTGCAATTTCAGTGTTTTAAGCAACTTAGCCTGGACTCTATAAAAGAGGCAGTGTATATGCATGTATATGTGTCTAAAAAACATAAGATTATAAGACATGTATGTATTATATAATGCAAGTTACATATATAAATATATAAAGAATTAGATATTCTCTATATAATATAGAATATAAAGCACGTTTGCAGTCATATTATATGCATATTTATAGAGTATAATGTATAACATATATACTTTATAGACACTATATTATATATAGTACATCATATACAATGTGTAAGATCATTGTACTTCATGTATGTGTACACGTGTAAAAAAATATATATTATCTATATTATGTATTGTATAATGCGAGTTACATATATGAATATATAAATAATATTCAATATTCTATTTTTAATATAGAATATAAAACAGCTCTACAATCATATTATATGCGTATTTTTAATGTATAACGTATCTATGCTTTATAGAGACACTACATGATATATATTGAACACCATATCCAACGTGTAAGATAATGTATGTTATACATATTATTATACACGCGTGCAATAATACATAAGATAACATATTTTATCAGTGTGTATATGTATATATCTCAAAATGCACATACAATACGGCTGCAGAGGTCTGTAAGGCAGCTCGTCCCGCAACCCCACGCAGCCTTTACTGAAATGCCGTCCTGCCCGACCCAACAACGACCGATACCTGGTGTGCGGGACAACCAGGCGCAGGATAACTCCCCCCGGGACAAGCGCTATCGAACACCCGCAGGTGCTTCAAGGGAACGGCTACTTTTAGTGTATAAACCTGCAGCCAAACCTCGGCGCCACCGGCCCGCCCAGCGCCGCCATTGCCGGCCCGACCCGCCTTCGCTAAAGCCCCGCTTCTCTCCGCCCCAGCCCTGCCCCCCCCGCCTCGCGATGGTTCGCTCTGCCTGCCT
>VRYO01002734.1:39516802-39537417 GCA_009812075.1 Sialia sialis | reverse complement strand
ACTAGCATGGCAGAGCATAAAATGTTTGTCAAAGTCTCATCAACAGAGACATGAGTTAATTACATTGTGAGTTTACCTGTTAGGTGATACTTTTATATAATTTTAGTATAATGCAGTAAGAAACCTGAAATAAATTTAACCCCCACACAACAAATTAGTATTTATTAGCTGCAAACACAGCTACTTAAAAATACAAACTGTAGCACAGTAATGAGGCAGGCACTGCAGGAAAAATAAAAAAAAAAAAAAAAAGGCAAAAAATGAGACTAATGTAATATTTAATTTTAAAAGTGTGCTGTTTTTAAAAATTAATAGTCTATTTTTAATTTAGAAATAAAATTCCTTAGGCATTTAATGTGTTAACGATTTGTTGGCAGTTGGCACTTGGTTTTCTAAATTTTTCACGCTGCCTGCCTATGAGCACTTCCAAAGCATTGTTTACAAATGCCATACTGAGATGCATTATGTATTTAAATGCATACATGTATAGCAATAAAGTGAATCTTTGTATTTCCTAAGGCAGCCAACATTGATAGTCATATGCCTACATGAAGCACATGGAAAGGAAATTAAAAGCTGAAGTAGCAGCCAAGAAACATGCATCATCTTTAATTAAAATGTTATTACTTTGGTACCAGTTCTATGATCCTGGAGGCTGAAATATTAACTTTTCAACTATGCTAGTAGGAATAATAAATGTAATCTCAGCAAAAGTGAATTGCCCTGTGTTAAGTCTCAGCTTTTGTACCACTACCTTTAAAAGTCATAGAAGCTGAGCAGTGACCTGTCAGAAGCAAGCAGCAGAGACATAGTGTAATATCACCTTCAAAATCAAAAGGCAGTGTGAATTTTAAAGACCTCTCTTACTCGGAACTCTTTAAATGTGCATTCCTAATAAAGCAAATCTCCACAGCTTGTGGTTCTTCACCACAGTTCTTTCAGTAGCAGCACAAACCAGATGTCTGGAAGAAGAAAACCAGGAGTTTTTGCTTCTCTGGGACGGATTTTGGGTACTGCAGGGCAGATGTTGTGGTGGGATCGAGTCGCTGCAGTGACATTCCTGCTCAGGCAACCCAGGTGAGCCTGAAGGTGTGGCACTCAGTGCTGTCAAACCAGGGCTGTACAAAAAGGGATTTATATCCTGAATGATGTTACTGCCTGCCAAGGGGCTCCTGATGTTGCCAAATATGGAATAGGTAAACATTTTCTTAAGGAATTATGTTCTTTGATCTTTGTATACTTTCAAGCTAAATCAACCAGAAAGGAGATTTAATCAAGTTCAAAGTCATGTGCAGGTGTTAGAAAGAGAAATTTCTTATTGACAATTGCTTTTTTAGGGCTCCACATATTTCAATATCATGCCTCAAAGAGGTGGAGGTTTAAAGCTTGGGAAGAAGGATGTACCACTGACAGTGGGCACAAAGAATGCAGAATTTATTTGACACAAGGACACTTGGCAGAACTCCCAAGATAAAGAGGAAACTAGCAAAGCCAACTCAGGAGCTGCGCTGGGATCAGTGCTGACTGGATAAAAGGTAATTCTGGCAGGGGGAATTTGCAACCATCAACTCCAGAGAAAAATTGAGCATGTGGACTGACCAGTGTAAGAAGTAAGGGAATCGTTTAACCAATAGAAGACAGCATCTTAATTAATTAGAGAGCTGTGTAACTTGCGTCCAGTGAACATTATGCCTTTGTTTGCCGGAATGTATAAGTAGTGATACATCGTGCTGGCCTTGAGCACTTTTTTCTGCGCAGGTCTATAAAAAAAATAAATACCCGGACCCTGCGCGTGGCTTGGCGCCTTGCACACGGGTGAAAGACGGTGCTGTGGGATACCGAGATCCCGGTGTGACCGGCAGGCCCCGCTGTCCCGGGGGTGAGGGCTCAGGGTCAAACCCGCTCAGGGCTTTTAAGGCCCACGCCGCCCCCCGGCTTTGGGGTGCTGGAGGTGACTTCACCGCTCCTACTGCGCATGCGCCCAGCGGCGGGCGGTGCTGCCCGGCTGAGGGCGGTGACCTCGGTGCCCGGACAGCGCATGCGCGTGGCGCAGCGCTGGGGGCGGGCGGTGTGGCGCGGGGGGCGGGCAGCAATGGCGGCCGCCCTGGGACTCTCGTCTTCGCCGGGCTCCCCTGCCGTGAGCGAGCTGTGCCAGAACAGGCGGGAAATCTTCCTGGAGGCCTCTCGGCTGCTCCTTACTTACGCTGACAACATCCTCCGGTGAGCGTGGTCGCTGCCCTCGGTCCGCGGGCGGTGCCGCAGGGTCCCGCCGGCCGCTCCCCGGCTCCAACGCGGCGCTTTCGTTCCCGTTGTGTAATACTGGAGCTCAGAAGCGTCTCGCGTGGTTTTGTCGTTGTTTTAAAATTAATGTTTCTTACCTAGAGGTGTAGTGCTCTGGATTTTTGTTTCTCTATTAATTACTGGTTGGTTTGTTTTGAAAGTTTCGAAGTTTGTGTATTAACCACAAGATCATGCCTTATTCCTGATTCTCCACCTTAGGGCGGGTATTGAGCTACCTAAAAACAAGCGGGTGCACAGCAAGTAGTTTAACTTGATTTGAACTTAATTCTAAATTCATTTTACGGTTTACTCTATTTCTCGCTTGCTCCTTGCTTGTGACTTCGCAGGGTTGTTTCCGAGAGTTAATTATAGCTGGATTTCTGCGAGCTGGCTCTCTAGGGTGCACGCAGACGCCTGTACGTGCGATTGACCTTGATGTCTTCCAGCAGCTCCAGGTGTATGGGCTGCCCCTCCCTGTCCAAATCTGGCTCGGCAGCCGCTCGTAAAAGCTGCTGTGTGTCAAAAAATAGCGAGTCCCGGGCTGGCTTCTTTTAAAGAAAGAGGCGAGAAAAAGAGGTTTTTAAAAGAGCTGAAAGGGGAACTGAGAGGTAGCGCAGAGACCACAGTCACTCACATACCAGGCGGTTTAGCACAGCTTCCGTGGTGGGACTGAAGCCATTCAGCATTAACCTGACGGGTTCAATTAGAACGCACCAGGTATAGAGGGATGTGGAGTTGTCTGTAACTTAACCCTGCTGGCTATGAGTACAAAACGTGTATTCACGAGCATAAGTTGCAAGCTAAACTTCAGCAGCAGTTGGTAACTCTCAAGAGTTAAGTACAAAAAGACGTTTATAAAGTCAAAGTTTCATTCAAGTGGTATAAATGCAACGGAACTTTAAACAAAATCTTTCATGGTGCAGTTACCCAACTTTTAAATGTTTACTTAATTTGCAAATATAGTTACAACTTTCAATTTGTTCAGGAATCCCTATGAGGAAAAATACAGATTAATTCGAATCGGAAATCCAGCATTTTCCACGAGGCTGTTGCCCGTCAGAGGAGCAGTTGAATGTTTATTTGAGATGGGGTTTCAAGAGGTGAGTATAATGTAGTAATTTCAGATGTCTTCATTAGTTTAAGTAGTAAAATTTAAAATTGGGAATTTTTTTGCTGCTTTTCTTGTTGCAAGATAGTAGATTTTAGGGCATTTGGTATTTTCTTTCAGTCCTTGTCTGCCACTATCTGTAGCTAGCCAGCAGAGAATTTAGATGTGGCTGCTTCAGAAAAAGGGTGAGCTAACCTAATGCATAACGAGATTTATTTTTTAAAATTTTTTCTGGTCAGGCACACTGCTCATTTGCTGAATAATGGCTGGATACATATCCATGCTGGCACAAAGGAAGTGGTGGGAAGCAGGGTGGAAGTCTCTTCTCTTTGTAGCAATCTGCTGTTAGGTGAACATCAGACATTATACGTGAGTGTTGAAACTGCCATTTTATAAAGAGAAAAATATTTTTTAAAAGCACTGCTCCTCTTCATGTTTCTACCATCAGTAGAGCACTGTAGTGATTTAAATAAGGGAAGCTGATCTGATTGAAATTTGAGCTTCCAAAACAAAACCAGAAATATTTTCAGCCAATTCACGTGTAGCTGCACAAGTACTGGTGTCATGACAGCAGTGAAGGGCAGTAGATTGACTGTTCAAGTAGTAGTAGGAGGGTGAGTCCTTCGAAACCCTTTTTAAGAGTTACGAAATGTTATCCTAAAATAGTGTTGAGTGAATCTTGATTCTGTTGCAGTTAGAGTGATGTATTTCAAAGATTGCTTTGTGTTCTGAAGTGGTCCCTGTCTTGGTGGGGCTTAAACTGCCAAAGCTTGTTAAACTAGAAACAGTTTTTGTAATTACTGGAAAGCTGGTCTGAAAACCCAGCTCTTGTTTAATGGTGCAAAGCTCTTGCTTTGTCTGTTTGATGCCAGACTTCTGTATGGGTATGTACATTATGTTGCTTAGGTCCAGCTGTCAAGGGACCTCTGCCTTCTCTCTGGGTAAAGTTAAATACTGTAATTTTTTAATTAAAAGAAAAAGTATGTTAAAAGAAGTGGTGACTGCAGAGGGAGAAACGGTCTGTGGTTTATTCTCATGCTGGTGCTCAGGAGACTTTTAATGGTGTATTTTAGTGAGGAGGTGGGCGGTGTAGCTAGAGAAGCACTCAGGCACTCTGAGAGTGTGTTGGCTCAGTGTTACAGTTATTGTGTCAGTCAAAGCTGGAGCTCACAAACTTCTCTTCAACTGCCTGGCTAATATTGTTCCTTCTGTTGTTTCTGCGTAATAATGGATTGATACATTCCATTTAGTTTTGTTGATTTTAGGTGTTAGCAGGAAGTCCCCATCTGCAGTGATATGTGACCTCAGGTAACTGTAGATAAACAAATTAGCTCAGTAAATAGTAAATAGTGGTAGAAACTGAAATTGTTAAAGGATTAATGCTTCAGGGTGTTCATGTTTTTAGTAACCTGTTTCTTTATTCTAAGTACATTTGATTCTGTCATAATTATTGATCTCTTGTTATGCTACTAGTAATCACATTGAAGTGAAAATTAAAACCCAGAAATCAACCCAGGTACCATAATATAATAACCCAGTTTTAATAAGAGTAATATTGCCTATCTGAAAGCTTTAAACTTTGACATAAAAGATACCAGTATGTAAGAGAATTTCCAACAGATGCTGTTCTAAGGGCTTCTTCTCAACATTGGATGCCTTCCTTTGTTGCCTAGGATTTCACTGCTGTGCTGTGAGAACTGAGCATTAATTGTTCATTTCTGTTGTTGCTACTTTCTGTGCCAAATCATAACTACACAGCCCACGAATGGCTCTGCAAAATAAGTTACTAACAAAAGCATGTTGTTAGGAGCTCTCTTTCTCTAGATTGGCTTGATCTGGTAGGCTTCTGAAGCTGTGAGAGGCTTCAAGCTTCTATTGTAAGGGACCTAATTGTAAAAGCTGAATCCTACCAAGCCTTAGGATGCTAACTTCCAGTAAACTCTCCAGCTATAGCTACAGATCATTGACCACCTTCAACCTGCATTAACTGCTGAATTAATTTGTCTAAATTTCAGGGAGAAACTCACCTGGTTTTTCCTAAGGAAGCTTCAATTGAACAACTACGTAAAATCAGAGACTTAATTGCTGGAGAGAGGAGTAGCAGACTGAATGAGTCAAACCAAATCCACAGATCAGGATCCTCTGAAGCTGTCAGCAGCACTCAGACAGCCACACAACGGCCTTCAAGACCTGTTGACGCTGTTCTTGCCTCTTCTCGTCAGCAACCAGAAACATCACTTGTGCAATCTCTTGAAATGGTAATTACAACCTGCAAACTTCATAGGCTCCTTAGTCTTGCTTTTGAAGATTGAAGAAGAGTTAACTGTTAGGACAGGTTGCTCAGAGAAAATGAGTAGTCTCCAAATAAGCACACTGTTAAGCCTTGGTCTGACCACATGGCTAATCTTGCTTTAAGAAGGTTGGTCTAGATGTTTTTTCCCCCAGTGGTTTCTGAAGATTTTTGAGTGTTTTCTTCAGTTTACATACAACTTAAGTATGAAATGTGCCATAAACAGAATATTAGCAAGAGATTTTGTTGAAGATGTCCATAAATATTCTGTTGATCAGGATGTCAAGAAAAAAAGATGATATGTATTGAGAAGGAGCAGCAAGATGGGGAAGCATGGGGAGAGTGGGAAGCTGACTAGAGTTATATTTGGTATTTGAGAGCCAGCAGAAGAACACGAGCATAACTGTAATGCTTATAATTGTTGATGTCTTGCTTCATGCATTATCATCTCTATGTGTAGCCTGTGAGGAGGGCTTTCTTTTTTCACATGTGCCTGTCATTAAAAATTAGCCAGGCAAGGACAAATTTACACTTTTTTGCGCTAAGTTTCCCTTGTCCAAGAGGGTGAGGTGAAGTTCCTTATCAAGACAGAGCAGAATCCTTTTATCTGATGTTAACTGCCCTGAAGGGAGAAGACTCAACACCTCATACAACTTTGAAAAATTAAGTTACGCTTTTCATAGAAGCTTTTAAGGATGCTTTCGTTTAACTTTCTGAAGAGTTTTTCCTCCTAGAACCCTTCTAGAAGCTCACTTCCCATGCATCTTTGAACACAATTTGCATGTTTTATGTTATCAGTATATTGTTGGATTTGATCTGTAATTCTTCCCAATGCCTACCCAAGTCAGTGAATGAGAAATGGCAAAGCATTGTTTGAAGTGATGTCTTTTGGGGATAGAGAGTGCTAAATTACCCATCCTCACCCAAAAGGTCCTTTGGGAAAGGTACTATTGTAGGCATATAGTATTGAGACATTTAATCTACAGTAATTTCACACTTATAAGGTGCAGCGGGTTGTAAGGCGCACCTTTGAAGGGAAGGTCTGTGCACAACAAAGTAACAAATTAGTTGCAGAGTACTGTCAGGTGCTCAATTTACAAACAGTTTTCACAGATTGGCATAGCCTTTAAACACAGCCCCAGGTGCCTTCCCTGTACTGCGGGACCTGACACTCCCTCCCGGTCCTGCCCAGCTCCCGGTCCCAGGTTGCCCAGCCCTGCACAGCCCCCATTCCCTGCCCAGGGGGCAGCTCCGGCCCCGTTTGGGGCTGGGCAGTCTCAGCTCGGCTCAGGGTTGCTGCAGGCTTGCTCTTCTGGGTTGGCAAATTTCCGAACTTTGTCCGATATATAAGGCGCACTGGCCTATAAGGCGCACTTCGAGGTTTGGATAAAAATTTCAGTCAAAAGGGTGTCCCTTATACAAGTGAAATTACTGTAATTATGTTAGCATGGCAGTAGTTGCCTCTAAAATATACTGACTGGATTTGTTTAACTTTGGGGGTTTCTGGATTGGTTTTTTGGCTTGCTTCTAGATTTTTACTGTTTCAGCTACTTCTGCAGTGGTGGTTGGAAGTGGTAAGAGTGATTTGATGCTGCTGTACTGCTTAGAGCAGGAAGCTTTAAAAGTTGATCCTGAAATGACAACCATGTGGCACAATGTTGACACCATGTATTCTGAGGTTAATCCCTCCAATTTCTTGTTACTCTGCCCCAACATTCACTGGTCATCAGAGTTGTGGATCCATTTCTCTGAAACTGTCCATGCTTCCATGCTTGAGTGGTGGGACCAAACTTACTGCTTTTTAGAGACAATGTTGGCATTCTGGTAGAATGCTGTATTTAGCTGATCTCTACAGAGAACTATACTGATAGGTCTCTGAGCCATTGTGTTTGGTCTTTATAGTCTGAATTGATTAGAAGGAAGTCTGGCAGTGACTTGGCCATTTTGCTTGCACAGCAGTGGGGGGTTTGTTTTCCAGTGAGTATGCTGCAGAGTTATAGTTGTATTATTGTTGTATGCACTGCTGACAGATGTCAGAGGGATTTAGAGTTGTTCGTGTAGTGCAAGCATTTTTTTTTTTTGCCAGTATGTTTCACCTGTCATTCATGGGAAAAGCAGCTTACTTGAAAGAGCGGAGGAATATTCCTAAATGCGCAGTTCTAGAGGCTCTATCCCACCATTAATTTGCCTCATTGTTTTCCTCTGCTTTTCTTGTCGTAAAATATTCTTGAGACTTAGTGAGAGCTATGGCTATTTGTTAATTCTGGTGAATGGATTCTGATCCCTTCCTGGGTGGCATAGTGATTACAGGAGGAAAGGTGTATCCAAACTTAGAACTGCAGTGAGGTTCACCTCACTTCTGAGATTAAATGTTTGCCTAACACTTCATACAGTGGCTTTCATGAAGCAGATTAAGCACTACTGTAACATTGATGATTTTGCCTCAGAAAACATGTGTTGTCAAAGAATCTGGGAGACTTCTGCTGTGCTGAGCAATATCCCTGCTTACCCTTTCAGGAAGCTGATGGACCATGAAGGTCTTTAGGCCTTTGGCAGTCTCTAATGTCCCTTATTTCTTTCCTTCAATTTGCATTAAAATGGATCTGGACACAATGGAGTTTATGATTTTAAACCAGTTAGCTACAGCTGATGAGCTCCAGGAAGAGCAAAACCAGCTCTGTTTTGTTTTAGCAGTCACGGAAATTAAGGACTGATCCTGCAGTACTGGAACAGCACCAAAGCAATCACTTGTAGTTTAAGTGCTCCTTTAAAAGAAGTTACGTTCTGAAGAGTTCTCACACCTGGGTGTATTGTATTACATTTGCTGCCAGCCTCCCAGGAAAGCATAACATTTTTGATTAAATAAAGATGGTCGTTAACAAGGCCAAAGGCTAAAACATGATGTAACAGTAGCGAAAGGTAATTTAGCAGTGCCACAGACTTCCCCCAAAAATATGCCAGACTCTTACTTTCAAAATCCCATTGCACTTTCTATATTGTTCCTTTTGAAATGGCAACAAATAGTTTGCTCAGCTACCAATAACTGACTGAAGAAGCATCCAGTTGCTGCTGAAACAGTCTGGGTAGTTCACTGGGTAGTCGCTGGGCTGTCCATAGAAACCTACATCAGAGCTGAGCTATAAAAGGAGGAAGAAGAAACAGACAAGCAACATTAATGAACAAGAAATAATTGACAGAATTCATCAATAATACAGTTCTACAAACCAGTGCAGCAGTGTCCAGAAGATGAAAGTGATGACGTGCCTTTTGTGGGTTTTGGCTAAAAGGTGTCCAAAAGAAAGGTGGGGGAGATTAGGTGGGGAAGAGAAGTAAAAAAACTTTCCCATCAGAGGTGTTTTTAAAAATAGTTTTCTCCCTCTAAGTTAGTGTACTTTTCACCCAAGACACCATTCAGAGTGACAAGACTGGCTTTACAGTTTGGGTGATGATGTCTTCAGTTTTTGTTGGTGTCTTTGCAACATTTCACCTGTAAATAAATATATACTGTAAATATGAACATAGAATTATGACTGACTGAAACTAGAGCTTGGTTATTATGCCTGAAGGTGAGCATTCATAAATCATATTGTGACTGAAAATCCTTTTGCAGGCTGCAAACATCTTGAAAACACTTCAAACAAAATTTGAGAATCTTGTATTGATGTATGAGAATCCTTCTATTCAGCAGAAAGCACTAGCTGCAATTCCCCTCCAGGAACTGAAAAGCAAGGCTCAGAAAAAGCTAGCACAAGCTACAAGACTGGACAAAGGTAATGCTGCCAAGTGTATATGAAAGTAGAAATGTTCTTTCAAATGTACCATACATTGTCAGTGTGTGTTTGGTCGTGTGCCTGCTGGTTCCAAATGCTGTTTTTAAATTGGAATTGCCTTCTTCCTAATTTACTACTCTTTTCTCTTATTTTTATTTAGCTTTTGTCATCCATCTTTTATTGCTTTTATGTAGAAATTTTGGACTCTGAATTGGTATAAAAAATGCTGAGGAAACAAATGTTGCATTCCTTGAATTTCAAGTGAAATAGCTATAGCAAGAGGAGGGGAGCTTCTTATTCAAGTTGTCATTGTTGTGAAATTCTCAGAGTGCAGTTTTCCTGTACATACTACAGTTCTAAATTCAGAATAAAAATTTTAAATCCGGCCTCATTTTTTTAAAGATGCAACCTAATACAAACAAATTATCACTTTCCTTGCTAATGCTTAAATGAATAGGGTTATTCCCTATTCCTCATGGAGCTAGATATAAAATGTAGGCATAATACTTGTGGCACCAGTGTCTAAAATTTATATTTTTGTGAATTTGTTTTGAATGTGTGAAAGTTTTGTCAGTTAAAATTACCTATTTCTATTTATAGGTGATGGTTTTAGATTTGTTTCAGTGGTATAGTGAAATGTTACTTCTATAGGATAAATATTTTTAAAAATGCAATTCCAAGACCATATTTAAACAATAAAAGTAAGAGAAGTAAGAAGCCATGTGAACAAGTGCAAAGCATTCTCATTCAGCAGCATGAGACAATACAATGGGAAAAAGAGACTCATCAGTAATAAATTATAGCTATTAAATTTCTTTATGAAGTAAGAAAAAAAAGAACAAGTCTGCCTCTTGGACTCTGTTCTAAGACTACTGTGCACATTGTTTAAAAAGGGGAAGGAAGGAGAAGATACTGTTCTGGGTGCTTCTTCTCAAACCATCAGGCTGATTCAGTCAAAATGGTTTCTAGACCTTAATTTAGGTAAAGGGGAAGGGATGGAATTCCACTGTTTCGGATTGTGACAGCTTGAAAGCATTTTTCAAGAGTTTTCTATAAACATTGGGTTTGGAATTGACTGTATATGAGATGTTTGGGTGATTTGCTTTCAGCTTCTTTGGTTTCTGTCCTGCTGCATTAAGACTACCACCTCTGGGAAGGATAGGCCTTGCAGCACGTAATGAGCTTTTCTGGCTCATAAAGACTATACTAGGTAGATAACAATTATTTGATGAGAAGTATAGCTTTGATTTTATTATTTCCCTTTGCCATGTTTCTTTAGAAAGATGGACTGAACAGTCAAAAATAGCTGTGTATCACAGCCAAGTGTTTTCTTTTCAAATAAATCACATTTTTTATTTTTCCATGTGATGTTTTAATAAGAAATTTATTTTGCAAATCAAGGGAAGAATGTTTATAGCATAGCAGTCGTATTTTCACAGATGGATTCTAGTTTGAATGTTGTTATCCAGGAAAAGAGTATGGCCTGTGCTTCTCATTCAGCTGTTAGCAAAAAGTTTGAATATGCATGCATATCCATTTTGTCAGCATCCATTTTCTCTGAGAGTTCCAACGCAAAGATTTTTCATATATATGAGTAAAAATGGAAATTTTACTATAATTAGAAGTCAGGTGTTGTTGCTTTGATATACAGATGATATCTTCCCATGCACTTCATGATCTTGGCGATGTGTGTTTAATAGTGTTAGGTGTTCCTACAGAGTCTTTTGTACCAAAGATGGCTACATTTTCAGAGCAAGATTTGAAATGAACTTGAAAAAGGAGCTAGTGCATAAATTTTTAATGCAACTGCCTTCAATTTCCTTTAGGCAGTATTTTTACAAATTTTTTTTGTATGTTAATATTTATTAGTCAAACCTTTCTGCTCTGTGACTAGAATGAACCTGTAGTGCACAAAATAACCAGGTAGTAATACCTATGCGTGGCCTACATGATAAAGTTAGTAGGAAGAATTATTTGAATATTTATGTATCTGAGAAGCAAAAGCATTTGATACTCTGGGCATTGTAAAAGGATGTGTATTTAAAGATTCCAAGGAGTTTAAAGAAATGGGTCTTTCTTGAAAAGCTAGCTTTTTAGATTTGTTTTTTAGGTAAAATGGGCCTATTTCTAGGTGTCAAAACAGTGAGAGTATGTGAGTAGATTGCTGTTATAAGCAGGAAAATGGGCCAGAAGAGTCTGGTTAGGTGAAATCAGCTAGAGTAGAAAACAAATGACATCCAATGTCTACCTTGGGTAAGCTGAGAAAGGTGTTTATTTGCTGAAGTTAGAACAAACTCAACGTGTTCCCATGGTATATACATATTTTCTACAATAATTAAGCTGTGTTTGTAGAAAATCTGTTTCTAGAAAGCCTGTACACCTGGTTTAGATTGCTGCCAGTGTGCAGTTCTTTGGGATTTTGAAATCAAAACAATTGTTACTCCTGTTTTAATAGCTGGGAATAGGAAAATATTTTGGAGCTGAAAAATAATTAACTCTCTCTTCCAATGTCCTGGAAGAGTATGAAGGGCATCAGGAACTTCTCTAGGCTGAAATGGAAATCTGACTTGTTTTTCTGAGCAATTTCTTATTCTCATTCTAGCTGTAGTAGTTAGAATTGCAATTTTTTCTTTTTAAGTTTGAACTTACTCAGTCTTGACAATTTATATTTTCTTTTCTGTATGTGTTTCAGTAAGCTTTTTTATACGGTTTTTGTATTTAAAAGTACATAAAAATATAGAAAGGCCCAGAGATACTGATTTGTGTAGGCACTATTAAGTTCAACTAAATTACTTTTCCATTTGAACTGTGTATTGTATGAATTTTACAGGTGCACATGTGAATGAAGAGGACTTCTTATTGTTGGAGCTTTTGGACTGGTTTAAGACTTCCTTTTTTCATTGGGTAAATAGTCTTCCTTGCAGCAGGTGTGGTGGGCAGACAGAGCATAAACGTGACTACTTGTTGCCTACTGAGGATGATCTAAGGTGGGATGCCGTGCGAGTGGAAAACCATTACTGCAATCAGTGTCAGCTCTGTAATAGATTCCCAAGGTGAGCATACAGAGACTTGCCATCTTTTTTCTTTCAAGAAACAACTTTGCATTTGTGCATTTTGTGATCCGGTGAGAACTTGTTAGTTCAGAGAGTAGAGAAGCTGTTTTAAGTAACATGATAGAATGTTTGATGAACCAGCAATTTCTCTACAAGATCAGAGATTTTTAAAAACAATATGGGCTTCCTCTTACGTGGACTTGTTCTGAATGCTTGTCTGGCTTGGTTGGGGTTTTTTTCATGTTAGTTCAGTGAATTACAGCTTCTAAATGAAATGTATTCATATTGGCGACTGTATGTAGGTAGTGTTTTGTTATTGCAAGGAAATCTTCACTTCTGTAGGAAATCACAGTGTAATGTACATCTTTCACTGAGTCTATAGCAGAAGAGCAAATACACAATTTATTTATACTTTTTTGGCATTTAGGCATTCTGCTAACTGTTTAAAGAAGCAGCATACAAAAGTCATATTCTAAGATGTCTGAATCAGTTTTGAAAACTTAACCAGATTCATTTCAGTGCTGCTATAAACATATGATGGAGTCATGTGAGTTGAGGTAGCATTCTGCTCAGATGTATTTTGTGCAGTATAGCAATTATTTCCATTATCTTCTGCAGACTGCAGATCAGTACTGAAGTCTGTTCAGATGATCAGAACATGAAGTAAAGATTTCTGGAAGCTGAAATGTATTTTCAATTGTTCTTGTTTTGTGTTGTTTTTCTCCTGTAGGTATAACAACCCTGAAAAACTTCTGGAAACCAGACGTGGACGCTGTGGCGAATGGGCCAACTGTTTTACCCTGTGCTGCAGAGCTGTAGGGTTTGAAGCAAGATATGTCTGGGACAATACAGGTACCAGTATTCTGGAGTACTGTAACGTTAATACAAGCCTGTGGAAAAGGATGTATTTTATGCCTCTCAGATCATATTAGCCATCAGGCGGCACATGCAGTTATGCAGTCTGCTAACAAAGACAATATGCATTCAATTTCCTGTCTTGACTGATGAGATGAAATACAGTTCTGCAGGTAAAGTCAAATGACTGACTTCAGAATGATACAATCTTGAACTGAATGTAAGAGACTGTGATCCTAAGAAAGAGAAAGCTTTGGTAATGTTTCTAAATGTAGATGAACAGAAAATGTGTTCACTTGTTCCTTTATGTAATAAATTGGAAAAAGTTGCAATATTCTGCAAGATTAGAATAGAGATTCTGTAAGTTATTGTTTATTCTTGGCCTTTGTTATGTAGATCATGTGTGGACTGAAGTATATTCTTCATCTCAGAAAAGATGGCTGCACTGTGATCCTTGTGAAAATGTCTGTGATAAGCCCCTTCTCTATGAAACTGGCTGGGGAAAGAAGCTCTCCTACATAATTGCATTCTCCAAAGATGAGGTAGGAGTAATGATGCTAAGAATAAACAAACTTGCCCTGAAGCAAGTGTGCAGTGTATTCCACCTTGATGTGATTTTCAGAATTACTGTAGAAAAGCATACTTTCACTAACTAGACTCTTTAAATGAAGCAAGATATGTGGAAGTTTTTGGTTGCTTTATTTTCTTCCACTTGTGCTTGAGGTTGTTGATGTCACCTGGAGATACAGCTGTAAACATGAAGAAGTGCTCTCTAGAAGGACGGCACTCAGCGAAGCTACGCTGCGAGAGACAATTAATGCACTAAATAGAACGGTATGTAACTTTTCTTCAGTGGCTTTCTGAGAGTGAAACACAAGTATCTGTAGAATATGGAGTCCTCAAACAAAGGAATGCATTTGGTAACCTCATAGGCATATCCATCCAGTATGGATATTAAAAATGCTGTTAATTACTCATTTTACCCTGAATACATAGGAGTCAGTTGCAGTGCTGAACTTATGGGAAATAAGTTAAATAATGGTATGTAAGAGGGTTATCATATTATCTCTTACATACACAGATGTGTGTGTGTCTATATTATTTTTCTTAGGGACTTTGGAGCAGATTTGTGCTTGCTGGGAGTAAACTGCAATTCCTAAGTAATTGTGTGGACTCCTTCAGGGTGACTGAAGTGCTGCTATAACTTGAAAACAATAGAATTTACAGTTAAAAGAAATGCAGGTTTAATTTGCTTTCAGTGACTTTTTACAAGCTCTAGGAAGTGAGAGGGATGATTCACAAGCTGTTTCCAAGACTTTCAAAAGCTGTTGATACCATTGGTAGAATTTTGTCTCAGAGCCTTATTTATTAACACTGTTCATGCTTAACATCCCCAGAATACGTGGAGCCATTTGCACCTGCATGTCATGGTTACAGAACCTCTCTGCTAAGCTTTTTCCACTGCCTCCTTGGGAGCCATGAACTTGTTTCAATATACTATAGCACCATAAAACCTTGAATCGCCTTGAGGTTTCCATTTTGTCCTCCTGTCCTTACAGGGGTAATTCTCATGTATAGAAACTTTAGTTCCAACGGTAGTATAGAGCTGATGACTTAATGAACAGATTATGCCTTTTTTGAGGCCTGCTGGCTTGAGAGTTATAGCCATACATTAAGACTGTGAAGAGTTGATGTGGACTAATATTTTGAGACCACGGCTTGAAATCATTTTAACAGTAATGGAAAATTAGTCACATAGCAGAGTGGAGCACTGAGAAGAGTAACCAGAGCAGCAAAGCAAAAGGAGGTAAAGGATCAGAAATTCAAGTTGAGGAATGTACAGTAATTTCACACTCATAAGCCGCACCTGGTTATAAGCCACACTTCCGGGTAGCCGGGAAGACCATGGAATTTGTCCATAAATAAACCGTACCAGGTGATAAGCCGCATTTTTTTTTTTTTTTTGAAGCGAGGATCCATGTGCAACAGAGCAATGAGTTAGTAACAGAATCACGGGAGCGCGGGGTTTGCTGTCAGGTGCTCAATTTGCAAACAGTTTTCACAGACTGGCGAAGCCTTTAAACGCAGCCCCAGGCGCCCTCCTCGTGCCGCGGGCCCCGGCATTCCCACCTCTGATACTGTCTGCCGTGGCCCCCGCCTGCTTGGCAGTGGTGGCGGATCACCAGTGAAGCTGGCAGCGGCTTGGTGGGCTGGCCGTGCGAAGGCGGTGAAGCCGGGCTGGCCACCCGCTCGCCAGTGGCTCCAGCTCGCCGCCCACCCAGCAGCGGCTCTGCGGCAGCTCCCTCCCTGGCCGACTTGCACTTCTGGGTTGGCATTTCACAGGATTTTGTCCATAAATAAGCCGTACCTGGTGATTAGCCGCACTTCTGGGATCAGCTCGATTCTTCAGTGAAATAGATGCAGCTTATCAGTGTGAAATTACTGTATGTTCTTTGTGCAGGGTTGCAGGAATTTAGTGGTGTCCCCTCCAAGCCCTGAACCCCTGCTGGTTATGAAACTAATTTGAGGGGTCCTTTCTTCTGAAATAGAATAGAATCCAATCACCACATTCTTATCCTTCACAGTTGTCGGTACAAAAAGAACTTTGGAAGTTAAAAAATTTCCCTGACTATGTTGATGGAATCAGGAAACTATGACATCCTTGTCACCTTAGTGATGTCACTGTAGGATCATGCTCTGTTTCACTTCCAGAAGTTTAGGAAACTTCTGGAAAAGATGTCATTGCCATTTCTAACAGATGGTGCTTCATGTTGGTCTGTTTCTTACTCCTTTCCACCTTCTTTACAGGACTGTGCAGCTCTCTAGCTGCATTTTTCAGACAAAGAGCAGACATTCTGGTCAGCCTTTATATGAAAACTTAATGGTAGAGGGAAGAAAGTTACACATGTATTTCCAGTACCGTCTCTGTGTATTTCCTATCTTCCTTTCCCTACATGTGAAAAATCCCAGCCCTTTCATGTCTGTGCTGTTGCTTTCCCTGCTGCTTTCCAGTATTATTAAAGCTGTTCTGTGATTTTATAAGAACACCTTTGTCAGTCTTTTTAGTTGTATCCTATTCTGAGGAACAACTTTCTCTACGAAGTAGATGATACTCACACTTCTCCTGCTACATTTTTGTTTGTCCAGTAGCTGTTCAGGATGTTTGATTCATTTAATCCCTGTAAATATCTGGTTTTGCTCCTTTTTTCTTTTGTCACTTACAACAGGAATTAGATTTCAAGGTCTTAGAGGCAGTTTTCCACCAAATTGCTTAAAGGACTAGGTGTCTTCCCTACATTTATCCTAGTTAAAAGACCTTTCCTGAAGCTCATGCTAAGGTGACAATGCAGTGGGGAAAAAGAGGACTCTAAAAGTTGGTGTCCAGGGTTCTCCATGTTGTATTCTGCAGTCACAGATGGCAAAGATATCTCATCCCTGGAACTTTCAAGATGTGTTAGAGCAAGTTTTCATTACTCTATTCAGTTGCAAGCCTCTAGCTAGGATGGTTTCCTTCATTGCAGCCTATTCAGACAATAACTGTTGTAGAGATCTCCTCTAACTTGTCCTTTCCCCATCATCTCCTAGAGACTGGCTAGTAGGAGGAATTGCAGTTAAAGCTAAAAAGAAGCACACATGCAGTATACATTATCACCTGTAGTGTAGTGTTAATGAAAATGGAGTCTGAGGGATCATTTTTTGTCTTTCCTGGATAAAGAGCAAAGCCTGTGGCTGTTTTTTCTCAGAAGTCTGTCTGTTCCATTGCCAAGCAGAGGCCACACAACAGTTCAAAAGATGTTGAGTGGCTTGCTGTTAAATGCATAGCAGACAAGAATAATTTAATCTCTTCAGTATCTCTAAGTATGTCTACTTATTTTACTTCTCAAAAATACTTTGTGTGTTTTATCTGGGCCAGGCATTCCTAAATGAGTATATGCCTCTTGGTCACCCACCATCTGATAATATTGTGTAGTACTATAGGACACTCTCACTACAAAATTTTCTCCACCTACTGCCCTATTTCAGTCCATTATATGTTATCTGGATAGAAAGTGGGGACGGACCCTGAACTTTGAGTGCTTTCATTGGAATTTGGATGGTAGAACAGAGAAGTAAATTTTTTTATTTGCTCCAGGCTCCAGTTTTTTGGTAGTGAATGTGAATAGTTACAGTTACAGCCAAGTCAACTCTTATAAAAAACTAGTACTTTAGGTTGAATTGCAAGCATTTCATGCTCATTGATGTGAGATGAACCAGTGCTCCTTGTCAAAGGTTTAAAATTCAGTTCCTGCCCTCAGATTAGCTGTTGCTCAGCCAGCAATGGATCTACTTAAGCTATGAGTTATCAGTCTCCTGAAATCAGATTCCTTCAGGAAGCATCAACAGCACAACACACACATGACAGAAGTGATTGTAAAGGTGCAGTTCACAGTCCCTCTTCCTTCTTAGTACCTTTGTCTGCTGAAGAAAGGTGTGGCCTGAGCAGGTAATACCAACAAACAAACAAAAAAACAACAACAACACCAAAAAATTAAATTAAAAACTAAACAACCCAAACAAAAAAAGCCCCAAAAGCAGGAAGTTTGAGCTGGAGTTTTTGCAATCCATTTCTGATTACAATATCATTGGTAGGAAATGTAATTACAGGTTTTCCCAGCTAAGGCTGTGTTCATGTCTGCAGAGTCTGAGTGTTTAGCATGTTGTGCCTGCTGCATTTCTATGCAAGTCTCTGCTGGGTGGCAGGAGATGGCAAAAATTAGCATACTTGTGCTCGTGATACTTGAGGAACTTACTGATTTCTTGTAGAGGTCTGTTTTCTGAAGCCTTTTCATGTTGAAACACTACTATATAACAGGTTTTTTCAGCTGCTGTTAGAAAAACTACACAGCAAAGGCATCCAGTTCTCAGCATG
Organism: Sialia sialis; assembly: GCA_009812075.1. Lineage (NCBI taxonomy): Eukaryota > Metazoa > Chordata > Aves > Passeriformes > Turdidae > Sialia > Sialia sialis. The sequence continues at coordinate 39,519,152 of VRYO01002734.1, read as the reverse complement.
GCATCAGTGATTTCAGTGATGGTGACCACTGACACTGGGTTTCCCCTGCATCAGAGTGCCTAAAGGACATTGTGGATTGGTGTTGTTTATTGGATTGGTGTTGTTTATTTAGGATAAACCAAATCAAACTTCCTCTTGAGTTGGAGCATGGTCAGTAGCGCTGCATAGGGATATCCTAAACGTCAGAGCAGCTGTTAGCCTCAGGAAGGCCTGATGTTTCAAGGGAAACTGGTGCAACCACTGGTTGTCATCTATCAACACAAGTAGAGGTGTGTTTCTTCGCTTGCTGTGTTAGAGCTGGTATTTGGCATCTGGAATTTATTCAGCTGGAGCTGTTTCTCATCATTTCTCTTTATACAGTTCCACATTGTTGTCTGGAACAAAAAAAAAAAACAAACATTTGAAGACTTTTTTTTTTGTGATATCTATTAGCAAATATTGCTGGGGTCAGAACAGCTTTTGGGATAATTCAAATGATTATCAGCCTTAAGTTTCAGCTTCCGCTGGATGAGTGTCCATGCCTTGGATGATCACCAAAGCAGATGAAGATGTGTGTAATAATTTACATACTCAATGTTGAACTTAATTTTTTTTAGTCTCATGTGGGTTTATCCACAATTAAAAAATTGAAAGGCTGCACATTCCAGATTTGTATATTTGGCATGAAAATCATGCAGACAAAATACTGACATCTGAATAAAATTTTTAAAAGTTGTTTACCAAAAATTGCTCATAGTTTTATTCATGTAGGCAATTTTTATTTTTCACTAATTTTTCTGGAATTAAGTTTTTCTTAGTTTTCTGATGTCTGAAAAATAGAGATGTCATGGTTTGTTTATGACAGAGTCAGTGAAATAATTCCTTCAAATACTTTTGTTTCGGCTTAATCACAAAACCAAGACCGTTGCCAATGAAGTCACTCCATGTTAGAGAAGAAACATTTGATTTCTGTCTTTTCTTTCCTCCAGATAATATTGAGAACAACTATGGTACAGCATACATATGATTGGCTGTAAAAACTGTTATGGAAGTATTTTATCATCCAAGTAAATGTATTAAAAACAAAGCACAAGCATTATTTAAAAAGAATTCCACGTAGTGCCATAGTGTGTTCCTAGAGAACACACTGCTATCACATATGTGTGCTTATGACTGTGTCTGTGGTATAAGATTAGTATTTCTAACAATCAGCCTAGACTTTAAATGTTAATCTGTTTTTTTTTCAGTTCCATTTTTCCCTGTTGGTGTCACTCTAGAGCAGGATTACCATTTTATCTGACTGTTTTCTTTTTTCAGAGACAAAAGTCTTTGTCAGAAAATAGAAGAAGAGAGCTCCTGGAAAGAACTATTGTGGAGCTTGTTGAGTTTATTTCTCCTAAAACACCTAAACCTGGAGAATATGGTGGAAGGACATCAGGCTCCATGGCTTGGCGAGTAGCCAGAGGGGAAATCGGTCCACAGGTATTTAACTTTAGCACTGGTGACTATCTTAGAGGTAGCTAACTAAGGCTTTGGGATTATGATCTATAAAAAAAAGAAATTACACTTCATGGTAGGTAGTAAGATTGAGCTCAAACAAATTAATCTTGCAAAAACATCAGGTGAAAGTTTGATGTGAATTCAGTAGAGGTCCAAAAGTAATGTTTGAGAATTGATAGTGGTCCATTGATTCTAATAATGTTTGGGATTCCTTAATACAAAGTGTATTTTGTTCTCAAAGATTAAAATTACTTTTTTCATTCAGTTAGTTTGACAGAACTAGAAAGTTTAAGTTAGTTGAAAAAAATTGGGAAAACTAATAATTTTTGTATTTATTTTTTATGTATTTATTTATTATTAGTTACTACTGGGTTTTAACCAATAGTAGGATTTGACCAACTATTTTTGTTAATAAATCAATGTGAAAGCAATTAGAATTGTGTAAATTAAGCAATCTCTTAAATAAAAAGACTTGATTGATTTTCACATCAATATATTTTTGCTGTTTCCAAAAGCTAGGTTTGGTTTTTATATTTTATATGCTAAGATACACTTTCCCAGAACCATAATAATATTTAACCTGAGTCAAGATGCACAGGTGTGACCTCAGTTTTGTAGCAATCCCATCACGTGGAATGTCTAACTGTCCTAAATAGAAACAGTTAAGTGAAATTAATGCATTTCTTAGGATTGTCTAAGTTTGAGAAACTAATAGTTTGTTGCACTTCTCTATTGTTTGGAAGGCTTCATTTCTGAAATTGATAAGAACAATTACTTTTTGAAAAAAAAAGTATAGTAACTTCACAATTATGAACCGCACCTGATTATAAGCTGCACACCCAGGTTGTAGGGAAGCCCATGGAATTTGTCC
>VRYO01002734.1:39489339-39515802 GCA_009812075.1 Sialia sialis | reverse complement strand
GGATTCTTCAATGAAAAAGGTGCGGCTTATAATCGTGAAATTACTGTAATACTGTGACGTTACAAAGTTAGTACTTTAAGTTTTTTGAAGCTCATTTGTAAATTGGCATACACAAGTACCTGTATACGGTAGTCACACGTTTGCTATTCAGAATAAGCATTTACTTATTCATTGTGCAAGCAGTGTACTCAACAGATATATATTTCCTATTCTGAAACTAATTTCTTACTTAAATGATACTATTCATGTTAGTTTGTTTAAAAATTACTTCTAAAAGTAGTTGCATGAAAATTTAAAAGATAAAATTACTCCTCCCCTCTGGAAAAGTTGCACATGTACTGTAGGAAACTGATTTTAAACTTTTCTTCTGCAGAAATGGTTTTGTATGTGACCTCTCTTCAAAAGGACATTTTTTTTTTTTTTCACTTGGCAGCAAAACTGAATTGCAAAACCATGACATACTCTTTAAAAGTAAAGTAGTCTTGGGGGAATCTAGGCACTGGGGAATGAAGGTGCTTTTATTTTTTGGCTTTTTCAGAAAAGAAAAGAAGTTATTTTTATTCCCTCTGAAAAGGAGAAGACATCTAAATTGTTCCATCTCATCTACAATGTAATAGACGATAGTTATACACGGATTTCCAATAACAATGAAAAAATAAATGGCTGGGAAGCAGGTGTTTGGAAGGCAGAATCTATTTGGAGAAAGGTTGAAACAGATTGGAAAATGGTAAGAATAGCAGTTATTAAAAGCCTATAATGTACAGTAAAATTATGGTAACTCCAGTAAAACAGAAAACCCTTGCCAATGTTTGGATTCAAAACCTCTCTTGGTGCCTGTAGAATTTAGCTGATGTTAGTAAATGCTGTTAAGATTGAATAAGATTGTCAAATGGTACAAAAATTTAGAAATAAATTTAACTTGTCTTTCAGAAAGGATAATTGAATTCTCTGAAATCCTTGCCAGAATGCTAAATTTTAAAAAATTACTTCCTTCTTAGGCTTTTGGGAAATTGCTTTTTTATTGAGAAGCAGTATTTCTCTCAAGATTAAAAAAAGGATATTTGTTATTTTTAAGAATAGTTTTATAGCATGTCATATCTCTTTGATATGCAGCCCAAGGAAGAAATTGTCATCCTAAATAATACAATTCCATCTGCAAGAGGACCAAAACCTGCCAGTTATCCAGAATATTGTATATCCTGCCCAGAATCCTTCCCAAGTGTCAGGACTGAGCAGCACAAGTCATAGGCTCTAAATCTAAGAAGAGAACTGCTACCTGTGAAGTGGGAAGGAGTCATGTAGTAGCAAGCAGCAATTCCCACAACAGCAACCACTATGAAACTGAACATTCTTGTTAGGGACTAGAGCATGTTACTGCTTTTTTCCTCTGCCATTTGACTGGTCTGAAGGGTGTCTGACCAAATATTCTTCTAGCTTCCCATTGATGAAAATGGAGCTAAGTATGTATCTGCCTTTTGAGATTTTTTTTTTCTCCTGTGTGTGTACATAACTGACTTGCAAAATGCAGTGGGGGAATAACTTGAAGAGGCTATGCTGCACTAAAGAGAAAGACTAACTAAAGAAACGGGACAATAGTATGAACGATGTCACAACAGGGTAGACCTAATAGTAAAAGAGAAGGAACAAAAACTCAGGGTAGGGGACAGATGTTCTCTGCTTCCCCAGGATCTGCTAAAAATCTGATAGCACAGTATGTTTTCAGTTCTGCAATGATCAGTTATCCTCACTTTTGCAGTGCTGTCCCTTCACTGAAACTAAGCTACAATTTTTCTCAGCTCTACTAATCAGATCTAACAGGGTGGGACTGATGTATAAGACCAGGCAAAAGGACTTGTATTCAGTAACACCTCAAAAGGATGAGATTATGGCATTGAGAAATTAGAGGAGCTATGGCTCAGGTTTCTCTCAGGCTTGTGTGTAAGGCATGTTAGTTCCTCAGGAATCGCATGCTGCTGGAAATGTGTAAGAATCTAAGGATTTGAAATTACTTTTCATTAGGTGTTGTTTGTATAGTGGGAGATAACAGCAGAGGGAAAGATTGTTTGGGGTTTGATTCAGCAGCTGTCCAAGAGCTTAAAAGCCAAAGGAACCTTTACAGAAATAGGTGGTTAACATTTATTATGTGATGAATGGAATCTATGGAATCACATCTATTATGTGATGAATTTAAATCTAAAAGTTACAGAAAATGTATCTGTAAGTATTAGACCAGGAGTAACAGAAAAGTACCACTTGGTTTTATGGTACACAATGCAAACAGGTACAAATCACAAATTCAGTCAGATTACCCAGAGAGAACCTGGTATCCAGGACTCAGGCAGACCACAGTAGGTGATAATGATAGTATAAGAACCTGTAGATCTGAAATCAATGGATTTGTAAAAGGGTTGTTTTCTGTAAAGAATTGTTGCAGTGGAAGAGAATTTGAGTTGGTTTAGTTGGTTCGATTTTTTTTCCTCTGAATTCAGACATTTTTCAAATAATACTAGAAACAAAACAACCAAGTTTGAACGTTAGAGGAAAATCAATAATAAACAAAACTTTGAATTCTTTTTTTTTCCAATTAAATGCTTTGATATTATAAAGAAACATGAAACAGACTAATGTTTGAGGCATTTCTAGCATTCAAAACTGTTCAGTGCATTTCCACCAAGTGGTATTTAATAGGGTGTTTTGACTACCATACTCAAATACAAAAGTTCAGTAGAATCTGATCAAGGAAAAGCTCTTGCTAGAACCAGCTGAGATACTTTAAAGATATGTGGAGGTCAGCACTTTAATGAACATTACATTCACATGAGAACAGCTTAAATCATCACATTTTCATAGGTGATCCTTAGTGCAAGACCTCACACCTTTAGGGGTTTTGAGCTTTCTTCAACAAGAAAATAGTAACACTAAAATTCTGTATAGTAGTCTATCAATTCCATTTCTGTATTAGGGTGGGATCTTTAGTAAAACAGACTATGGTGTTTTATTATCATTTTATTCTGGGTTTTTCTTTCAAGATTAAAAAATAAAGAGCTGACTAATCCACTCAGTATTATATTAATCAGAAGCTTGGACATGTCAGTATATTTATTAATTTAGGATTCCAAAAGGATCACCGTAGTTTGGACTCTAATCTATAGTGTCTGTTGTTTAGGTTTGCTGATAATAGATGTTGGATTTGAAAGAACTGTCAGGCACTTGTGACCAAATTCTTGAGAGGGTTCATAGTCACTTTAGTGAATGTTAATACGTGAGTGTGACTGTTCAGCCAGGTGAAGTTCAGAACAGCACTGGGACTAAATTAAGTTATGTAAAGTTGTAACAGTTCAAATAATGTTAATATGGGATTTCTAAATGGCTGGCAGGTATGATTTGCTTTTGCTGAGACACACCAAATCCTAGGAGAAGCTGAAGAATCTACTGATTGCACAGTTCTTTTCATCAAAAATACTGAACACTGAAGTGTAGTGTGCATTTAAAAAGACCCTGAATTCTCCTTCTTCAAAAAATTATAAGCTTAGATGTTTTTGTGGCTTGAACTTAACTATGGCTGTTGAAATTGTTTAGTATTCCCTATTGAGGGGCTGTGAATGTATACAATTACCTAACTATGGAATATACTTGGGGATGAAGAAAGAGGTACGTTGGATAGTTTTAAATGATCAGAGGCTTGACAAAATATGAAAGTGTGCTATCTTGTGATTTTTATGTCCTTGTTATGAGGATTAATTTGATAAGTGTTGGTCATCTCGGTTTTTGACAGGCTGGTTGTGTCTTCTTTCCATGTAGGTTTATTTAGCCCGAAAAGAAGGGTCATCGTTTGCTTCCATCAGCTGGAAGTTTGAGTGCAAGTCAGTTGGTCTAAGAATAGATAATATTTCAGTTAAGACAAGCAGTCAAACATTTCAGAGTGGAAGGATACAGTGGAGACTTTGCTCTCCTACGGCAGAAATTGCTTTGATAGGAGGTAAGTGTGGAATTTAAATAATGAATTATATCATGTAACAGATGTGTAACTGGAAATAAATAGTTTGTATTGAGAGGGTACCATGCAAACATTAAAAACAAATTATGAATATTCTTTACTTTTCCAGCAGCGTTTCTTAGCAAGGTCAAGAAAATACTGTGCATTTAATTAAAGCTGGTACAGCACTCAGTTTTAGTAATATACACAGCCCTACCTGCAAGAGAGCAGGGCAAACAAGAACACAGAGTGAATACGACATACTTGTGCTTTACTAGGAAGGATAGATGCTTCTATATCTAGTGGCAAATGAATCTGGGGAGTGGCAACTGAGATCCTTAAAGATCCATTATAGCTTAGCCTTTTTAATATGCATTCTATTATTATATGCTGTTTGGAGCTGTGGCTTACTGAATTATTTGTCTTTTCCTCCAATAGATAAAAATCTTTGCTCCTATTCAGAGTTTTCTGGAGCAACAGAAGTTATGTTGGAAGCAGTTCTAAATGGAGGGGATGGTGAAGCTGCATGGCAACACACACAGCTGTTTAGAGAGAGCTTAACAGGATGTGGGGAAAATTGCTTGGAGATAATTATAAAACTCAGTGACCTCTGAGAATCTGAACTGCAGAAATGTACTTTGGATTCCTTGAAGACAGTATACCATGGATACAGCATGAAGATTTGGTTGGCAATTCCTCTTCATCCTGCTGGCAGCTTATTTCCTGTTTCACTGCTTCCATTAAACCAGCTTGAAACTGCACGTGTATTGAATAGGTAAACATCACAATGAAAACCTCTTTGCTATAAAAACAAACACCAAAATTAAGAGATTGAACCATAGAGTACACTTTTCTTAAACTTTACAATGAAAAGGAAACAATTTTTAGGAAGCAAAACATGATCATAGAAGCACAAAGCAATTTTAATTGATTTTAATTTGGAGTTTTGAGATTGGCTTGCTGGGTTTTTTGGGTTTTTATAATCTACTTCAAAAAATAGTTTGAATTCTGTTTTCCAATTACAATAGATGCTTGTGATGATTTAAAAATATTTTAATCAATATTAGAGGATTTAGACTTTTTTTTAAATTTGTTGCAGGTAGTATGCAGAAGTGCTGAAATTAAGATAATTTCAAGATTGCTTCAAAATTTCTTTGTTAGATGTCTAAGTATTAAACCTGTTTTAGATACTAGAATTATTTGGAAGCATGATGGTTGATGGGAAAATAACCTCATTTTGAAAGAAGTGTTCATTATGTACCTAAAATTGTCATGGCCTATGATATGAAATTGAGGCTTAAAACTGAGTAAAAACATCATATTTTTTTCTATGAAAAAAATAGATTATTCATTATAAATACTTTTTAATGATATTAATTCAGATTTGCTTAATAAATCTTTTAAAATGTAGGCATGTAGGTTGAAATCCTTTTCAGCTATTGTCTTGACTTGCTTTAAATACTATTCCCAAATTTGATGTAGAAGTGTATGCATTTTTTCTGTTCAGTTAATGCAGTGTTAAAATTTATTTTCAGTCAATATAATAAAAAATACTATCCTGGAGATGTCAGATGTTGCAGTGCTATAAATTTAGCATGGAGTGAGTGTTCAGATTAGATAGTCTTTATCGGAATGTGAGGAAGGCCATGCCTGGATTATACAAGAGATTTTTCTATTATAAAATTAAAATGCGAAGTTCAAGCTATGGTTTTATTTTAGAATAAATGAGAATTAAGGATAATGTTCTCAAGGTCAGTGTTTTTAAAGTTTTTCTTCCTTTTTCTGATCTTTCCAACCTCTGTATTGATTTGAAGCGTTTGTTAAAAATAATCTATGTTGAAATAAATGTTTGTTGACCTTTTAACAAATCTAAGCAAATACAAAACTACTCAGATGTTACTAGAAAGCTGCATATGCACAGTGAACACAGGCACCTTAAAAATAGTAGCTTATGGCAGCTTAGAAGTGACAGAGCAATATGTGATGGATTATATACTTTACTTCAGAATGTAAGTGGACAGTTTATGAGGGGAATTAGAAGAGTGTCCCCCTGTGTAATACAGAATAACCCAGTGACAGGGTAGTGTATTGTACACACTGGAGGGGTGTTTGTCAGTGCTTGACTAATTCAAAGTGAATTTGCCAGTCTCCATTTAAAACTACTTCTGTATTTGGTTTCAGTTAAATGCATTTTCTGAAATTTTGAGTATGAACCCGACAGAAAAGTATTTTAGGCTAATATGGGTGGATAAGTACATTGAAGAAAAAAGGAAAAGGAAGACAACTCAGGTGCCACCAATCAACAAAAATGTTTCCACTTAATATTTTGAAAAAGTGCTGAAAAAGTTACTGCTTTAAGACAGAAGTTGTTTTTTGCAGCGTATTACTTAGAGGACCTTGAGGAATTTCAGGATTCCTTAACTACATCTGATAATTTGAAATCAGAAGGCAAAATAAATGTAAAGGTAGTAAGATAAAGTAATTTTCTCATTATTTTCTCATAATTTTGGTCAGAATCTCTGGGGGGAGAGTAATAGCTGGAGATATAACAATAAAGTAATTGAAGTTCATTTTTTTTAAGTTTGAATGAATTAAAAAGATGGAAAAATGCCTTGCCAGTTTTAATTAATCAAGAAGTACTTCCGTATATATAAGATCACATGCAGTGAATAGAAGCGCTTATTTTAGGAAGGAATTAATAAAACACTCAGGCTGAATAGACTTAATATGAAAAATTTAAATGGAACTCCTTGAGTTGTCTTTTGGAGTAGTCTGTGAATAGCGAACACTGAATCTCTTCATACATAAGCGTTTTTAAGGCCCTAATTTCCTCTGTTGATCTCCATTTCAGCCCAACTCTTAATACATTTTAATTTTTTTTTTAAAGAAGAGATGATTCCTCATCCACAGTTGTTTAATGTTAACTTACAGTATCCTGAATTCTCAGTAGTACATGGTAGAAAGATCTGTGCTGCAATCTGCTCTGAAAGTATGTTAGTAAGTTATGCTGGCAATGGTACGATACTGTGTGAGTGGTAGACGTTGATCAGGGCATGTGTAGATAGAAGTCAGTGCTTACTCAACTTTTTGGAAGTTTGAGGAGGTGGAGATTGAATGAGGAAATTAAAAATACTGTTGCCTAGAAATGTGTGGCTTAATACAGGTAAAATCAGCATTGTTTTCTAGAATCCAACTTAGTCAGGTAAAAGTCAGTCATTTTAAAGAATGACTGGCTGTCCACTGTGCCATCTGTGGGTGCCTTACGAGGTTGCACTGAGATGTAACAGAGAAATCTTTTTCCATTACAGTTTACATAAATACTATTAGTACCCAGTTAATACTTGCAAACTAATTTTGGGGTGCATGGTTTCCAACAGAACTATGTGGGAGCCTGTGCACAGAATTCCTGTTTTCAAACAAGTGTTTGTTGTACTGTTGTCTGTCTAGAGTTGATCGTCCAGCTGTTGATTTCTTCATATCCTGTTTTGACACTTAATGCTTAGTAATTTCCTACACCCCAGGAAGTTGCTGGGGAGATGTATCCTTAAAATACGTGACAGAAGCACCTTCTAGGCAGTGTAGAAAGAAAGAAGAGATACAAAGCACAGGTATGCAGGAATCAAACAAATATAAATTACATAACTTAAATGAGAAGTAAGTAGTGAAAATTGTCTTGTCTGATCCTGTATGAAAATCTGTCTCCTTAACTTATCTGTTATCCTTGGAAGATTTTTCATATGTATTGGGTTGGATTTAAGATACAATCCTTATTATGTGCAACGTCAGGAAATGTAGAACACTAAAAATAAAGTGTGTTTGTCTCCATAGTGCGGTGGAATGAAAACAGATGGCAGGCAGCACATATGGCTGCCAGAAGCTGGGAACACCCATTTGCAGAGTTCTTGCAGCTCTAAACAAAACAAATCAAAACAAAGGAACTCCAAGAGGGGCAGAGTTTGTTCCAGGCAGATATCAGGATATCCGCCCTCTTCTCCACACCCACATTCCTCATTTCTTTACCTTCACTTGCTCAAGCTAGAAAAAATAGTTAAATAATGGACCTCCTTAGTATTTGTCGAAACTTAACATTTTTAAAGTATGGGTATTATTGAAAATAAATCTCTGATTTCCATTGTAGATTCAAATCTCTGGGTTTGGACAAAATTTGAAGTTTTGCAAGTGTTGTCCAATTCAACAACATTAAAAATGTGTCAATATTGAAGGGACTTCTGTATCTCAGCTTTATATCATATGGATGGTTGAGAAGGAAATTGCAGGCAGATGCCTTCCTTGAACACTGTTGCTGGAATAGACTTGGATCCTTTCTATACTTTGAATATTTTGGGGTAATTTATTCAACATTATTGGCAGTAGTTCAGCTTACCTGGTGCTGGTTCTGAAGGTTCTTTATGGGGTACTACTGTTGCAAGCAGTGCTTTATGCCTTGACCTTATGGCTTCTCTAAACAGTAAGCAGTGATGTAATGTATATTGTGTGTACCTATATGATCACTGGTCATATAGTTGTCAACATGAGCAGAAGGGAAGTGTAATAGCAGTGATGCCTTGGACAATTTTGGGTTTTTTATGCTGATCTTGGATATTTAATCCAAGCAGAAGGAGAGTAGAGTGAAAAAAAAAGAGTCTTTAGTAGATTGAAACAGTTCGTTCTTTACTGAAATTTTCATTTCAGGACCAGAATTTTGAGACCTCTCAGCCTATATTACGGAACTTAGGAATGACAAATTAACAAGCCAAGGTCAAATATGTGTATTTTAGGTGTAAAGGTATTATGAAATGTGTAAAGACTTAAATGTGACTGTGATTAAGACAACAATTATTTTCTCCAGTGTTAAGATTTTTGTTCATATTCTTGGGCTTGGGGGCTTTTTTTACAGTAAGCTTTATAATTAGGCTTTAGCTTTGTTTGTGATTAGCCTCCTTCAGTTTCTGCAGCTTTATTTTTTTCTCATCTGACTTAAAATATATTTTAATTTGCTTTAGTTTATGTACACAATTGCAGCTGTATGGTAAATACACTATGACAAAAATAAGTTTTTTTTATTTGGTAAAAGGAGAGGAAAGGGATAGACTAAAAGTATTCAAACTCAGCAGGAAAAAAAAAAGCAATAGTAATTAAAATTGATGATACCCAGAAACCAACAAAATTACCAGGACTCAATAAAATTTTATGGTGAAAGAAAATGTAATGGACTACATAAACTGGTGCTGGCAAAAGTAGCTTCCAATGGCTGACCATGTTTTTGAGACATTTTACTGTGTGTTTATATTTAGGTCCCTGAAAGGTTTCAGTAGAAGAAAATTGCTGGGACTAGTGAACAGCTTTTTTTGAAAATCCATCTGAGATTTAAGGAATATCTAGGTTTAACTATTTTTTTATTTTTATTAGTTTAAGTTATAGTAATTATTTTAAAATGGAGAGCAGGATCCCACTTGTTATAGATAATACCTTCCTTTGTTCCAGTGAATAATCTGGATCTTCGATTTTTGAAAAAGTGTATTTAGTGACATGTAACTGACAACTTTAGCTGTAAGGGTGTGAGATTTCAGTGTGACATTGAGCACCTACCTAGACTTGAAGGGCTGGGTCTCCCATTAGAGGTCTTATAAACTGGAGGAAAGATGATTTCACTACGCATTTTGATGATGATGTTTCAGTGTATGTTCTGTTAACTTGATCCTTTTAATACATAATGCTGAGTATTATTTCACATCCTTGGAACTTCAGTTATATAGTGTATTATCCTTGAAGTCCCAGGGGAGCACATTTTCCCTACTGCAAATCACCAACTAACAGCTTAAGCTCTATTGCAATCAAGAGGAAATGCTGGACTTATTTTAGATAAGCAGTTTGGATAACAATGTACAGACTCCTCTTTGGAACAGTCATAAGGAAACCGGCTGACGTGAGAGAATGAAGACATCAAGAGCACTGTTCAAGCAAACTGGAACTAAAGTAGGTGGAAGAGTTGGTCACAGTCTCTTAGAACAAATGGAAACAGCAGCCAAGAACAGAATGGAAGGAGAGAGCCTCGCTTCTCACCTCTGCATTATTACCACTGTGAAGAGAAGGATGGAAGGTAATAGAATGTGTGTGTCCATGCTTGTGTTATATCAGAAATCAAAATAACATGGGCTGCAGCAGCTTTCACTTTTAGCCAAAGTGCTAGGAAAATGCATGGTATATTAAAAAGCAGGGTTCACTGCTGGCAAAAAGGATGTAAAACTTTATTTGCAAAAAAGGAAGTGCCTGGTTTTGGACTGCATTAAAAATTGTGGAGCTGTTCTGGTTTGGTTTAGTATGAAGCATGCCCAAAACTGGTTTTGATTTGTGTTTTCTTTTGTTAGGTTGTGTAGGTTGGAGTTTCTGCCTGAGTATGCTAGCTGATTTCCATGATGTTGGCAATAACAATTTAAAAGAAAATAGTCCTGTTTCCCCCTCACCCCCCCCAAAAAAAACCCCTAAAACATTCAAAATAAAAAAATAAAAGCACCTCCACTAAGGATGTAGGTACACAAACAGGAAGTTAGAGGCTGCAGTTTAATTTTAACACTAGAGGATGGAAAAAAGATCAACACTGATTTATTAATGTCAAAGTTGCATCATTTGGGGGGTTGTTTAGAAAAGCTAATTGTTTCCTTTTTTTTCAATGAACCAAATATTTTTTGAAAGAAATTTTTATCATCATGGAGCCTTTCAAAACAGAACCTTAGCTTGTTCTTGCCCAAGTGCCAGTACTATGCATGATCTTTATAAGTTGTCTCAGCCCCTGACAACATTATTAGTCATATCAATTCTTCCTCTACACTTCAAAGTCTGTCTTTGATAATGGTATTTTAAAATACAAATCCATTGATTTTTTTTTTTTTTTTTTTTTTAGTAAAGGTGAAGTCCCAGAGTTCATATTCAGTGCAATGGACATTGCAATTTTTCTTAACTATGCACTGTAACTACATACTCTGCAACTTTGTTTTGTAATTTGTGTCACATTTTAAGACTTGCTAGTGATTCATATTACACTAGCTTATGGATAAAAAGAGTATTATGGAGTGACAGAAAGTTATGAAGAAATGGGCTTTTAACCAGACACAGCATAAGAATAACTTTCTGAAGACACTGAGACTTACATGCATTTCTGTGCCACAGAAAAAAAAATCTGTGATAGGAAGCAGACTAATAAACACTTGCCAGAATTCATTGACCTTTTTTACTTCTGATTTCATTTATTTCACATACAGGACTGATTACCAGTCATGTGAGGAAATTCAACCTTTTGTAAGTAAGTATTCAGTGAAAATACAAAGTCCGTCTGTGAATAGAGCATGGAGGCAATATGTATGTTGAAAGTTTTTCGGTGTAGAAAAAATGATGTAATTAATTTCTAAAGAGCGTGAGATTTACTGGCATGTGATAACCAATTCAGTGGCATTCAACTAGAACCTATTCTTTTCCAAGGATTTAATGTTAAATGTGTAACTGAGGAATATTTTACTGAAAAAGTTGTGTGGAAGGGACACTCCAGTCATGTACTGTTGTGGGTGGAGCAGGAGTAACTACAAGCAGAACTGGTCAGTGGATTTTGCATTTAACACAAATTAGAATGAGAAAACCAGGACTAGCATTACATATTATCACCTATATTAGTAGTGAGATGGAGGGATTCTACAGTGAAACATAAGCAGTTGCTTTGTCCATCTTTTGAAAGTTTCCTTTGTTTAGTGTGGTATCAGCTATATCCTGGGATAACCCTCATTGTTATCTTCACTCTTAAAAGTCCTTCCAAATTTCCCTTTTTCTGAACTAGTGGTTTTTGTCCTTTGAAGCAGTGTTTGCAGTGGCAATCAAGACAACTTCCCAGTGACTCATAGGTGAGATCTGGAGGCTTCTGCACCATCCCTGGGTTCTGTCCTTTTCTCTCTTCCCTGGTGTATCACAGACTGGTTCCCCAACCCCTTACAGCCTCCATATATTCCCTAGTGCTGGCCGCTGCTGTACCCTTTCTGGTGGGCAGTAGGAGAGGCTGTGAATATGACAGTAACATGGTCTACTGAGAGAGTTCCTTGAATGTGGTCCTCTGAATCGACCGCAGTCTTCATTGTTGGAAGATTTTGTTAATCTCTTTTATAATTTTATTTCCTATCTGCTTTTTGTGTTGTCACTGTGTCCCCCCCCACTCCCTGTGGCATAATCATAGGACAACTGAAGCCTCAGCCCTGTCATTCCAGTAATGTGTCCCTCACTGGCATCCTCCTGTGTTCCTACTCGCATTCTGGTTCCCAGCAAGTCTAAGGCCACCATCAGTAACATAGGTGAGCTGCAAGACTGGTAACATAGGCCTTTCCTCACATCATTGTGAGACCCGCTGTCATCCAGGAGCCAGAGAGGTGACAGAGATGTTCTGGGGCCCTCAAAGCATGGAGAAGTTGAGGACCAGCCATTTTAAGGGAAAAGTTTTAGGATCAACATTAAACCTAGTATTTTGGTATGTTTATGCAAATAGTTCAAAAGGGCAATGAGACTCCTCACCAAATTAAATAAGCAGATTTTACTTAACGGGAAAATTTTTCTCCACACCTCACAGAAATACTACAGGACAACTGAAGGAATTGCTGTGGAAATTCAAAGAACTGAATGAATGACTATACATTAACTTTGCATGCTATGCTACAAGTATCTCTTGTATGGCTATGAATGCTGTTATATATTCAATTTAAATCCAGAGAATAACCCAAACAAATGCTGTATTAAAAAGAATCTTTTTATTTCCTGTCTTTTTCAAAGATTAACTATTGCTTTTTATGAATATGCAAAGACCTGTAGGAGTGGAAATGCAAAGCACAGCACTGACCCTGTTAACATGCTAATTATTTGTAGGGAATTGAAAAAGTAGTTTGACCTATTATATTTGCATGTTCCTGCTAGTCTGTTACAGAACCTGTTAAGCCACTATGCCTGTGGCATAGTTAACACACCCCTGGAGGGAGCATCAGCCTTAGGGATTGTGAGATGTCCTACCATGTACAGCATGGAAGTAGCAGAGGTCAAGGGTGGGATGACAGGCACTGCAATCTTTCTGTTTGTGAAACCTAGGAAGTGGTCATAAATTAGCAGGGCAGATTTAAGCATTAAGCAGGAGCTGGAGGGAGGCGTGGGAGTGCTGTGTTCCACATGTATGCTCCTCTCTGTTGGGAGAATGTCTCGAATTGGGCAGCTTGGGAGTGCTGTGTGCTGTGCCTGGCTAAGGAGATGTTTGGCTTTGTGGCTAAAAGCAGTCATGCTGGTTTGGAGAAGCAGCTCAGAGCTGAAGCATGTGCCGTGGGTTATGTGTGAGTGCCGCAGCTTGTTCTATGTTCCCATGGGTTGGTTAATGTGCCTGCTCTATGGCCTGTGACTGTGCTCTGTCTTTGATTAAAGAGCTGGTATGGCTCCGGCTTTGCTGTTCTTCAACAACAACTATCAGGAAATAAAGCATTGTTTGCTCTGAATTCTCTTCAATTCTGCACAGCAATTCAAAATAGTACCTGTAATTATTTGGGAGAATGGATTGTTTGATTAGAAAGCTGAGGAAAGCTTTATGATTTGAGAACTAAATTTTGCAAAGAACCATACATATGTAACTGATCTCTTTAACTATTCTGTGACTTCAGGTAATTTCATTGTGTTTTCAGCCTTTATGCCAGTGTGCTCTTTCATCATCATTACTCATGTCCCAGAGAACTGAATCCAACATATTTTGGGAGAAGTGATAGAAAATAATGAGCAATTGAAAAAAAAAAACAGGTTAGCAAACCAGTGGAGTTCTCATGTGTGAGAATTAACAAGTGACTTTTTAATAAGCTAACTGTAAGATGTAAAGTAAAAAAGGAGCTTCCATGCTTCTTATCATGAGTCACAAGAGAAATGAACTCAGCAGAAAGATGTCATGTTTCAGTAGCGTGTCCAAAATGTCTCAAAGGGTACAGGAACATAAAAGAATCTGTAATAATATATCTGTCTTTTCCCAAAGAGCTGGTGTTAGTACTGGTTCCAAAGTAAATGGAATTCTGACATTGGTAATGTCAAATAGTTTCAAATCTGCTATAAAATACATTGATACATATACCTAATTTTCTAATTTAAGGCACATTAGAGGAAGGAAAATGTTGAATGGGATGGAAACTGACACTGTGTTGAAATTTCTGGGTAATGTGTATTGCCTTTTCATGAAAACCTGACGAATCCATTGCACTTATTACCTGGAAATAGAAAAATGTGATCAGCAGTAAAACACAAGGTAAAAGGAACCACACTACTTTCAGATAAATTTCAAGAGCTTCAGAGCTTCCCACTCCTCAAAGGTTTTCTGCAGTAAAAGCTTTCAGCAGAAGAGCATATGTGGAATAAAAGAGCTCAGTAAAAGCCAACTAAATGAAAAGGAAGGTGAGTTATTACAGTTCTATAGTATGATGGTAAAAACTTTGGTATGAGCTTACTATGAGGCACAGTACAGGAAATGTATTCTCTCTAGTTGTTATCTAAGAACACAGGGTATCACTAAGTTGTTCTTTGCAAAATTATTTTAAAAAAATGAATGTGATTGTAGTATAACAGTTAACAGATTTGTTGCAAAAATGGATATGGCTGCCTTTTTTGACACTTAGGTCTGTCAGTAAGATAAAACATAAAATATCTTTGCTTCATTAGAAGCAAGAAATGAAGGAATATTTTAAAAGAACTTCATTGACGAAAAACATTTTTCTTAACTGTTCTGCAAGTTAAATCCAGAGTAGATTTAAAAAATATATATATAAAATAATGAGGACTATAGTGTCAATATTGTTTAGGTTAAAAACTCCCACAGGTGTATGTATATCAAAGCAATTTACTTTTAAAACATCCTGTAGATGAAAACCTTTTTACTAGAACATTAAAGTGAATTCACAAATTACTAAAGTACATATATTCAAAGTCTTTCAAAAAACTGTTTTCCTTCTTCACAGGTGACAGCCAGGAATCCTAAATCAAAGAAAGAAATGCTGTGATCAGGATGCAGCTTTATGAGGTGCTTAGAAATGGAAACATGCTTTTGGAAACCATGCTGGACTGAAGAATTAGACTGAAATTCCCAGACTCCAATAAAAATATGGGATAGCAAAGTGCTGGCTAAATGATGCCTGAGCAGTCAAACACGTTGTCCTGGCCAGTAGTGAAAGCTGTTGGTACTGTGACTTCTGCTATTTCTACCAGCAGTGGCTGCAGTCATAGTGAGCCAGAGGCATATAAGAACCACTTCTCTGGATGATTGTACTTCATCTGAAAACTGAGGTAATGTGTTCTTACATTTCTCTAAGAAAAACAGTGTGCTAAGAAGTGTGAAGAATCTACAGACCTGATTGCAGCAATGTAAAGCACATTATGGTAAGAGAATATAAGCAGTGGTAGTTGGCTAAAAATTGAACAGGAGACCATAATCTAAACATAAAATCATATTTAATGTATTGCATTTGGTGCTTTATTTACTCATTCTCCTAATGAATGCAGCAAGACTAAAATGCTAAGCAGAAACATCACTACTGAAAAAAGTTATGAGACAGCTGCATGGTATCTGGGAGAGAAACATTCAAGACCCAGAGGTACCAATGCGTTCAAGTATCTAAAGGGATAACAAAAGGTTTTTTATGCATTTCTGATCATCTTTGCTTAATAGTAATGTTGCCTAAGGAAAACAGAAAAGTGCATGAAGCAGCTAGCAGTTACCATTTTAAAATACTGCTTGCCCAGTCATCCAAGCTGTTGAATTACACAACTCCTACTGAAATAAATAGGAACTGCTGCTGCCGAGCCTTGTTATAAATGAGGCCCTTGAGAAATTGTTGAATAGCTGATCTATAACAAGTAGTTGTTAGGGAGTTTTAAATTCAGATAATGCTTATGGTGAAGTGGGTGGCTGAGTCTTGTGTACATTTTATCTGTTTACCTGTACCCATCATATTTATTTTTTTTTAGTTGAAGTATACATCTTATTTTTGTAATTTGTTTCTCAAAGACTTCTGAAAAATCCCAAAAGCCTTAGACTAGTCTGCTGACATAGGTAATCTGAAACAATGCATTTAAGCAAAGAGAATTATTTGTAAACAGGTTACTGGAAAGAATAATAACTTAAGTCAGCTAGAAAAGAGTACTCACAAAACAGTAGTATTATATAAACTTCCTTTTCTAAACTGCCTTGTAATTGTCAGAAGAATATGGTGAGCACATTCCCTGTGCTGTGGATTATAAAAGAGTCATTCAAATTTTAGGCCATCTAATACCAAATCAAAAGCAGCAGTCTAGTAGTTCAAAGCACTATGTCAGTATAAACTCAAGCTGCCAGTACAAATTTACTCTAAGGGTTTATTCATTAATTTGTTAGATGGGTACATGCAGACTCTCTGTGGCCCTGCTATTCTGTGCCTGATTGAACTCTTCATAGTTACCTCTGTGTTTTCTTTTTAGTAACTACTAAAAAGAAGTTAGTAACTACTTCTTGTCTTCCCCACTTTCTGTGCTCAAGTGTATTGTTAGCTGATGTCCTCATGGTGCCTACTTTGTCCTCTTTCAGAAGGATGTTCACAGGTCATTCACCCAACTCTTTTGCTGCTCTTTGCTTCAGATACTCATTTGTTCAAGTATTCCAGAACTTGTGGCCTCCTGTTTTTCCCTTTGACCTCAGCATAAACTATGTGGGTGCACTGGCCACGCTTTAATGATATGCTCTGCCTCAGTGGAGGTTGAGCCATCTGCTACTCTTGCGTCTTTCTTGAGACTTTTCTCTTCTTGGGTTGCCACAAGAACCACCCAACTCCCTTCTGAGAAAGGGAATGCAAAAGCACACCCTGACCTAGTCATCATTGATTCTAGTCACAACTGGTGATACAAAGAAGCTGTGCAGAAAAACTTACCCTTTCTATTTCCTCCTCATAATAAGTCAAAAGATTGTGTGTCAGAGGTGGTTGAGTTTTAGCTCAAGAGTGCAGAGTACCTTCTCTTTTCCCAGAATACTGGGCTTCTCTGCTGTCTACATTATTCATCACTTTTCCCCATGTTTCAGCATATCCACACATGCCTTGTACAGAAGCAACTCCTTCATCTTCCTGTCATTCCAGGAATGAGTAGACATGACCTCTGTTTTTAGGAAGCAGTCTTGAAACTCACTCAAAATTTATCATGAATTTCAGTCTGGGAGACTGGAGAAATACACTGGTAATGGTACTTTCAATGAGCAAGGAGAGTCTCGCTGGGTGAAAATGAATTGCCACTCAGATTTTCTTGCCCAAACAGTCTTGGGTGAACTACTGGGAAAAAAACCTGCATGTTTGAGTCAAAAAGAAATTCCACTTTGGAAAGAGAGAGTTCCTTAACAGAGGGGCTGGAATAGAGGGACAGTAACAAAGGGATATGTGTGGCTAACATCAGAAAAGCTTCTCAAGGAAAGCCTAGCATGCTTTGCAGTATTCATCACCCTGAGCTCAAGGGAGTGCATTTCTGAATGGTGTGGCATGGCATGCCCAATCCTTGCTGGCTGTTTGCGTTCTCCACACTGATTAACAATGCCATAATGCAGTTGGTGATTCCCAGCCTCCAAATCACAGCAGTCTCCTCTCAGCTCAGCGTAACTGCTGAGATGGCCACTGCTATCTCATGTACATACAGACCTCAAAATGCATCGCCTTCTACATTCTGTGCTTTTTCCATTGTTTTTCTCCCTCCAGGTATTTGAATCTTTTTGGACTGTCACCAGCTTTTCTAAAACACTCAGAAGGTAATAGCATGGATAGTAATTCTGTTCATGTTGAGAATGCTTCACCTCTACATGCAACTTCTCTTGCTGTGTGTGATCACAGCACAAGGCAGCTTTGTCCTATGGAATTTCAACACAAATATATTTAATTTCTATGACCAGCCTCTGCTAATTGAGCAAAGATGTTTGAGATACAATTGTGTAAGAACACATGATCTAGCTAAATTTATATGGTTAGGTGATCCAGCCATGGGTAGACTTTTCTTAAATACTTTGGAACCATGGCCTGAAGCTCATTCACGATCAATGCAGTACAAGTATGTTGGTCACTCTCATATTGTACTGCCACAACTCTACTCAATAATTTGGTCAATTATTTCAAAATTATGTTAATGAATTATAACAAAATTTTAAAATGCAACAGAATATGGAAATTACTTTATTGTGAGTGTAAATATTTAATATTAAAATAGACAATGTTTGTTTATACCTCATTGCAACCACATACAATGTGGAATGTATAATGTAATGGGCATCAACTTAGTTTCATAAATACTTTAGCACAAAATTACACTTTTTCTTATGTAGTTTGCAGAAAAAGGAGAGCTATGCTCGTTCATTTAAGCAAGTGCTTGTATCTGAGTATGTTCACAGATGAGATAAATGTGCATATTTTCACAAATAGTCATATTTTAGGCCTTTAAATCTGAGTCCAGGAAAGCCACATAGAAGGAAAAGGTTTTATTAGATAGTAAGTAAACTAGAAGCAGCAAGTAACTTAGAACAGATGGGAAGTTTTTACATACCAAGTATAGAAATACTGAAAGATTATACATACAGCTGTCTTACTGCTAAAATGATTGAACACCAAGTAGTATTATAATAAATATTTTGCTTACTAAAAGCAGTAGTAAAACTGGTTTAAGTGGATAGTTGTTTTGAAAGCCTGTAGGGTACTTCTGTTTATGTTATGGTCTACAACTATGAGAACAAGTAAATCTCCAATGATTTGAAGTAGGACTTTGTACTATCTCAAGGACATTATTAATTTAAAATGTCACACAATAAGTGTGAAGTATTTGACATGAACTGGTATGCATGATTTGGGCAAGTTGCATCTAGTGAAGTAATTCCACTCCTATCAAAATGTTATGGCACTTGAATTTGATTCATGCTCAAATCTATGTTTGTTTTAACAGGGATCTCTTTAAATGTGATGAGCAATCTCATTTTGCAGCTTCACCTCTGCAGTTCACAGAAGCAGCTGCTTTTAGTCTCGTGAGAACTTTGTCCCACAATCCTACATTGTACTAGCAATTGTCATTGTGCAACCACTCAGCATACACATATAAGTATTAGGGATAAAACCAACATCAACAATAAGCCAGTAACATGCTGTGCAGCTAGCATAGTATAGGATGAGAATTAAATAAAATCCAACCTGAATGAAGTAATTTCAAAGACTAAAGAAAATGCTTGGGGGGAAACGCCAGCATTTCCTCATAAATCCTCTTCAGCGTGACACAGACTGAACATGTCTGACCATGCATGTTCAAAGATCAGTAACTGCCAAGAAGAAATTCCCTCTGTCTCTCTCTAATCTATATGGAATTGGCTGCCTTCAAGTTAGATTGCTATCTTCTGCTTGGCTTATGTTCCAAAAGGCATGCTTCCCACACTAAGGACAGCCTATTTACTAAACAGCTGGAGCTGATGAGAGAGCATGGTACACTAACGTTTGGGACTTGCTCTGTTTCTGCTGAATACAGTAATGGTCTTCTACCCATGCAGAAAGCTTTGAACAGATCTCTGATCCTCACAATATTCATTGCAGCAGTTCGCTGTACATGATTCATTTTAACGGGTCCTACATATAAATTTGAGATTTTGGGGGAAAAAAATCAGCGCAGTTCTAATCAGCAAGCTCAAAATTCTGAAGCACTAGGCAAAACCCTGCAAGTGCTACCTTCTGGTTCTGCAAGAAGCTCTCTTTTTCTTGCCAAAAGTAGAGGAAAGCACAGCCTAGAACTCAGAGGTACATGCAGCTGGCAATAAAAGTGGGCTGGAACTGATAACTTACTGTCCCTTCTAGGCAGATGCCATTATTTTCCATAATCCTGTGCAGCACTTAGATATTAGTTTAATAGCTTCCTTAGAAACTGGCAGAGTAAAATTATGCTAAATAAGCAATATTTACTAGAGATTCTTCTGATCCTTCCCTTGAGGCATAACTGAGCATTACAACTGACTCCTCAAAAGTGACTGCTCCATTTCCAATCCCTTTACTCCTTAGGAAAAGCATTTTGCAAAAGGAAAAACCTATAAATTATTGCTCTTCCTTTGAAATAATTCTCTGATTTGTCTACTAGCTCAGATGCAGTGTTCCTTCCTGTTGAGACTTTATATTCTTAATAATTCAAGGAGTGGAACAGGCTAGACTAGGTAGGTCCCTTACATTTCACACAGCAGAATGAAAATTACTGACTGAGAAGCTGCTTGTGCTGCAGCATCTTTCTAAGCTTGTCAAAATATCTGATTATAATATATTATGGTTGTATATGTTTATATAGATAGGTATATATATGCTTTTGGTGCAAAGTATCTAAAACTGTACATATTTTTTGTGTTGATACCTAAAATTACATGAATTTTGGGCTTTGTACAGGCACTGGTTGGATCTAGGATGTAGATGTTAAGTTTCTCGGCCACCAGAGTTTTTTCCAAAACGCGAATATGGTTATAGTAGACAGGGTTGTGTACTGTGTATAGAAGAGGGTGCTGTGCTTTGTGACCCTGTATGAGGACTTCACACGGAGATGCTCCAGTCTAGGATAAAGATATGCGAGCTGTCCAAGTTGAAGAACTCCTCGGGCCGATCCCCAGAGCCCAGAAGAGGGCAGTGAATTGTAGGCACTCTCGTGCCAGGAGCCGCGGGACTTCCAGCCTGCTGGTACCGCCGCAGGTCGCAGCGGTGGCGATTGCAGAGATCGGTTAAGCGCTGGCGAAAGGGAGCAGCTGCCCGAACACCTGTCCCACCTACGGCATCACCTCGTGCCGCGCATCGCAGCATCATCCACCTGGAGCACCAGGGAAACGGGACAGACGTGCTCTGCCAGTCCCCAAACCAATTCCCCTGTGTGGCCACGGAGAAGCGAGGCGTCTCCCTGCCCGCCGTAGGATTCCCGGCAGGCGGGCGCTGCTTCGCCTCTATCCCGATCCCTATCCCGATCTCCGTCCCTATCCCGATCCAACCGCTCCGCCTCCTTTCGCACCGCCCCCGGCGGGCGCGGCAGCGCCCCCGTGCGGGCCGTCCGCGTCCTGTTGCCACCCTCGGTGACATCACACGCGGCCTCTCCTTCTGGCTTCTCGGATTGGCCGGCGCGCCGCGCAGCCTTCCCGCCTCCAGCGCGCGATTGGCGGGCCGGGCCGTGATTGGCGGGCACAAGGCGCGGGGGGAGAAGAGGCCCGGGCTGGCTGCGTGGGGAGAAGCGGCCGCGGCGCGGACGCCGAGCGGGGCCGGCGCGGTTATTTATTGTCTACGCGCGGTGTCCCGGCAGCGGTTCGGGGGCTGTGCGGGGAGAGGAGGGGGAGGAGGCGACGGCGGGGGAGCGGCGCCGGGCAGCGGGACGCAGGGTGGAAAGAGGAGGGGAAGAAGGAGGGGGCCGGGCCAGCTCCGGGTGTGCGTGTGTGCGGGGGGCGCGGAGCGGGGAGAGGGAGGTCTGCGCGGGAACGCGCGCGCGCGCGAGGGGCGGGAAGGGAGGGAGGGAGTGAACGCGGGAGGGAGGGGACGAGGGAGGAGGGAGGGAAGGGGAGAATTTTTTATTATTAATCTGTTTTCCGGGCCTTTGTGGCTGCGGGGGGGGGACGGCCCGGGGGTGAGGAGGAGGAGGTAGGGAGGCAGCAGCGCTACGGCGGCGATAGCGGTGGCTGTTGTTGCCGCCGCTGCCGCCGCGAAGCGGAGGGACCGGCCCGTCGTCCCTTTAAACTAGCGAGAGCCGCAGGCCCGGCCGGGCCCTCCCTCGCTGCCTCCCCGGCGGCGGAAGGGGCGCTTTGTGCGGGCCCCTCGGCCGCCCTCGCTCGGTGCCGGCGCGCCGGTGAGCGCGGCAGAGGCGCCAAGGGCGGGCGCGGAGCGGGCCCAGGAGCGGTGTCGGTGCCGGCCCTCCCGGCCGCCTCCGAGCGCCCTCGCATCGGCTGAGGAGAGACGGGCAGAAAATGGCAAAGTCTGGAGGAGGAGGAGGAGGAGGAGGCGGCGGCGGCAGCGGGGGACTGACTTGGGTGGTGAGTTGTGGGGCTGCATTTTGTTGTTGGTGGGTTTTGCTACTCGCGTTTTATTGTTATTGTGATTATTTCTATTTGCGTCCCTTGCGTGTGTGGAAAGAGCGCGGGCTGGCTTTTAAAGGCGGGAGGAAGCTGAGGGAAGAAGCTGAGGGCTGGCGTGGAAAGCGGAGCGCTGTGGAGCAGCCGCTCGGTGGAGGGCTCCGGGGTAGGAGGGGGAAGCCTGGGCTTGGAATTGGTGTTACAGGGGGGAGCTTTTATCCCCGTGGGCGGCTTCTCGGGGTGCCGGGAGCCGAAGGGAAGAGGTCAGTCTGTGAGCAAACAGGTGGGAAGCTCCTGGGGGAGCGGGTGGATCGTCAGGGCTGTCGTGAAGTCGCTGTTCTCCAAGGCGAGGTATGGTCTGTCTGTCCCGCTAGAGCTGCAGGTATTGCTTCTTGTTCCTAGAGCAAAGCCTTTGAGGGCTAGCTGAGGGTCTCTGCGTTGATCCCATTTTCTTCTCCAGCTATGTGAAAGGACAATACCTGAAGTTCCCAAGTTTCAGAGACAGGAAGCGGGAGCTGCGTGCTTGCTGTTCCATCTTGGCATTCAGCTTCATCCTCTTCCAAAAGTTGTAACACTGTAACAGACCCAAGCAGGAGGTGTTTTACTGCCTTTCGTGGATTGGTTGGAAGTATTGGGATTGGAGAGGGTGCTGGTGATAACTAACTCTAGAACTGGTGAATCCTTCTGAGCCTCCTTTGAGAGTGCAAGCCCTGGCTCCTAATGCGGAGGTGCTCCTCAGTAGTAGCAGTGGATGCTCTCAGGTTTGGGTGAGACCTGAGAAGGAGGAGGAGCAAAGGTGACCTGAAGGGGTCTGGTTCAGCCAATCGGTAACTCCCCTGCCTCTCTCTTGCTTAGCACAGAGGGGTAACTTCTTTAATGTTTAAGCACAAGACACTAGATCTTGATGATGGTGAGGTATCTTTACTCAGGAACATGTGCTTTATAGAACTTCTAACAAGTCCTGTTAAGCAGAGTAACAGCAAACTTGTTCTTGTGTCTCTCTACATCTTGGAGCTGTTGAAGAAGAAATATTATTGGAGTGAACAAATCCTGTGTGTTCTGATGGTGGACTATTTCCATGGTTCTAATTAATGCATTTTATGTTGGTAATTCTCTTTAATTTTAAGAAGCTGGCAGCATGGAAAGGTATATTAAAAAATACGCAAGTTTCTGGGTGTGCCACTTGCAATCATACAATATGGGCATGGGAACATGTCTTAAGTTGAGAAGCCAAAATTATTCTCCTTTCTTTACACAATACTTTGCAACCTTTATCAAATGTGGTTTTTGGATGGCTCTTCAGAATTAAGATTTTACCATCTAGGTTTGACCAAGTAATTGAAAGTTTTACAGCTGAGACAGAAAACTGAAGAATGAAGTGTGAAAATTACTGAATAGGCATTTTTATTGAAACATGTTCTTAAATGTAATGGGGTTGAAATTATGGTGAGTCAACAGTTTCCTACAACTGGAAATGATCAGACTTTTCATTCTCTAAAAGCAGTAAAAGTTAAAAGTGTTTCAGTCAACTCAGAGTAGGTGTAGGGTAATAATCGGATTTTAGTTAAAACTGTGTTCATTTATTTTTTCAGAAAACAGTGGGACATTCTTTCTTTCTCTCATGTGCATTTTAAATGGTGAAGGTAGGATTTCTGAGCCAGCTCCTAAAACCAGACCTGTTCCATGTCAGCTGTAGAACACTGGCATACAAAAAAAAATATTGTTGTAGCACTGAATTGGACAGGCCTACGGCCAGTGTGCCAGGCTGAAAAAAATGTTGGTTTTGGTGGTCGTTCATTTTTAGATGATCATATGCTTCCTTAAGGAGAGTGAGAGGTAGGGACAGAACAGTTTCAGCTGTCTGGCTTTAATCTGCTTGCCATATATCTGCTGGATATGCAACCACTTGCAGTTTGGTTGTAGGTCGTTTTGAAACCACCTTGATTTCTTTAGAATTCTTGCTAGTGTGTTGAAACCACTAGGATGCTTCTCTGTCTGAGTAATGTATTCTCTGTAGTTTGTGGTTTCTTAATAAGACCACGAGTTAAACAATTGAAGGGTAACTGAAGAAAGTCTGGCCTTAAAGATGAGGAAACATTTAAAACTTTGTCGGATGTTAATTTACTTTTCAAACTAGCAGGTTCTTTGTACATAACCTAGTGCTCACATTTTACTAAAGAGTTGTGTGTGTAACTTCAGCTTTAGGTGTGATTCAAAGAGCATGCTTATAGGAAAGAAAGAATTACTTGCAGTTGTGAAAAATGAAGGGTACTTCCTAGAGAATTTACCCTAGAGTGATGCTATGAGACATCATACAAGCATCAGGTGATACCTACTTTTACTTTTAAAAGAAAGAGGAATTAAGTGTTTGTGGAAACAAACAGCAAGTCATCTTTATGTTCAGCTATAACAGGACATGGGGAAATATAACTATTTAGGCACAATTATAAGTGGTGAGAACACATCCGTTCTATTGGTAGAGTATAATAACTGAACATTTTTATTGGGAAAATAATTTAACATTATTTTTCTGATTTATAAAAAGTACTTGCTTGGTTTTTTAATAGTTTTTATTTTTTTGGTTCATGATTTTCTGAAATCAACATGCATCTCTGCACTCTAATAGTTGGCAGAAAGTGGAGTTTTGGCTGAATAATGTAAATTACTTTGGTGGGGGATCTCCACGTGTCACTCATAAAAGTGGTATTAAGGGTTAGTTACAAAAGCGTGGATTTGTAACTAGGAGAGTTTTCATTGGTGAAACGTAATGGTATTTTCTAATACTAAAAAACCTTAGAGTGAACAAAAGAAATAATTCTTCAGTCTCTCTGTGTGTTTAGGAACCACAGAAAATTAATTGTAATGGCACAGTAATAGCACTTCATTTTTTTATACATTTGCCTTTTACAGTGAAGGTGAAGTCATTGCAAGTAACACTTTGAAGTGCATTGGTTCTGATACAATGGTAATGCCCACAAAACTGAGTATTTCAAACAAGCAACATTTAATCAATTCTTTCAGTGTTTTCAAGACTTTTTCCTCGACCCTAGGAGCTATATGAGCCTGATAAATGGAAAGTGAGAGTAATGATAATAATTTAGGACTTTGAACACTACTTCCACTTTCCTGTCCTTGGTGAAAGGGACAGGTTCTAGGAAATTCTAGCTTAAAGATAATATATGCTGAGTGTTTGTGAGACTTCTCTTTTAAAAAAATATCATAAATATCTACTCCTTATATGGACCGGAATGGAAATAATGTATAATATTAGTAGATGAAAATATTGCATATATTTGGGTTATACTTGTTTGAATGAATACAGTGGCTATATATTGGTAAATGAAAAGAACCAGTCTTTCAAATAACCTAAATACGGATATAAGCATCCTTCAGAAGATTCAGAGTTTACATTAAAAATAACTTTTCATTTAATACTGTCTTTTCTATTAAATATGAAGAGCATATGTAATTGATAAAATAATAGGCTCTCTATGTATTTTTTTAAAGCACCAACAAATTAAACCCACTCTAGTCCTATTAAAGGGACCCTGTCTTTTTTTTTTATTGTTTAATTTGAGATCAAATACTTTTAACTTTAATAAAGGAGTAGCTTTCAGTTAGGTTTGGCTTTTAATATGTTCTGAGAGGATTAAAACAAGTCTTCCTCCTGAATAATGTCTGATAATTTCTAGTGACGTGCCATAATTCACTAGTTATGGCTTCTGCACTGTGTGGTTCCTAACTTTGTGTGGGTTTTTTGCATCCTGGATCTCTGCTGCCCCAAGGGTCTGCCCATCACTGCTGCACCAAGCTTTGGCTGTTCCTCTGACTTGGGAGCAGGGGCTTTAGGAAAGGAGCAGCCCAGGAGTTCCCTCCAATGTAGTGCTTGGAGGGGAGTATTGGGCTATGACAGTGTACCCAAGAGTTGCCTTGTGTTACTGCTCCATCACAGGTCTGTTTCTATAAGCTGCCAGAGTCCTACCTGAAGTACAAACAGTTGGCAGATATGGTCAGTAATGTGACCAAATCCTAATGAAATCCTCTGTTTTTAGAAATAAGCATACTGTCCTAGGGGTGAACCATGGGTAACTAGTTCTTTATCCTTTTTATTGCTGTTCATTACTGTGCTGTTCATTTCAAAGCAGGAGTAGGTGGCTGAAGTTCCTCCTCATGAGTCCTTTAGACCTCTTTTGCTGCCTCTCCAGACCCAGGTTAAAGCTCAGAATTAGCTTTCTGTTCTTCCCATTTCTTTATCTGGACCTGGCCTCCTGTTTCTCGGGGCTGGGACGCAGTTGTCACATATGTAAGACTTGTTACGTGTGCTGTTATTTTGTGTTATCTTCCCTCTGCTACACCGTGGTGTCTGCAGAGCAGGCGGGGTGTGGGGAAA